>OY998176.1:169320444-169665955 GCA_963921935.1 Galeruca laticollis
AAAGTAGATCCTGGGTACGCCATTGACGAAACTCCACATAATTTACTTTATTTACCTGTTATACCACAACGTGAAATTACTAACGTTACTGTGTTGGCTTTGGACCAAGACGGACATCCTATCAACTTTCGTGGTGAAAAGAGTACCTTGGTGTTGGAGCTTAGAGCGAGAAGCAACAGATGGGATTGATAATTAATCATAAAAGACGTTCCGCTGCACATTCAGTTCCATTAGTTAAACGACGTCCTTCAAAGCAACAGCAGCAGCATCTTACGTTTGCTAACAAATTGTTCTTGCAATCTTTAGGCTTTTTGTTGAAAGAAAAACGATGACAACCATGTATGGAAAACGTTCTCGTATGAACGATATGCCTCCAATGTTTGATATCTATCGCAAGCCGAGATTCGATGAATCGATTCGCAAAGCTGAATACAGAACATATGCTCCGTTCATCAAATCGTTCAGTTGCAGTGACATTGTGGAATTTAGCATCAATCAAGTTGATTCGTTTTTTGCAATGAACGAAACATTGTTGTGCATTAAAGGTTCGCTCAATATACATGGAGCCGGTGATGTAAAGCTGGCAAATAATTTTGGTGCTTTCCTTTTCGATTCGTGCACATACAGTGAAAGCGCAAGAGAAATGGAAACGGTTCGAGATCCTGGAATCGTGAGTGCTGTACGTGCCATGACGTGCTACAATCAAGAAGATTCCAATCATATGGCTATAGCAGGCTGGAATTATCCCAAAGATCCCATCCTTAATGCTCCAGATAAATCATTCAACCTACAAATTCCTCTCAAGCACATTTTCAACATTTTCAATGACTATCCCATGATTACATGTGGACGGCAAACAATACGTTTGGTTCGAGCTCGAAACGATAATGATTGTGTATATATCACAGAAAAAAATGTTGCCGGTGTGACTTCCACTACAACTGTTAGCATAAACATTACCAACATCGAATTGAAAATCAAGCATATCTACCCTAATGATGATATTAAGTTGGAACTGATGAGGACCATTCAAAAGGATCAGCCTATAGTTATTCCATTTAGAAAGTGGGAGATACATGAACTGCCATCCATCACCAGAAATGCTAGACGTGAAGTTTGGGCTGTTAAAACTACAACTTCAGTGGAACGACCTCGTTATGTTATTGTTTTCTTTCAAACCAACAAACGTGACAACAACACAACTGATCCAACTTTATTTGACAATGCAGACATTCAAAGTATCAGGTTATCGCTAAATGGAGAGTATTATCCCAATGAAAGAATGCAGTTGGATTTTACCAAGAATGATTACAATGAGGCATATTTCAACTATACTGAATTTTATCCTAGCTATATGAATTCGACACAGAAGCGTCCTCTGTTGGATTATTCCTCATTCAAGAGGCGTGCATTGTTTGTTATCGATTGCTCGAAACAAGAAGAAAGCATGAAGGCATCTACAGTTGATGTAAAACTTGACATTGAAGCAAACATTGGTTTCCCCGAAAATACCAAAGTATATTGCATCATAATACACGATTGCGTAATGGAGTATTTCCCCCTCACCGAAATTGTTAAGAATTTAAACTAGAATGTGCTACTGCTGCTGCACGTTAGTATTCTAGCAATCATCATCATGAGAGTTGCATTCGTGGACATCCAAGGATTCGTCGTTGATGGATGCTTTGTTCCCAAAGAACTCACCATCGAGATTGGTTTTAAGCAGAGTCACTACATGTTTTTGCCACCTCAATCGTTTGATACATTAAGTCAGCGTGATAAGAAAACTGTGAAATACCTGGAAAAAAATGTGCATGGCATTCGATACTCTTCAGGTGACATCGAGTATAGCGAAATAAATGTAATATTGGAAACTAAGCTGTTGTATGCTGCAGACTTCATTTACGTACGCGGACAGCAAAAGGCTGAATTTCTACAAAAGAAATGTCACATTTTTAGTGTCTTTCCCATCATTATTGACGTCTGCAAGTTTGATGGTACATCATTGGCAACTGGAAACTTTGAACGTGATTCCTGTCACGCCACTGGAGGATCCTCCAGAAATGTACAATATCTCCGACAATGGTTTTTAAATATTGCGTTACCTTTGTAATTATTATATCAATAATAAATGATTTTTTTAAAGTGGATTTTTTTTTACACACACCATTTAGACGTCCCACTCAACAAACTAAATATCTTTTTTAACAAGAAACGTATAAGAAACAACCCCTGTATACATTTTATGACAAAGAATCATAGACACTTTTGATTTCACTCGTATGCTGTGAAGGCATCAATCTTGGAATATTAAAATGTAAAGTGCAACTTTCAAAATTACGTGGGGTCACTGACACCCAACGCAAAGTGTTAAAACCCAAATAAGACATTTATAAATAAACCATGATAGCGCAACGGTTACGGACTGTGTTAGGAACGAGAAGATGCTGTGTGTTCTTAGTTCGAATTTCACAGACATCCATTTTTTTTCAATTTTATAAATTGCATGATTTTTTTTTTCAAGCGGATTTTTTTTTTACATACACACCATATGAAATTTAGACGTCCCACTCAACTATCTTTTTTAACAAGAGCGCCAAAAGTATCTGGGGTCACTGACACCCAACGGATGAAGGTAAAACCCAAATAAGAAATTTATACAAATAACCTCGATAGCGCAACGGTTAGGGACTGTGTTAGGAACGAGAAAGTCGCTGTGTGTGTCGTGAGTTCGAATCTCACGGTCGACCATTTTTTCAATTTTATAAATTGGAAGTGTTGTGGTGGACCACGATTGACGTCACAGAAGATGGATGCCGTAGGGATTTTACTGACGTCACAGAAGATGCCGTCGCGACATTCGAATCACCCGCCAACGACACAACCCACCAAATTGGAAGTGCTACGTCACACATGTGGACCATGATTGACGTCACAGAAGATGGATGCCGTCACAGTCGCGACATTCGAAATACTCGCCAACGACCCGCCATTGACACAAGATGGATACGACACACGTCACACCAACACGTCCGCCATTGACACAAGATGGATGCCACTTCCGGTGCGCGCGCACAGTCAACGAAATCCAACATGGCCGACTTCCGTCCCAGAACCGGCTTAGTATATCTACTAACGAGGTTCAATTTGTGTGAAATGGCGAATCTAATAATTGCCCGTGGTCAAATTAAATCAAAATTGACTTGATTTAAAAATTATTTTGATGCGATAGATAAAGATAATTTAACAGAACAAGCAATCTCACGATTAACAATAAGATTACGAACATTTGAATTGATATCAGAAGAGTTTAATAAAATTCAAAACCAAATCGAAAGTTCCGACAGTGTAGAGGATCAACGGGTAGTTACTAATGCTTACGAAAGAAACCAATTTGAAGATGATTATTATGATTATTTAGCAGATGTGCAAGCTTTAATTCAAAAATTTAATACTAATAGCGATCATATTAATTTAAACAAAAAATTGAACCCTGCTGAAGGTAGCATTAGCAGCTCAAGATCCAATAATAATAATGCGCGTAGTCGAATCGCTTTACCTAAAATAACGTTGCCAAATTTTAAAGGAAAACAGGGTACATGGCTAGAGTTCCCAGATGCATTTGTGGCCCTAATCGATTCAGATGATTCACTTTCTAAGTATGGAAACTTTTATTATTCAAAAATGGCACGCAAAGATGAAGCAGCAGATATTTTACAAGCCATACAAGTAACGGAAAACAATTGTAAAATAGGTTGGCAAACATTAATTGACAATTATGAAAGTAAAGCTCAATTAATTCATGACCATATTCAAGATATACTAGATATTTCCAATATAAGTAAATAATCATATGTAGACATTAAAGGTTTATATGTGGAAGTTAATAAATATTTACGTTCACTCAATAATTTAGGAGGAAAAACCGAATATTGGGATAGAATTATAATTCAAATCATTTCCAATAAATTTGATAATATAACTGATAGAGAATGGCAATCATATAAATGTAAAAATGAGTTACCTGAATTAAACGATTTAAATAATTTCTTGAAGGAACGAATTAAAATTCTGAGTAATGTTGATTCAAAAAAGCATTCTTATAAACAGCCACAAAATATTAATTCTCAACCAAATAATCAATTTAAAAGAAAAAAATTTCAATAGTTATACATCGATATCAAATAAGTATAAATGTTTCTACTGCAGCAGTAAAGATGATATCATTTATACTTGTCAACAGTTTTTAAAACCAAATAAATCAAAGAATTGCGGATATCAAAAAATGAAATTGACTGTTTCGACCCTTACTTCGTGGAATATGCTCATATTAGTGTTTTTAAATGAAACTCAAGGTCTCTAGTTAATTCCACAATATAATACAAGTTATTGAAAATTCAAAAAAATTGACAATTGTTTCGATAAATTATATTGTGGAATTAACTAGAGACCTTGAGTTTCATTTAAAAACACTAATATGAGCATATTTCACGAAGTAAGGGTCGAAACAGTCGATTTCATTAAAAAATCTTCGAGAGAAGATTTGACCCGACTGTACCAGAAGTTACTACAAAAACGTTACAAAGAATCACAAAACATTTGGTTTAACCAAGAATGCCTTAGATAAAAGGTAATACCAAATTATGTGAATATAAAATGTCACACTGAAATCAAATAAATTAAATTATGCCTAAATTGGTTAAACCACGCTTCATGCAACTGTAATGTTCACAAATGTAAAAAATGCAACAAGCCTCATAACACATTATTACAATTGGATTTCTCAAATTCTGACCGCAGACCAATTCAATCAGACAAAGCAGCTGGTGAAATATTGGCAGTTACATCTGATATCAATGAATTAAATTTTGATGACTCTGCGTCCGGTAACGTTGCAGATCCAACAGTTACAAATCATGCTTCTACACAAGACAAGGTACCATCTCATGTACTTTTGTCAACTGCTTTAATCCACATAATGGATAACAAAAATAACGTTCATTATTGTAGAGCTTTATTAGATAATGGAGCTCAGACTTATTTAATCACCGAAAAATTATGTAAAAAATTAAATTTGACTCAAAAAGAAGTAAACTTTTAAATTACAGGGGTCGGTCAAAATTTAAAAAATATCAATAAGCAAGTTAACATTAACATAAAATCATGTTACAATAAATTTAGAGTAAACATAAATTGTCTAGTACTACCGGTAATAACAGAAAAATTACCACTAGAATCATTTCATATTATTAAATTTAATATTCCTCAACATTTAAAATTAGCAGATCCCAAGTTCCATGAAAGTAGAGAAATAGATTTACTACTTGGTGCTTCAGTGTTTTGGTCCCTTTTGTGTATAGGACAAATTAAATTAGGTCAAGAATTACCCATTTTACAAAAAACTCACTTTGGATGGATTATAGCTGGCAATATTTGTTCTCTGGATAAAAACAAAACTATTTCGTGTTTAAATGTTACACAAAATAATTCAATAAATGATCAAATTACTAAATTTTGGAATTTAGAAGAGGTAAAATTAAAATCATTTCCTTTAACAGCCTCTGAAAAATATTGCGAATACTATTTTGAAAAAACCACTATTAGAAACGATAACGGCCGATTCATTACTAGAATTCCCTTCAATAATTCAAAGGAGCAGTTAGGTGAATCATATCACATGGCAAAAAGGAGGCTTTTGTGTCTTGAGAAAAAATTAAATGCAGATCCCAATTTAAAATTGGAATATTCAAATTTTATGAAGGAATATCTCCAGTTAGGGCGTTAGGGCACATGAAATAAATAAAGATTGTAATCCGTTTGTGGGTAATTATTTTTATCTTCCTCATCATGCAGTAATAAAAATGTCGAGTTTAACTACTAAACTACGTGTAGTTTTTGACGGTTCTGCTAAAACAGATTCTGGTATATCTTTAAATGAGGTTCAGTTAAGTGGTCCAAAACTTCAAAATGAATTGCTAGACATTCTTTTACGTTTTCGAATTTATAATTTTGTAATTAATGGAGATATATCAAAAATGTATCGCCAAGTTATAATACATAAAGATGACCGACGTTACCAAAGAATCCTATGGCGGGAATCAAGTGACATTGAAATTGATTGTTACGAATTAGATACAGTAACTTATGGAACCACTTCGGCTCCATATTTAAGCGTAAAATGTTCACAAAAATTAGCTTGTGAAAATAAAATTATACATCCAGTAGCCAGTAAAACAATAAATAATGATTTTTATGTAGACGATTTGATAACAGGAGCAAATACGAGACAAGAACTAATTAATATTTAAAGGCAAATTTCACTAATTTTACAGTCCGCAGGATTTGAATTAAGAAAATGGTTAAGTAATGATGAGACAATACTAAATCAAATTACCGTTATTGAAAAACTAGATAAAAATATTTTACAAATAGGTGAAAATGAAAATAATAAAACACTTGGTATTCAGTGGAATCCACAATCTGATTCCATAATATATACAATGACTAATACGTCTTTAAATGAAAATCAAATAACTAAAAGATCAATACTTTCAGCAATATGTCAGGTTTTCGACCCTTTGGGTCTCCTGGGACCTTAATTAATTAGAGCTAAATTAATTATTCAAGAAATGTGGAAATTACAGATAACTTGGGATGAAACTGTTCCACAAGATATATACACTAAATGGTGCAATTCAATGATGATTTAATTCATTTAAAAAATAATAAAATTCCCAGACAAATTTTGTTTTCTAATTCAAAAATAATTGAACTTCATGGTTTTTCTGACTCATCAGAATATGCATATGGTACATGTGTCTTTATTAGATGCGTTGGATCAGATGATCTAATTAGATCTAACCTTTTGTGTGCAAAAACACGTGTAGCCCCGATAAAACAAATATCCTTGCCGAGGCTTGAGTTATGTGCTGCAGTTTTGCTCGCAGAATTGATCCAAAGGGTCAGCGAATCAATAAATATAAAATTTCATAAAACATATTGTTGGTCGGATTCTACTATAACACTATCTTGGATACGAGGCGAACCAAGAAAATTTAAAACCTTCGTAGCCAACCGAGTTGGACAAATCCAACAGCTGACCAATATTAATAATTGGTATCACGTATCATCAACTCAAAATCCCGCAAATTTATTATCGCGAGGTACATACTGTCATGATTTATTTAATTCCGAGTTATGGTGGCATGGACCCCCATTTTTTAAACAGGAGGTATCTACATGGAATCTTATTAATCTCCTTCCAACAAATAATCCTCCCGAAATGAAGTTATGTCATATTTCGTTATCATTAGATTCTTCAATTATTTTCAATCAATATTCCTCATTATTAAAATTACAAGCCTTCACTGGATTTATTTTTCGATTTTATTGTAATTCGAGACTACCACTAGTACAAAGAAAATTAACCAAGAATTTAACTATTGAGGAGATGAAGTTTGCATTATTATTATTAGTGAAATTAGCCCAAAGAGAATGTTTCTCATTAGATTATCAAAAGTTACAAAATAAAAGGCCGATAAACAATAAAAGCCATATATCGATGCTAAACCCATTTCTTGATGATAAGGGACTGATAAGAGTAGGTGGTAGAATTGAGAAATCCAAACTTGAATTTGAAAAATCTCATCCGTTGTTGCTTCCACAAAAACATCCGATAATCAATTTAATTTTCAAATATACTCATGAAAAATTATTACATTGCGGATCACAAACATTACATTATGCGGTTCGCGAAAATTATTGGGTAATTTCAGGACGCAATGTAGCAAAAGGAATTATTCGCAAGTGTATTACTTGTTTTAAGGTCAAACCTACATGCACAGAATATGTAATTGCAAATCTTCCTACTGTAAGAGTCAATCAAATTTTCCTTTTATCAATGCAGGTCTGGATTATGGGGGACCTTTTTTAATTAAAGATAGGAAAACTAGATCTCCTAAAATTATAAAATGTTACTTATCCCTTTTTATTTGTATGTCTACTCGCGCAGTTCATTTGGAATTAGTTTCCGATTTAAGTACTGAATCATTCATGGCCACACTGAGAAGATTTATATCGCGAAGAGAAAAACCTCAAAATATCTATTCCGATAATGGATCAAACTTTGTTGGAGCTAATAACGAAATTCTAAAAATGTTCAATTTTCTAAAATCTGAATCAAATAATATCCAATACAAATTAAGTAAAGATCTTATTAAATGGCATTTCATACCAGCCAATTCTCCCAGTTTTGGCGGTCTATGGGAGGCGGGAATTAAAATCACAAAGTATCATTTATAACGAGTCATCGGTGTGAATAAATTTGATTTTGAGCAATTTAGTACACTTTTACAACAAATTGAGCTGTTTTAAACTCCCGACCCATTTCCCCACTATCCTCCGATCCTGAAGATCTTTCGCCTTTGACTCCAGGACATTTTTTAATTGGATGACCATTGATAGCCCTTCCAGAATATAATTGGGAAGAAATTTCGACCAATAGACTTATTAAATATCAGCATATTCAGCAACTGGTCCAGCATTTTTGGAATCGCTGGTATAAAGAATATCTATCAGGGCTTCAAACGCGAGTAAAATGGAAAACAACCAGTTCCAAAATAATCAAACATGGTATCCTAGTTGTCATGAAAGACAATAATCTACCTCCATTGAAGTGGCAACTGGGAAGAATTATTCAGCTTCACCCAGGTGATGACGGTGTGGTTAGAGTGGTTAGTATCAAGACCCAAGATAGTATTATCAAACGCTCAGTATCCAGAATTTGTCTTCTTCCAATTGAAAGCGATAACTTTCAAGGCGGCCGGCATGTTACGTCTCCCGACGGAATAACGAAAAAGTAAAAAAAAGTGAATTGTCAACAACTGTCAAATAATAATTTTGAAATATAATATGTTTATGTATTGAGTTTGAAATAAAAAATATATATTTGAACGAAAAAATATATCTACAGTCCATTCAACACTCAACAAGAACTATGGGCTTACAATGAACAACGATAAGACAAAATTCATGATCATCAGCAGAAACCAATATAATCAGGCCCAAGTAATGATTAAATATAAGCCCATAGGAAGAGTCAACATCTTTAAATACCTCGGTTGTAACATCAATGACAAATTGGATAGCGATATGGAGATAAAAATGCGGACGGCAATGGCAAGAACTGCTTTTGTTAAAATTCGAAGATACATATGTCGAAGAGAAGTGTCGCTGAACATAAGAATACGTATGGTGAAATTCTATATTTGGCCCATAATAACATATGGAGCGGAAACATGGTCACTTAAAGTGAAATCCATGGAACGCATAGAGGCCTTTGAGATGTGGACACTCCGCAGGTTCTTGAGAATCCCATGAGTAGACCGGATCACAAACGAGGAAGTACTTAGAAGAGCGCGAACTATTACCAACTATAAAACAACGCAAGATTTCTTATCTGGGGCACATACTCCGAGGCAATAAATATGATACACTAAGACTAATACTCATGGGCAAAATAGGAGGAGAAAGATGCTCAGGACGAAGATAACACTCGTGGTTACGTGATATCAGAAACTGGTGCGGAGTGAGGAACGTGGGTGATATACTCGCACTATCCGCGGAAGGGAAATTACGCATTATAGATTAATTATTGGTGGATGATCGCCTACACGCTGTACAGCGTTTGGCACGAGAAGAAGAAGAAAAAACATTTTTTAGAGACTTTAGCCTGTTGTACTGTCGGAAAATACATAACAAAATAATAATTTCATAATTTGGCAAAAATACCGACCATAGGAATATTAGTTATAACGTTTATTTCTACTTTGATTCAGATGCTTATGGTTGATGACGTATCAGTTACGTGAGGGAAAAAGTTTAGTATTTCTACTGCAAATGTGAAAGTAGTGTGAGCGGGAGAGTTGCACCAGGGTGAGTACGGAAGACATACTCAGTGGTCCATGTCTCCCTCCTATAGGAACTTAAACGTAAGACCATTTCCAAAAACAGCTCCCAGAAAGATAGCTCGACAAGGTCCTCAACTTGGCAAGACTAAATTATTGAGAATCACAGCTGATAAAGAGAATTGCCATAATGAAAGTCTCACTGAAACTCCGACGAAGGAAATATGCAATACTTATAATGACAAGTGTAGTAATGATACGAAGTCACAATATAAGACTAAGTAAACTCAATCTAATGATCTAGTAGTAAGTCAAAAGTTAGATGGTATTGAAAAATAATTTTGGAAAGAAGTGACACCGAAGATGACGGAAAATATTTAATTAAAAAAAATGAGGAGGTTCACGGAAGAACTAATGGTAAAAAAGATATGGAAGTCCATAAGAAAACCAAAATAAAAGTTGAAAAAATACGACGAAATATAACAGCGAAACGGAATCTGATAACGAAGATGTTGTGCCGTATGCCGATAGATCATCTGCTGATAATTTTGAAGAAAATCCTAACATGGCAGATCCTTAGTACTGCTTCGTTTGTCAAACTGAAAATGTTCTGATGATGCGTATTTGTCTATTTTGTGCCGGTTTGATTTAAAAGAGTTTTGAAACTAATCAGGAGTTAATAATTATCAGTTTTAGTTAGGTTAATATAGACTAATTATTACAAAGTTTGATCATATGTTATCTGAATAAATTTTGTAGTTTTGTTAAGGTACCGTTTTTTGAGAAAGATATAGGTAATGTGTTAAAAAGTTATTGATTTTGAGACTGGTCACTGTTGCCATAATATTAGAAATACGTTAATAATAAAAAATACTATATAAGTAATAACATGTTTATTTGAAAAGTTCATTGTATTCTTGTGATTGTCTTATAAATGATATGGAAATTTATTATATTTTTACGTTTTCTATGATGGAATTACTAAAAGAAATTAATTATTGTATAAGATTGTGTGTGGGGGGTTATGATATTGACTGCGGATCCTTACGGTTCCATTAGCCTAACCAATTGTTTGACTTACCATAGTTTTACCCTACATTAATATTTTTTACATCTAATTTATACAATAATTCGAAATATATACGTTTTATAATACAATACGATATGTTACTTAAATCCTATTTTTTTTTAAATTTTATTTTTTTTTTTATTTCTTTTTATTTTCCTTTTCTTTTCGTCTGTATTTTCTTATTTCTTTTTATTTTCCTTTTTTTTCGTCTTTTTTTTGCCTTTTTTTCCTTTTTTTTTATTTTTCCCTATGGGATTACACAGGGATACTTTTCACGCCAAGGTGCCTTTCATAGCGACTTTACAACACACAAAACGGGCAACGGATAGAAGGTAAAATATATAACATGAGGATAGACACGAGGAACCAAGCTGAAATTATCTATTCTAAATCAGACATCAATTTTTTCCGTTTTGATTGAATTAATATATAAGATACACTAAGATATTCAAATTCTTAAACCCAAATTGCGAATATGTTGATAAATCAATTTATAAATTTCCATATTATTTGAGTCTATCAATACATATAAATTTATTGGTCGTTCTAAAGATTTATATTTACTAAACTTATTCATATTCAATGATTCTCCGATTCAATTCACATCCTAATATTTTATGTTCTACTGTGCCATCTTCACCACATTCGCAACTTGGGGAATCTATGATATTAATCTTGCATAAATGAAATGGAACCAACGTGTGGTTAAATATAATTCTAGATATAGTTCTTATCAAATGTTTCGATAAGTTTAGCCCACTAAACCATGGTGCTGAAGTTAAAGTTGGTTTTATTTCCTTATAAAATAAACCTTTGTTGAAATATCTGTATTTCACCATCCATTTAGCTATACTATTATTTTTTAATATCAGGAAAAGATGTTCTAGACTAAGCGGATAGTTTACAGTCTGATTACTTTGTAATGATTCTTTGTCTAATATGTCCACTCTTTCAATATGAATTACTCCGCAGTGAGCTTTAATCCAAACAAATTTAACTTGTTTATCTTCCTGTTCTAGATCTATAACGATATTTATTATGTCTTTAAGTATATAATTCAATTCATCTTTACTAGAGAGATGTTTAAGTTTTTGTAGTACACTTTTACAATCTGAAATTATTCGAATATGTTTTATTTATTTATTTATTCATTTATATATATTTATATATATTTACGGCCTATTTACATTGATAGTCAATTTGGTTTTTACATAGGTTAGGGCTTCTCGTATTGCTAATTGTTCTGCAGAGTATATTGAAAAATTGTTTGGTAAATTTTTTGGTAATTTTATTGATTCGGAATAATTTTCGATTGGATCCCAGAAAGCACAGGAAGCATTATTTTCTTTTTTTGATGCATCGGTAAATATTAAGTGATAATTAGGATATTTGTATTTTATATCTGATGTAAAAAGTAGGTTTCTGAAGGCAGGGGGGTATAGAGAATAATCTCTCAAATAATCTACCTTGATTTCAGTTATTATCGTTAAATTTGTTTGGTATAAGGGAATCACATCATTTTTATACATATGTTCTGTGAGTTCTAGACATTCTGCATATGATTCACACATTAATAAGGATTTTTTTTCTCCAATATTTACAGGTTAAATCGTATTTATATAGTTTTTGTATTTTATTAACTAGGCTACTGTTTTTGGACATTATTTCCATGAGAAACTTAGCACATGAAAATTGTCTCCTAAGGTTAAGTGGCATCTCACAGCATTCGACATATAAGTTAGAGATAGGCGTACTCTTTAAGGCCCCTATTGCTAGTCTTAAACATTTATTTGTCACAGTGTCTAGCTTCTTTAGATGGGTTGCAGCTGCTTGCGAATACAATAAAGATCCGTAGTCAAATATGGATCTTATGTATGACATGTATAGTAGTAGAGATATTTCTGGGTCTGCTCCCCAGTTGTAGGAGCTTACAGCCCTTAAAATATTCAAGCGTTTTTCACATTTCTTCGATATTTTCTCTATATGTTCTTTCCATAGAAGTTTTTGGTTCATCGTCACACCTAAGTAAGTTACACTTTGACATGCAGTGAATGCAGTATTCTGTAACATGATTTCATTTGGAATTGTTCTTCTTCTACTAAAAATACATGCCTTGGTTTTTTTCAAGAATATAATCAGTCCCTTTTTGAGAACACCAATCTTCAAGTATTCAAAAAAAATTTCTCAGGTAATTGCATCCATCCTCTATATTACAATTGTCAACATAAGCACAGAGATCATCCGCAAACTCCAACACTGTGACTTCATTACACCGGTTCACCAAATTTTCCAAATCATAGGTATATATAACGTACAGAAGAGGACTTAAAATACTGCCCTGTGATATGCCCAGATATGCTGTTCTAGGTCCTGTAATCTCTTGATCAATTTTGATAGATATAGTTCTATTAATATATAGTTTGATAATTGTCTGAGAAAATGTGTGGCTAAATCCGATTTGTATCATTTGCTGGTATAAAATTCGTATGTTCACATTATTATAAGCTCCTTCAATATGTACAAAAACAGCAATAACTGACTTGTTCTTGAAAATGACAGATTTGCATCTATTACAAGATGAGATACATTTTCTATCGTGGAGTGGGATTTTTTGAAACCAAACTGATATTTTGGTAACTTCTTGTTTGTTTCAAGCCACTGTTCCATTCTTGTCTTAACCATGCGTTCAAATGTTTTCAGCATACAGGAAGCATTCCCCTATATGATTGTGCTACTTCTGGATTTTTGTGTGGTTTTAGGGTAGGAATATCGATGTATTTTTCCCAATCTGGATAGGATCCACTTTCCCATATATTATTGATTATTTACAGCATGACATGACATAGGGAGGTTAAATAGCATTATATAATGGATATTATCTACTCCAGGAGCTGAGTTTTTGTGTGATCTGAGACTGTCTCTAACTTCGCTTATAGAAAATTTTCTGCATAATAGATCTCCTGTATCATCGACCATATCTTCGTTCACTTGTAGGATGCTATCCATATCTTCTTCTGCCCACTGTGGTCATCACGTCTCTCAAATTATAGGTTGGTTTAGTTTTATAAAATGGAAAATTTTTTCTAAGAAATATAACTACCCCTCCATATTCGTCTTCTCTATCTAGCCTAAATACATGGTACCCACTAAAAGATATTTTTTGATTTGTCTTTAACCAGGTTTCACTGACTAAGCCTGTATGAATATAGTAGTCGAAGAGAAATTTTTCAAATGCCCCTTTAATATGTGTAATTGATCTTATATTGTACTGTAAAATATTAAAATTGAGGTTATTGTTGATCAAAGAATTCATTTAATTTTTTCAATAATCCCCCCCTTAAGTTGTTATCTTTTAATGACTCTGAATGATTACCTAACAATTCTTTTATAGCATTTACTATGTTATCACATAATTTTATTGCCTCTATTGCTGGTTGCGTATTAGAGATATCGGATAATTGATAATTTGAAGAATTTGAAAATTTCCCATAAACTGGTTGAGATCGGACGTCAACGCCTGAGAGCTAATCGTATGACCGTTATCGTGCTGCTTCTTAATATACGCTGTATAATAATTACTTGTGTTTGAATTATTATTCTTATTTTTAATTACATTGGCGTAGCTTTTTTCTTGTTTATTTTTTGCTTCGATATGTGATATGTTTTCCGGTACCATAATGTTTTTAATAGTTTTTTGTTTATCAAACTCCGTGCATTTTTTTCTATCCGTTGCTGCATGATCACCTCCGCACAGAATACAAAAAGGCTCACAAGTTTTTTGACAATTTTCTGTATCATGTTGATCCCCACAATGTCTACAACGTATTTTCCCCATACATTGAGTACTTAAATGTCCGTATCTCATACATTTTAAACATTGCACTACTTTTGGTATATACAATTCGACATCGTAAACTAGTTTTTCTATGACTACTTGGTGGTGACAACAATAGTTGATGTAGGAATAATCTCCCCATTTTTCTTGAGGATAATTCTTCTGACATTAACGACCTCTAATGTATTTCCATACCTAGGTTTAACGATATTTGCTAATTCTTCATTCGTTATATCTACATCTTTATGTTTAATAACGCCTTTTTTCTGTGTGTAAAATACTGGAATATACACTCCAACCTTTTTTTCCTCTAAGATTTCTGATTTATTTAATTTATTTGCACTGTCAAACGAGTTAAGTTCTACTTTCATTTTATTTAATCCGATTACCGTTATATTGACAATATTATTTTGTATCTTTGGTAGTTCATTTAAAATCAATCGTGCAGTACCAATTTTATGAAGTTTGCCAATATTACCTTCTTTATTTTGAATAAAAACATAATAAGGACCCTGATCAAATTCAGAATATAGTTTACATTCAATTGTTTTTCTACAATACTTACATTAGTTTCCGTAATTATATTGTCTGATAGTTTTACTTTTTTTGTCATTTCATTATCTACCTCATTTTCCCTATTTCGTTTTGTCTCTGATTCCGTCTCCATATTAATTTCCACGTATTTAATACTATTCTTTCCTCTTTCAGGTGGATTTTTTTTTGTTGTTGACATCGCTTATCTTCTACCTACAAAAGTTTAAACACTCGATATGCTCGGCTACCGTATACACGTCTACTCTGCGTTAATACCTTTACCGAACTGTATTGTATAAGATTAGTTAACAAAGCCAGATTAGTTAATAAAGCCAGAGTGAAAATGATTTTTCTTTTCCCAAACATAGTAAGATCAACTCAAATTTTAACTGTTCATTATATTTACAAAACAATTAAGCACAAATGTGACTACTAGAGTCAGGTATCGCACAAATGTCTAATGCATTATATAAACTCTATGAACAAGTAATTATGATATTTAATGTTATAAGTGGTTCAACTTTCCCCTATATGCAATAAAATATGAGATACATGGACAGTTGAATCAATAATGTATCATTTCCAACGGACATTCCCAAGTATTTTTCATATTTCTACTGTTTTTATTTATAATTGTTTCAATGACGAATTTAAAGTGAGTTGTATTGTTTATTTTACGCAATTGTTCAACATGTCTATCCAAACATACCAAAAATGCAAACCTTTAACAAATTTAGAGCACAATGTGCGACATATGAAATGTACGTTGCATTATATTTATAATACAATGCAAAAATGAATGAAATATGATAAGTTAATGAACAACTTTTCAAAATACATTGTGCCAACTTGCTGCGTAATCAAACAATGCATTTGATGGAATTAAATGAAAATGCATCATTCGTTAATACTAACAACATCTAAAGCGTTTAGTTTTGTGATGGGACTTAATATAATGTTGTTTATGCATGACTTGTGTTAGAATGAGTTCCAAAAGGATTGATTATTTGAGAGTTTGGCATGAATAACAGCGACTAGTCAAATTGATATTTTACATCCCAATTTAAGTTATTAATATTGATCAGATGAATGTTTCTTTTCATTACCAACGGGTCAAAACTGGAACTGTTACATGATGTGATGGTTAGAACAATATGCCAAGTTCACTTCGGTGCCATCGGAGAAATGTACAAAAGTCCAGAAATATCTTCTGCATGAATGCTATGCAACGATGCTACAAAGTACTGGTACAGATATCTCAAATGGTAATTGGAGATAGATTTTAGAATTTGATTGGAGCAGAGACACAATGATTCCCGTTGAGAACAGAACAGCGACCTTAGAATCAGCTGTATCAGGACAAATCAAACAAGAATCACGGGATCTAGCCCTCACGAATTAGTTAAGTGAAGGTTGAGAGAGGTCAATATTCTTGATAAGATAGATAATACTCACCTGTCAATACCAAGAAAGCTTCAATTGCAGCCCTACCAATATTAATTTCAGTTCATGTATATAAACTAACGGTCCATTTAATTGTATTCAACTATTTCTTGTGAATATTAATAAAACTGCTAACCGATATCAAACTTCTACTCCATATTTGTAGTATCTACGCTGCTCGTGTTGTAGAAATTTGTAATTATATAGTTGATTTTGAGATTTTTTGTTAATGCAAGAGAGTATCATAATAAAATTGAGAGATTTTGATTCAGAGAGGTAATAAAAACATGAAAATAAAGACAATCAGTCTTAAATTTAATTTTTTTAGGAATTGAAATAAAATAACAGCTATAAATGTTTAATATTAACACGTATATTCCAATTAGACGAATAATTTTGGGAACTCGATTTCATTTTAATTGTCAGAAGAAAAGATATGAGGATGATGTCACAGACTAGACAAAGAGAAAACTATGGGAGGAAATCGAGTTACTTAAGATCAACTGACGAATTTACAAAAAAACTGGTAGTGGAAACAAGCTAAGTGTATATCAAATACAAATAAAACTTGATGTACAAGATTAACACATGAAGGCCTGATGGGTTGGATGTTTTTGCAACGATAAAGTTGCAATGCAATGCATTGCTGTTGTTCCCAGTATTTTAAAGTTGTCGTTTCTTCAGGTCTCATTCCTTGCAATGAATTACATATAGATAAATTATACCGATAAGGAACCGAAAGACAAGACTACAAATAATATTCCAAATATAACCAGTAAGAGTATAATACAAAATATTTATATTCAATGATGATAGTAGTGGAGAAATAATAACAGTGGAAGATTTACAGAATGATCGAGTGATGGGAAGATAAAACAGAGAAAGGAATCACCGAGAATCTGAATGCTAAACCCGTACTAGAAACTTTTTGTGAGATAACGCTTTGTTAGGATTTATTTTTGTTCTTGACATTACTCCTTGATATTTTGAGATATTGTATTTTAAAGAATATCATATTGTAATTCTTCACATGTGGTTCGCAAGCAACTACATTTCAAGAAAATCGTTTGAACTGTTTTCATGCAAAAGTTTTGTTTAGTTTGCCACTTTTAGATTCGTATGCTATATTATATAACTTCACTAATATACATTGAAAATTCTTATTCTCGAATAAACTTCGGTTGTTTTAATTTCTTTTTCTTGGGAGCTGTCAAATTGAAGGTATATTCATATAATGAATTAAGAAAATATATTCAACCCTATAATTTGTTGATATAGGAAGATGAATGTTGATTGATTAGGATTAACGATTTCTTGATTTACTTATCAGGGACGTACATAGTTTCAAGAAATATTGGTTTTAATTGTATTTTACAAATAACATTAGATTTATATCATTATATTTTGGTTGGTCTCGATCACAAAGAACAACTTAATCACTTTGATACTGCCATTATGCCACAACGAAACGTAACTGTGTAATTTTCTCGAGAAACCCCCTATTGTAAATATTTTCTCGAGTTCATCGACTCCCGACACCTAAAACAAGATAAAATATTTATCACTCTTGGGCTAGCTGGCTGTATACTCTCTGCTTGGCCATTAAATTGAAAACTTGGAAACGTCTCGTATCATGTTTTTTTTATCAGCGGTGGACAAGTTCGAAGAAATGAAAGTTCGCCTCCAATGTTATATTGGCTTAGCTACAGATGGGATGACATGTTTTGAATATTTGAAATTTCAATTTCCAAAAAAACATTCACTGTGAAGTGGTTGACGAAACGTTTCCAGAAATTGCGTAAACTGCTAGATATTTGGTGAGATCAACGTATTTTTAACTGATACCTACTAAATAAATACACTATCAATTGCAACTGTTCTAGATAAACCAGTTCCTAAGGCTTCCGCAGTGAAATATGCTTTCGCGTGAAATTCCGTACTATCTTATATATTAAAAAAATTTATGAAAACTGTCTGTCCGTTCTATTCGGCCGATTTCCTTATTTTTTTTTAAATGGAAGGTATTTAGACACAGATATGTTATCAATCATTCAAATTTACTAAACTCCTACATTACTCAAGTTATAGTCAAACGCGATTCTTCCCTGTATATTTCTTATGGGAAGCATTTACTCAAGCAATTCGAATTCTCATAGCTCCTCTTCTGGTGAATGGATCCTGATCTTTCTAATTTCAAAACACTCAGTGGATCAAGCTCTTTCTTTTGAGCTATTAACTGCTTAAATTCGTTGAGGAAAGTTATGCGTGCACAATCAACTTCACATTCAAATTTTCAAGATTTTCCGTCACTCAAACCTGTATAACTAGAGTTCTAATTAACGAAAGCTGTTTACGCAAGAGAACACTCAGTGGATCAAGCCCTTTCTTTTGAGCTGTAAACTGTTTAAATTCGTTGAGTTTGTCTGGAAGGAAGTACTGAAAAATGATTTTATGTAATAATTACTCCCACTCATACATAGTCTATCCTAATGCTGCGGATCAGCACGGGTCCTCTAGTACATATTATCAAGATATACACCATTTTTTGAAGGTTTTTAAAAACAACAATTTTCCTTGTTTGTGAGAGGGTATACCCAACATGAAATTGTGTTCTGATGGTAAAATAAGCTACTTTCCAGGCTATAGGCCCCGACAAAGTCTGTCTATTATGTCTATATGACTTGTATTTGAGAAGCACAATGATGTCGAAATCTGTCTACTATATGAAACATGTTTACTATCATCGATGATAGTAATATCGAAGCAATTGTCAATTTTTTAGAATTGTTACCATGTTTTTCTCAATATATTGTGGAATTATTAAGAAAGAGTTAGTTTCGTTTGAAAAAGTAATATGAGTAAATTTCACAGATTAATAGTCGAAACAGTAAACTGCAGTAAAAATGTTAAATTGTATGATCATAGATTAGATGTACTTTATAAGGAAGGTATGTTACTTCTTCGAAAATATTTGATAATGAAGAATTTCCAGCATCCAAATCCCTGGATAATCCCCGCATTGTAGAATGTGGATCTTCAACAAAGCTACATCTTGTTTTATATTTGCATTAAGTGTAGGTCTATATTGCTTCGATGCATTCTCAACGTGTCCTAATTATCTGTATATCCTTTCTATCCTGCTCACCATATATTGAGAAATAGGTTCAGGATCTGGATGCATTTTATGGAATAATGTGCATACCTCTTGTTGAGTCCTCATCCTATCGCAAACGCCAATCATCATTAAAATTTCAATTCTATCTGTCTCAGTTAAGGGCATTTTTACCAAGCAATTCGTTAAATACGGGTATACGATTTATTATAATATTAAAAATACGGAATTGTTGGGATTCTTATGACAGTTTCTAACGTTAAATCGAGGGGTAAACTGCGAGACCAATGTGGTGTACAAACCCGGATCAATGCGGGCCAATGAAGGACTAATTGAGACCAATTAAGACCAATGAAGGATCAATGAAGGTCCATTGAAAGACCAATGAAGGACCAATGAATGATCAATTGAGACCAATGCGGAACCAATTAAGACCAAAGAGGAACTAATTGAGACCAATTAAGGACCAGTGAAATATAAAACTAGCGCGCACTCGACATCTAGTCGATTCGGTGTCACAGTTGCCAGACTGAACGCTTCAACACCATTTGGGCTCTCGTTAATTCTTAGTTGACAATGGTACAATAGATAAAATTATTTATTATATTATATTTATATATGGAGAAGCAATAACACCAAATGTTTAATCGCTTATTCCCGTTAAATCTTTTTTTAACTTGAAAAGAAAAATTGGCCTAAATGTCTTGTCGATGAAATTAAGCGTTAAAGGTTAGATAAAGTATGGCAACTGTGAGTCGACTGTGACCAACGTATTGCAAACGAATATAATTCACATGACGCAGCACGCTACCGGCATTTTGTGTTTTATCTGCTTTCGTTGGTATGTTTTGTTTACGAAGTGTTGAATATGAATCTTTATTAAACTACATAGCAAAAATGACGAAGGTAAGTACCTTTGAATTTTTAAATGCCACGTTATAGAATAATATGAAGGTGTCGGAAAATTCCAAAATTCCTGAACAAAATGCCGGCTGTTCGAAACTGCAAATTGTCCGTAATTTCCAAACTAATAAGGCGGCACCAAATTGCGGATTTATTGATATCATAAAAGATAATAAATACCCTTGTTGTAAAACTGACTACAATGGAGATATCACTGTTCTTTTAAATATAATTTTTTTAAACAGAGCACAGCAAAGATACATTTTTAATGGTTTTATTACAACCGAGAAATGGTGATTCCATTTTATAAGAAGTCCCAAACCCAAATCCTCTACCTTAACCTCATCAGAACAAGATCTCAGACAAAACCTTATGACGTCATACGTAACAACCGGTAAACAAAAATTTAGGCAAACATCCAAATCCGACAGTATTTCAGAACCCAACTCAGAACTCTACCTCATACAGTTTGATGAACCTACATTAGAAGTAAATCCGAAAGTTAATATCATTGACATAACTGTTATTCCTCCAACTGTTCCATATTTTGATCAACCAGAAAAAGAAACAATTCGATTAGAAGCCACCGAAGAGTCTCTTCTAATTCTTGTGAAAATATTTCCAAAAACTCCTGGCCGAACCCCGCGTTAACATATCAGCATCTTGATAAAAATAAACCGCGGAATGAACAAGAAGAAATGAAAATACGAGACATTACAGACATAACGCCATTGTCAAAAGACTCGTCCCAAGACAATAATAATGTGGCCTCATCTTGCCTAAATAGGATTAGTTATAACAAGTTACGGCTTCTAGAACCCACAGAAAATAATTTCCATGTAGATTGTGAAGGAACCTACTTGGAAAACTCATCGGAACACTCTACTGAAAATACTGAAAGATCAGCAAGGGTTGTTAGACCAGGATCCTATTTTATCTGATATTAAAAAAAATATCAACAGAAATGACAGTGAGTGGCGTCAAGAGAAATATCAGAGGTCGCAACGAAAGAAAAGAGCACTCGAAAGTGGATCAAGCCGGGGATCGAATGATCAAACTTTAATAACGAGCTACTTTTTTGTTGTAGAAAAGATGGACGACCTGATAAAAATAGATAGAAATATAGGAGAACAGTTTTTACAAACCTGTGAAACCTTTAATTCCTCATCGCATCCCCAAGTAGGTTTCGGCATGAAAATTTCGGACTCCTCCATACCCAACTTTTTAAAATCTCTTCTCGATTTGTCCATAAAAAAATCCACATACAAAAACAATGGAAAGTATGATTGTGTTATGAAAAAATTTTCGATTTACCTTTTTTATATTGAATGTCGGCTGCTTTACGAAACGTTATACGCCAACCTTAGAAATAGTTTACTCTCAATATCAACATTGAATCGCTATCTTTACAGCAATAGGAGTCCAATGGGAAAAGGGGTTATTGATAAGGTAGGGCTGTCAACTTTTTTATAAAAAGGAAATTTACCTAGTGTTGTATGAAACCTTTAATTCCTCATCGCATTCCCAAGTAGGTTTCGGCATGAAAATTTAGGACTCCTCCATACCCAACTTTTTGAAATCTCATCTCGATTTGTCCATAAAAAATTCCACATACAAAACCAATGGAAAGTATGACGATGCTATGAAAACATTTTCAATTTACCATTTTTATATTGTATGTCGGCTGCTTTACGAAACATTATACGCCAACCTTAGAAATAGTTTACCTTCAATATCAACATTGAATCGCTATCTTGACGGTAATAGGAGTCAAATGGAAGAAGGGGTTATTGATATGGTAGGGCTGTCAACTTTTTTAGGAAAAAGAAATTTACCTAATGTTGTATGAAACCTTTAATTCCTCATCGCATTCCCAAGTAGGTTTCGGCATGAAAATGTCGGACTCCTCCATACCCAACTTTTTAAAATCTCTTCTCGATTTGTCCATAAAAAATTTCACATACGGAAACAATGGAAAGGATGATGATGCTATGAAAACATTTTCAATTTACCATTTTTATATTGTATGTCGGCTGCTTTACGAAACATTATACGCCAACCTTAGAAATAGTTTACCTTCAATATCAACATTGAATCGCTATCTTGACGGTAATAGGAGTCAAATGGAAGGAGGGGTGATTGATATGGTAGGGCTGGGCTGTCAACTTTTTTAGAAAAAAGAAATTTGCTTAGGATTGTATGGCTATCTAAAGATGGTACTCGGATTACCTGAATGATAGAGTACAACGCAAAATCAAATAAGGTAGTTGGTTTCGTATTGCCTTTATGCGATGGTTTACCAAAATCCAATCAATTCATTGCTGTCGACACAGTTACGATAGAAAGTAATTTTAAAACAGGAAAAAGGCCAATTATGCATATGCTATAATAACTCAGCCTTTATCTATGGGTGCTCTTTCACATTGTTTATGCTTGTATGGAACAGATAACACATTTTCAAGCGTCGATGTTTTACAACGATGGCGGAAAATACTAACTGAAGCACAAAACTTTGAAATAACTATCGCTGGTGTAATCTTCGGATGGAGATTCGCGTTTGCTGAGGTTTATGAGAATATCTACAAATCCTCCTATGCAAATCAAAAACTCTTCCGAGAACGCGACAGAAAGTGAAAAAACAGCTAGAGTTCTTGATTTTGAACCAAAACTACTTCTTACTGAGCCTCTAATAGAACAATCAAAAAAATGGGACTGGTTTCAGTGCAAGCTGCCATCAGAGGAAAATATGAAGAAATTGGATCGAGGTTTTTCGATTAAATTTATCTGTGATTTTGAGGGGGTAGATATATCATCAGTTACCTAGAGGCAACATATAGTGGAGAACTTCCAAAAGGAAACATTGCAAGGTACGATAAAAAACCAATTAGAAAATAACTATTGATTGTCCAAATTTGGTACAAAAAGCATATGGGAGGCTCTGACCTCATGGATAGCCTTATAGGACGTTACCATATCAAAATGAAATCGAAGAAGTGGTATATGCAATTATCCTATTACGTTCTTGATATGACACTTGTCAATGCCTGCCTCCTTTATAAGCGTTCTCTTATGCAGACAGAAAAACAAAAATATATGAAGATGGCTGACTTCACGGCTGATGTTGCCTATTGTCTATGCAACGAAGGAACTCAAAGTCTAGCAAAAAGAGGCAGACCATCTGATCTTGAAAATGAAATTGTGGAGAAAAAGAAAAGATCGGCAACAACTACATATACTCCTCCAAAATATGTAAGACTAGATCACCAGTCACATTGGCCTATATTTAGCCAAGGACGACAATAATGCAAATGTTCGTCATTTTTTTTACATAAAGTGTTCTAAATGTGGACTTCACCTCTGCCTAAACAAGCATACTAACTCTTTTCACAAATTTCATATATGTTAATTTTTCTCTCTATTTTTCCGCATAGTTGCATATTTAATACAACTAGTTTTTCATTAAAAATTGGAGAAAAAAATCTGTTTTGGTTTTGTTAAATTGTTTTTCCGTGTTTATGTAGATATTATATACATTATTATTTTTATTAACGTTATAGAAAAAATCGCGCATTATAGGGTTAAATTGAATTATATATTAAATATATTTCCCTCATAGGCTACACACAGCTCTACAATTTCATTAAAAATGCTCTCACATTGTCTTGAATTCCTTGCTTAAATTCGTCCTTGTTTGGAAATTACATTAGCTAAAGCGTGAATCCTCCAGGTATTAGAGAGGTTGTGGTTCTTCCTCTCCTATTATTTCAAATATTGACTTTGGAAGGTATTCACAGGAGCACAATATGTGTTGGGGTCACATCACCCTCCTACAAAACACCGATTTTACAGTTGATCAATTATTGTTAACAGCATGTGTACTCTAAGCGATGGAGTATTTCTGGACATTCCAAAATAAGTAATGGTGAGTTATATAATATGGAAATTATGAATATTCATAATACTGTTAGTTGTTTCTTTGCATTTTGACTAACTTAAGTGGCACTTAACATACTGAAAACAGGAATGTCAATAATAATAATAATGTTTATTTGTAAAATACAACAAAATAATTACATAAATAATCGGACATATACACGAAAAAACCGCAAAGAATAATTGAGTGTCGGCGGATAGTATATACAACTAACGGTGTTCAGACTAATTATTATGATATTATTTTAAAACATATCAAGAATGTTCAGCACAAATTCGCAAAACCGCAAAGCCAAGGGACTGTCTGCGTTGGACTTTTGCGAACTATGCGGAACATCATTCAAGAGTTGGCAACAATTTCGGTGTAGTACATTATGTTTTTCTTAACTAACAGTAAGTGTATGTCTAATACGGACAAATTAACAATGCCTAGAGGCTGTCCGCTGAAAACATTCTTACGAGTACGGATTCCACTAGAGTAATATGAACATCGAGTTCCAATTTTTGATTTCAATACCAATAAAAACGGGACTACTAAACATAAGCAGCAAGTCAAATATGGAATTTTGAGTGCTACTCTATACATTCAGTCTATTCTCTATTATATGGTGTATTTTTCTTCTATCTACTATCAAAATAAATTGCTCAAGCTTCGATTTGAATAAATTATAATTAATTATACTTTTCAATTGCTGGGGATGGTAGTTGAATACTTTAAGGGTAAGAAACAACATTTTTGACCAACAGTTTCATTTGAAGTTGGTTTTATTTCTGGTGTCATGTAAATGGGAAACAAGCAAGAACTTATTCTTGTTTTTTTGACAACACAATGCTATTTTATGAAAATAAATCTGACGAAGATCAAGTATTCTGCTGTCTTCATAGAGAGCATCACTTGGAAAGATACGGTCCTTTTTCAAAATAATTTTCAGAAAAAACTTTTGCAGTACATTGATCCTCTCCAGATTTGATGTCGCGAGTCCTTCCCATCCTAATATACCATAACTTATCCTAGAGTCAACGAGGGCAAAATAGACCATTTTCAATTGAGGCATTCTCATTACTGTAGCCAGATATTCATATATCATTGTTCGAAGCGTATTACTGACTTGTTGAATGTGAATATTCCATCTCAATTGGCGATCTATTGTGACACCTAAATATTTCATTTTATCTGTCAGTTTAATTTCAATAATTTGGTTGTCATATCGAATATCTAGTGTATCGAAGTCTGGTAATCCATTCACGTAGCTTGAAAATGGAAGTGCCATGGTTTTTTTGAAATTGATCGTCAACAACTTGTGATTGAATTTAGTGAAATCATTCTCAGCATTCCGTTCCAGATGATGCCATGTGTCGGTGATATAAAGCACTGTAATATCGTCAGCAAAACTGAAGATTTTTCCGCTGGTATTGATATTAAGTAAGCTATTTATGTAGATTATAAATAAAAGTGGACCTAAAACGGTACCTTGTGGTACTCCACATTCCACTTCCTTAGCATTACTGATATTGTTATTGATTTTGACAATTTGTTGGCGGTTCGAGATATAACTTTTAAAAAGCTCGTGAACACGCCCTCTACAACCCATATATTGCAAGGCCCCCGATAATTGTGCATGGTCTACGGTGTCAAATACCTTAGCTGGGTCAAGAAAAATACATAATGCTGGTTTGGTGTTATCGAAGGCTTCATACATTCTAGACGTGAAGGCTAAAATTGTATCCTCCATTGATCGGTTCTTTTGAAATCCAAATTGATTTTCGTTCAACAATCCGAATTTCATCATAAATGATTCCAGGCGTGATTATATGCCTTTTTCGAATACCTATGAAATATAGTTTGGTATAAATTGAATAGATGAGGCTTTTACTTGATGAAGATCCATACTGAACGATGAAATAAAACAACATAGTTTGTTTAAATCTTTGTCAAAACGTTTTGACAAAGCTACTGTGTTAGCGAAACGCGTCAACATGTTTAAATTGAACAAAAGTTCAAATAGATGAAGATTTAAACAAACTATATTGTTTTATTTCATCGTTTAGTTTGATATAATTTGTTTATTACCCGATTTATGGAGTGGTTTAATGACAGATATTTTATGTTCGGGAGGACAAACACCTTTTTCAAAACAGAAGTTGATGATAAATGACATTGGGGATAAAAATTTTCTTTTTGGGTTTCGGATGTAATGCAGTCGACTGCAGGCGCCTTATGATTTTTTAGAGTGTTTATTATGTCAAATATTTCTTCTTCCGTGGTAGGTGTCAAAAACATGGAGCTGGGATTAATTTTTACGGATGGAAGTGGTGATAATGAGGTTTTTATGTTTTTTGCGAGATCTGGTCCGACTTTGGTAAAAAAAATTGCGAATATTACTGCCATTTCAAAATCTGTTTGGGTGAGTGTATTATCCTCTTTCAACACACTATTTATAACAGAATTTTCATTTCTGTGTCCTGTTATACAATTGATAACTTTCCATAGCTGGTTGGGATTATTTTTACTTTTTTCTATTTCAGTACTATGATAATTTTGTTTGGTTATTTTTATTATTGTATTAAGTTTATTTCTATGATTCTTAAGTCTCTGTCTCAGTTCCAAATTGTTTTTGTTCTTTTGATATTCTTTGAATAAGCGGTCTATACTGATAATTGAATTAATAATTCCTTTTGTAATCCAATCTTTTTTTGTTCAATTTTCTTTTCTTGAATGTCACAGTGCTGTATTCTATAATTTCAGAGATTTTTGTTGAGAAAAATGAATTGGGAAGTACAGGGTCATTCATTTCCTACAAAGTATTCCAATTTAATTCTGTAAATTTTCTTTTTAATTTTTTATGATGAATTCGTTTGGAGATGATAGCTTGATGATGGTGTCCAGTTTGAACATTTTATTTTGTTGGTTTTAAAGACATTATAGTGACTTTATGGACGGATGTGTGACTATCTCAAACAGATCTTGAGCCCTAACAAATATATGGTCGATGCATGTACTCGATTTATCTTGTGTCCTTGTACTGATAGTTACTGTCGATGTGAAATTGAATTCCCTGAGGATATCAAGGTAATCATTAGTCAGGTTATTGTCTGAAAAGAGATTTATATTTATATCGCCTAATATTGCGAAGTAATGTTGATTGTACCGTTGTTGACCGAGCTAGTTTTGGAGTTCCAAAAATTCATTTTCGTTGGTGGATGGAGGCATGTAAATAGAGACAATTTTTATAAATGCGCCCATATCTATCAAAACTTTAATTAATTTGCACGGATAACTGAACTGAACGATGTTCGTTTTATATTTCCTAGTGTTCCTTATATAGACTATAACGGCATCATTTTGGTTTATTGTTCCCTTATTATAGAATGACTCATATCCATCTAAATCGAAAAGATTCTTGGTCTGCATTTTCCACGTTTTTGTTAAAATAATACAGTCGAATGGTTCTTTGAATTGATTCAAAAAAACTTCCAATATTTGGAAGGTTTTGGACATGCTTCGTACATTTTGTTGACAGACTTTCAAGTAATCATTTCCAAACCTCAAAGTGTTGAAATTATTTGCAATATCCAAAAATGTTGTTGCGAACTCTTTATAACTGTAGTCTCTAATGAACTGATCCATTCCTCGATGGAGAAAAAAGCCAAAGCTGGATTGAATTATATATATATATATATATATATATATATATATATATATATATATATATATATATATATATATATATATATAATTAGGTCGTAAATGAAAGGTTTTGCTACAAGTGTGAGGTAGGTTCGTGATCACTGCAATTATTTCTTCTTTTCATGTAATCTGGGACTGGAAGGTCTTTGCTGGTTGCTTGTAATAGAAGGTTTTCTCATTTTCTGTTGTTGTCTGGTTTCTGGCTTAGTTTCGGAGTTGGAGCCGATGGAGCACTAATTGATTTCGGATCTTCTACAATTTGATTTTCAAGGGCTAGTAGACCTGAGACTCGGTATACTTCTGTATTCACATGTAGTTTGCGGTTTTTATATAGCCAGTATTGTTTTCTCCTTGCCTATCGTTCAGAGGTTCTTTCGAAGTAACTTGCTTTCCTCTCTGTGTTTCTGGGTTTGATCGTGCATAATGCTAATATTTGTGCCTTTCAGGTGTTGCCTATTTTGTAGTACTTCCTGTTTTATTAGGAATGTTTTTAATTCGACTTCCAGGGGGCTGGTATCGTTGTTCCCGAGAAAATAAAAATCGTTGATATATCCGTGGGTGAGAGAAGTGGAGAATAATGATTTTATTTTTTGGCACATAATATCACAAGACGGGGTTTCGCTCTTTTAAGTCAGCCCAAAAATAATCACGTTATTTTTCTTTCCCGATTTCTTCAATTTTTCAATTTCTTCTTTCAGGTCTTGATTTTCATTTCAAGATGTAACACTCATTTTTCAGTACATCGAAATTCAGTAATAGTCTAACCTCACTGGCTTCGATTGAACTCTTGATTTCACTCCAGTTTTTCTCTTCGATAAGTTGCTTAACTGTGACATCAGACATCATATACAAACGAATTTCAAACGTATGTGACCTCCTTTATAGCTGGTATTTCTTATATTGATAAGAGAGTTTGACTGTACCTTTTTATACTATCAGTTTAATGAATGAATTCCCACGAATTGTGGATTTGATACGTGAATCTTTGAAATAGATCAATAAGTTTCTGCTAAATGTTTATGACTGGATTTTATTTGATGATTTTATGAAAATAAATTCTTTATAGATGGTACGTACCACTTTAATTTGCAATAACGTTGGAGTGATTAACTACTAGCCAGTTAACACTAAAGGCATACATACATAGATAATAGGACAATTTTGGTTGGCTCATTATAGTGGGAATACCATCAGCAGGATATAAATATTAAGTGGCGGAGGCAAGCTGTCATAAAAGGACGGTCGACAGGAATAGGAAGTAATCATTTTCCATATTAATAGCAGAAATAGATTAGGCTTTCTGCTATTTTCTCGATATTTAAGTATTGATTGATACTTTAGTCGAAATGCAATGAGAACTAACATAGAGTCATAAACGTTGATGTTTTTGAGGATCACTTATACTAATTCTATTCCCATAGATTTCTTGTGGGTGCAAATGGAATTGACAAGTTAGAAACACCTAGCAAAATAGCAAAATACCATGCCAAGTTTACAATAAGTACAACCTTTAAATTCAGAAATTCAGTGGGCCATAAGCATAATAGCAGAACATATGTCGAACTTGTTTAGTAGTTACGAAGATCCTACACATCATTGAATGAATTTTTTACACTTCATATCCATAGTTATTCAGTTGATGATACTTAATGTAAATCGATATAATAAGCCCTGTAGAAAGGAGAGGGATTTGACTAAACCTAGTCAATATACACCATGAAATCTTTATTCAAATTAGAGTTCCCCTTTTCATGTTTAAACAACAAACAAGCTTATTTTGGAAAATAATAATCCGTAAGCGATATGAACTAACAGTAAAAATTTGTATTGTATTTCTACCACTAAACGATTCATGTAAATATCTACCAACAATACGTTGGCACAAACTAAAGACGTAATTAATAAAGAACAAAGAAAAATACTCGATAATTTTTTTCTTAGATTTTATTCTTGGAAAAATTTTCTAAAAGGTTGAAGCGTACTAAAACCCTATAATAATTGTATGAAGCGTGTTACACAGAAAGGGGTGAATAAATTTTGGTATAATAGAGAGTGATGGATTGGATACAAATCGATCAATAAAATCACATCATTAAATTTGAACAGAACAGGTTCGGCTATTTTTGCTACTTATATTATCATATTTGAAACATCAAGAATTAAATTTTAATAACTGTCCACGCCGATATTGTGATATATATGTCCCCAGAATAACGTTTAGCAACTGTATGGAAACTACACATCCGACAACAGTTACATTCGGGGTGTTTAGAAGTCAGTCAAAAAATATAGATGTCATTGTCAGAATATAGAAAAAGTCAAAATATTTAGAAAAACCAAATCAGTGTTATTTTATTGAAGAAGACTTCCTGTTGAACAATACTTAACATGGTAACAGCGGAAAAGCGCGCTGGTTAGGTGAATTAAACATTTCTTCAACTAACAGTGCAAATAAACCAATAATTACCGGCTGGCTGAAAGTGATTGGCTACCACGCGGCCTATTTTTATTGAAAACGCGGTATTTGCTGATTTTACTTTGTAGTTCGGACTTGTTTTCGAAGGTCGACGCATAAAGTTTTGAGATGTTTCTGGTTTAAAAAAAATATTACTACGTAATGATAATGTCTGAAGAAAGTTTCAAACCTCCAAAGGAAATGAATTTTAAAGTTGGTGTTGCTAGCAACTGGAAATTATGGAAACAAAAATTTAAAAATTACATGATAGCTACAGGAAAATCAAATAAAACTGACATGTTAAAGATTGCTATACTATCAAACCTGTTAGGTGACGAAGGACTCTTCATCTATAATACTTTAGAGTATGTTGATGGTGAAAGTGAAACTTCCTTGGAAACTGTGCTCAAAAAATTCGATGAACATTGTAATCCTACAGTAAATCTTTTGTATGAAGATTACAAATTTTTTGAAGGAGACCAAAAGCTAGGAGAGACTCTTGACGAGTTTGTGACTGTACTTAAAAGCCTATCTGCAACATGTGACTTTGAAGAAAAAGACACTTTGATCAGAGACAGACTTGTTTTGGATATCAATGATAAAAAAATAGAAAGTGAGTTATTGTGTCACCATAAAGTAAGCTTGTTAAGTTAAAGTTGTTTAAATCAGTCGCGCTATGGAAAACCGTGCATAAACTCTAAAACAAATTGATAGCAGCGAATCTTCACGTCACAGTGTAAGTGCTGTGTGCTGCGCGATCAGCAATGATAAAAAATATAGCCGCGAAGCTGGATCTCCAAAATTCCGTGAGCCAGAGGCGATTCCAGGAAAATTTAGAGCAGGTAGGAACGGAGAAAAACCAAATTTCTCTCGTTGAAACAACTGAGGACAAACTCATGAAAGAGTTTAGTGCTCAGCATTCAATAGATACTGTAGCGGTTGTGGAAAAAAGGGCATTACAGAAAATTTTGCGGAAATAGATATGATATTGGGAACTATGAAAGTAATCGTTAAGAGTTTGTACAGTATGATGACATGAAACATCATATTGTATGGATATTTACAAATAGCCGGTGTTCTGGCAATACTGCTACAATATTGTTTGTATGTGGACAAATATGGCATCTTGCATTTACGCATTTTTCATTTGTTATGGCTTGTTAATTAACTTTATCCCGTCTTCATGAATATGATTCCACAGATATTTCGGCAAGTATATCCCAGATACTAAAATTTAACGATATTGAAAAATTACTGGCTTACCACAACTACCAAGTCATTGAATTATTCATTAACTAAAAAAAATTAAGTGAAAAATAACTGGGATATATAGAGTCATCAGTTATACAAGATCTAATAAAAAAAACTGAATGAAAAATAACTGGGTCATATCCAGCACCAAGTTATCAGTTACACATGGGCTTACACTACTAACATAACTTATGAATACAAATAATATACGTACCGGTACTCGAGAGATAGCGTTAGTACCAAGGTGATATACTGGAATAAAGGTGGTGGCCGCAACTTCTTGGTCTCCAGGGAGAACCAAATGGTAAAGTATCTCTCGAGAGAACGAATCTCTCCAAGAAAATCCTCTCACTGTGGGCTAAAAAATTCCTGGAAATTCCAACAATCGTCTGTTACATCCAAAACATAGATAGAAAGAAAATATCCAATCCAATCCAACCCTATGATTCCAGTTAAAAATCTGTCCAAAGTGTCTGGTTAGAAAAATCGGCCAATATCCACAGAATATTCCAAAGTCTCAAAAAAATACGACCCCCAACAGCTTCCAGAATAAATTAAGATGGTTTTTAACAATCTTCCCAATTGGGATGGTTTAAAATACCATAAATAAATTAAAAAAAGACTGCACTTATTGGCAATCATCTAGACATCTTCAAACTCAGATACGAAAGAAAGACAACGTTACGCTAACACCTGCTGAAATTCAACTTTTCCCTACCACGCAGATTCGACTAAGTTTACCAACCAATGAAAATCCAGCTGACATGAATTCGACTCTTACACGAAACATAGAGCTACAATCCTCGTGATACATCGAATAAAAGCCTAATGTTAACAATTAATTCCACATGTCATTTATTAGCACATTAGAGTGGAGATTTCTAAGTATTCTTATTTCATTCACTTAACAATTCCGGAAAATAGAGTGAATACTTTTGTCTAAGACTCGTAAAGTCAAAAAGCACCTGGTAGACAGAAATTCCGACTCGTCTCACCATTCCTACACCACTAGATGACAAGCGAGCAGTTTTATCCAAGACTTATCTGTCTTCTAACAAATTTTCAATTTCAATATAAGCAATGCTTCGCAACATATGACACTACAAAATACTTACGTATTAGAAATTACTTAAATTATTCTAAACTATTAATACCCTTGCCAACCAGTGTTGCCAACGACACGGTAATTGCCGTGTTTTCACGGCTTTTTCAACAAAACCTACGGCCACGGCTTTGATGTACTGCCGTGCAATATATACACGGCTTTTTAGTTTAAATATTTATTTTTGTAAATAAAAATATTCCTGTGAAAAACTAATACTTAATTAAAAAACGTCAATGCGAAAATTTTGTCTATCAATAATTAGATTTAAATCTAGTTGGCAATGAAACCACATCTGAATAAACATCACTAGGGGGTTTCCCCTGGCCCAGGAAGATTATCTCTGTCTATCTAGATCGAAAGTAAAGTAGTTTTCACTTCTAGTTTTAATTAACGCAGTTTATGCGGTGGTTATTTATTCAATATTGTAGTTATATGTAGTTTATTAGTTAAGTGTTTATACCGTGTTTTCGAAGAAACAATAGGAAATTATGTCTGACTCGGATGGTAGGTTATATAGAAATAAGTCCAGTTACAGTTGTTCATGATTTTATTGAATATTTTTTTTAATAGGTGACGAAATTAACGTTCCTACTCCCCCAAAAAAGAGACGTCATGTAAAACCAAAGTTTAATAACTCCTGGCTAGCCCGTGAAGACTTTAAAGTGTGGCTTAGACCTGTGGATAGTAATCCATACAATGCCTTCTGTGAATGTTGCAATACTTCTTAGGTTGCAGAAATATCTACAATTAAAAGGCATGCAGAAGGAATCAAGCGTAAAATTAAAATGAAAAATCTTCCGTGTTTTTCTGGCTGAACCCTAAATTGAGAATTTTTTTTGTTAAAGATAACCAGTTTAAAGACCAACTTAATGAACTTAGCCTGTGTGGTTTTATTGCAGAACATAACATCCCTTATAGAGGGCTGTTGATCACCTATCAAAGCTGTTAACAAATAAGATACCAGATTCAAAGCTGGTAAAAAATATAAATTTAGGTAGAACCAAAGCGCGCGGAATTATTACGAATGTTATTGGCGCAACCCATAAAAGATGAATTGTCTGAAAAGCTGAAAAGATCTAAATTCAGTGTATTGGTAGATGAATCCACTGACATCGCTACTGTGAAAGAAGTGTGCGTTGTAGTTAGATTCTTTGATTCTGAACGACTAAAGATAGAAACATACGTTTGGGAATTGCTACCAGTTCAAAATAGTACTGCGGAAAGTATATTCAATGCTATTATACACACCTTTACACAAAAAATATGTATCCCTTACAAATATAATTGGTTTCGGCTTCGATGGACGGGGAAAAATAACTCGGTGTCTTCAAGATTTATTGAACAATTTCCTTGAATAAGTGCATATATGCCATTCATGGCATATATGCGCCAGTGAAGCCTGTAAGGTTTTACCAAGATCAATTGAAGACCTTGCCAGGGATATTTACGATTTTTTCAGGGTATCTATTCACCATCTTTTTTTATTATAAGCTTAACATAAATTCGTTTTAGCATAGCAGTAAGCGACAAAGTGACTTTAAACAGTATTGTATCCCATACAGACCCGATGGCTTTCAATAGCTGCAGTGGTAAAAATAATTTTGGAGCAGTGGAGGAGCAGTGGAATGCACTTTTATTGTTCTTTGCTGAGAAGAAGCTAGTCTAAAGGTTACACAGTGTTGAAAAAGTTTATGAAACTCTTTCTGATCCACATGGAAAACTATACTTCCTATTTCTTGACTTTGTCTTACCAAAAGTAACAAAAATGAATGATAATGAGTCATAATAGCCGACATTTACAGTAAAATGAAATATACATACAAGGAACTTTTGTACTGTTTTCTGAAAAAATCATATTTAGATCACAATGAAATATGGAATGTTGATCCCCAAAATGAAAATGAATATCTTGAATTAAGCTTTTTGTATTTGGGTAATAGCATCAGAGAAGAAGATGATGAGTTTCATCTCTCAGATTGATGAATAAGTTTTAAGTTTTATTATGTTCTATTTTAAATAAATATTTTATTACCACATTTTCGACTTATATTTAAAACCCAGGAAAACATTATTATTCCTAGCATTTTACCGCTTAAACTTTTGATACGGCCGTAGCTTATAAAACACGGCTTTTTTCAATAATCTTCACGTCTTTCATCTGGTACAGGTTGACAACACTGTTGCCAACGTTAACGTATAACAGTAGCGCCAGTCCATCGCCCGAGGAAGGTGATACAGCACAAATAGGTCACTGATCCAAACCTGTTCACCGCGACTTCGCCGGCACCGTGGACGCCTCCATCGAAGAAACCCCGCCAAACCACATGTTCTGCCAAACTTTTCAGTTCGACAGTTCATCCAATACTCTTGGAAGTGTGAACCAAATTGTTTCTCTTGAAACTAACCTGAAGAAATAAGGACACTTAGCATTCAGGTAATATAAAACTCCAGAAAGCTATAAGTCAGGAAATCTTTAACTAGGGAGGCAACTCCCTCCGGCAGTGAGTTCGCTGTCGGTATTAGCTTTCGCCACCACATACTAAACACACCACTACCAACGATGTCCTCAAATCACTCACGCCGCAGAAAATCTACTAAACCTACCCCTCTCACACAATACGATCTAAACTTCTTTCATTCAATCAACCCTAACCACCCCCAATTCAATACGCACGAGTACGAAGACAACCTGTCAGTCCTCACAATTCCCATCTTCCAACAAAAACTTGCCCTCTACGAGAAGGAATTCCCAATTCTCCTACCCACACATAACACATCCCCTTCACATACTGCATCCAAATCAATCCACTCTCAATAACCACCTTCACCTTAATCTTCAAAACAAACACACAAACACCAAAACAAAACCTTCTCAGATTCCACCAGGTCTTACGCTTCCTCTGTAAGATTCCAATCCCCCATACGCAAACCATTTTCTTCAAAACACTCACCCACACGACAATACACACAAACTGCATACACATCCCCAACAAGGTCTTACGCTTCCTCCGTAAGATCTCAATCCCCCACACCTTCAGTCACACGACAACCACCTGTCCCCGACGAGGATGGCTTAACCCTCGTCGGTAAAACCAAAAGCCGACCCACAACACCCGACCAAATCAATCACCCCAAAAAAACCCCACACGCAACACCATACAAACCCTAAACCTCAGAAACCTTCCACCACAATATTCCACACAAAAAGCCCTTTTCACCCTCTTAAACACTATCGAGCTCCTCAACGGAAAAATTCTCTATCTTAAAGCCAACTTCAATGGAACCGCGCTTCTGGAAACCTCCTCCCCCATGTCAGTCTCAACACTTCCGAGATGAATCCACAACTCTACTAGTGATTCTAACATCACCATCAACGTTCTCAACTCCACCGAACGTCCACCCCGTCAACCAACAAAACTCTTATACCCACCTTCCCTTTCGTCTGCAGAAATTAAGACACTACAATCAGCCTCGAAGAATTCGAAGAAATTCTTCACGACCAACAAAACCTGGTGAATCGTCGCCAGGGCCATTAATAAGCCCACATCGATGTTCTGCATCATTACCACCTCTGAAATCCACTACCACTAGGCCCTTACCTCCGGCCTCTTACTTCATGGTCTCTCACATCGGTGCGAGCCATCCAACACCAACCCGATATCCCCAGTTCCTAAATATTGCAGTCGATGCACCCAAACCGGAAATTCCTCCGAATCTTGTCGGTATTAACCGATATGCCCTTCTTGCGGCCAAACAGGTCACTGAACCGAAAATTGCTCCAAGTCCGGAACTCCCAAATGCACAAATTTCGGTGGTCCTCACCCCTCCTTCCACCCTCGCTGCCCTCACAGGCTATCGACACCCAAAACCGCTCATGAGACGGCTCCAGTCACTCTTGAAAAACCACCAGCTCCTTACGATCTCTCAACCGATATCAAAATCCTAATAGAAATTCTCACCGTCACACTTCACCATCCCTCACTCAAGGGACACACTTCGCTATCTAATACCTTCCTTCTATCGACACAACTGCTCTATAACAAATATAGGCAGGCGTGCTCACTTTGCTTTCACTCCCATCAGGAGTGAAAGCGATTCAACTTGATCCGCGAGCCCCATCCACCCCGTCGGTGCTGCAGGTTTTTCACGTTTTTTCCTGTAGCATAGTGAATTTATTCGCTAGCCAAATGGGCCGACGTACGACGAAGTTTCTATATTTGAGATTATTATTATGCCAACCAACCATTCAATTCAATATTTTAACCAGTCATATCAAAATCTTTATATTTCAACATTTTAACAAGTAGATTACAACAATTCAATATTCAATAATTGATAAAATTTTATATTTCCACATTTAAACCACATCACCACAGATAAATACACCTATCCAATAAATTCCTCACCTCGAATTCGAAAAAAGCCAGTCGCCACCACCCGACATCATCTACACATCTTTCAATGTCTCCTAGTCACTTTTTAAACAAATTTTTAATAAAACTCAATAAAGCCTAAAATCATTCCTAACTCTTCTTATCAACTCTCATGATATCGGAGACACCCAATCCCAAAAACATTTTCCAATTCCCAACAATTCAATCACTCACCTTATCTTCTCTTAACTATCCGCAACGAAACGTGGTTCGTCTTATTCAAATTCGACCTTTACTAGACACTTCTAAACTCCCCATCCTACACACTTCTAAAACCACGTTCTCACATGAATCATCAAATTTCGCTGCTGATTATTCCTGCCTCTCTCTCCGGGTAATTTCTAGCAAACAACTATCACTCACCCACAAAACTTCAAATTTTCTATACACTTTTTCTCAACTTTCAACACACTTTTCTGAAACTGAATTTTCAGTCCTACCGTAAGCCAAGCCAAGTCAATAGGCGCACACAAACCACCCACCAACACACCCCCAACCAACCCTGCAGAGGAAATATATCCTATATCAGGGCCAAATCTTACCACAAAAAAACCAAAAAATTAAAACATTCGCAAACCATAACCCAAATCAAACTTAGAATCTCTCTCTCACTCTCTCTCTCTCTCTCTCCCTCTCTCTCTCTCTCTCTCTCTCTCTCTCTCTCTCTCTCTCTCTAAAGTACAAAGCCAAAATACTCGGAATTATCACACTTATCAGATGGATTTAAACAGTTAACGTATTATGAGTAAATATTTACAATATATTCGAATGACAATGTCCTAAACAGAGGTTTCTAACCAGTATGGAAATATTTACCAACATCCTAACATGGGGAATAAATGAAGATACTTGTTTTATAGAAAAAGTGAACAATAAGCAATTTCGCAGAACTATCAAAGAGTAGCAAAATTTTCTTGTCCGGGAACCTGGGTCAGTCTATATCGGGCATGTTTCTCCCTCCTCCAGTTCAGCAGCAGACATAGGCCGCATTATTATCACTTATTTGGATGGAAATTAGTTTCTTTGGAAACACTGGAAGTGCAAGGGTGTGTGACTACCACCGGATGGAAGAGTGGTGTTATCCAAAGACTCGAACATCATATTGGCCGTCCCCTTCAGTGGAGTGTATATCTCCATCATATTAATGATCAACCTTTACGACACTTATTCGAATATATCGATGGTCAGACGATACCTTTGTACCAGACAATTAAGCATGGAGCAGTAATCCTTTCTGTATTCTCAAATATAGATCAAATTATATTACATGACTCTTGCCTAGGCGTTATTTCTTATCTACTGTTGCAATTTATGTGCAGAAAAATGGTAAAATAGGTATTGAACCGTAAAAATTTATTTCATACCGATTTCAACAAATATTATTTCAGTGTGATTTTATCATATCCCATTATGACTCAAGAGGGGCGGGGTTGGTTGTAAGTTGGCCAATGCTTTGTAGTTGGTTTGCTCATTTGCTTGCTTGCGCTTGCTTGCCTGCTTGTAGATAGCTTTCTGCAGTCCAATGGAGAAATGCAACCATCGAGTGTCTGCCTCCTTGTGGCACCGCTGGATACGTTAACGCTGCTGATCATCAGTGACAGCCGTGTTGACCAACCAAATGACACTCCCACAATCCAAGCTAAGTTGTGAAGAACGTACCGATGGCTGAATGGCCCTAGGGAATGCGACCGTGAACGTCCCCCTGGGGGTACCAGGCGACACCCCCTTGGAAACAGCCTTTCTCTGGCATGCGGGGCTCTGCCAGAGATTACGAACATTTCCCTAGCTACTCGTGGGATCAGTATGGACCAAAAGAAAATAAACCAAAAACCGGAGGATGAGCGAGAACGCACACCTCCAACATCAAAGCGCTGTCGAGGTAAAAGAATCTGCGGTGCTGAGGCAAAGAGAAGGAGGAAAGCGAGGCAGCGGGCTGGCGTCTCTACAGACACCACCAGCGCCACTCGGCCCTCCCTATCTAAACCTGGCACCAGCGGCCAATAATGCAAGGATGGCGATGGCAGTTCTCCTCCAAAAGAGGCCCAGAACGCGTCGCCTCCGAAGAAAAGAATCGCATCCGCTCCAACACCTCGGAGAAAAACTCTTCCAGAGGAAAGAGGACACGGATGGATGCTAAAGCGAAGAACTACAGCGGAGCAGCTACCAGCCATTTACAGTTAGCAATTATAGATAAGGCCGATCCATACGGTAAAATAATTACCGATAATGGAGACCTTATGAAAAGACAATTAATGGAGGCTTTGGACGTAACCCTTATGTCCGCTTCCGGCAGTCAGAAAAAGCCACCTACCGTTAGGTCATGGTCCCACTCTGGTGAAACAATCAGAGTCACTTGCGATAATGACGAAACGCTTGAGTGACTAAGGAATACAGTTTCAAAACTGAAACCGTGGAAGGAGGCTAATATCGACGTGGTACACGTCGACAACCTCCCCCAGCTGACCGAAGCCACCCTCTGGGTCCCTAGCGAAGCTCACGTTGACCTGGGTGACAAAGAGGATGTACTGCGCCAGCTGCACAAACAAAACCAAGACCTTCGGGTGGATGCATGGTTTTCCTTCCACGACGAAGCGAAGGTCAATCCCAAAGGACACCTTTTCGTCTTTGGCATAAGAGACGAGGAAATGAGAGTCCTAGAAAAAAGATCAATGAGGATGAGCTACGCGCTCACGTCATTGATTGTTAAAACAAATAAATTCGACCCGTAACGGAGGAGATCGAGCACGGATCCCCCTCTCCCATCCGAGGAACTCCAAGGGGATGTGGCTTCTGCGGAGACTGTTGAACCGTCCTCCAATATGGCGACCGACAGTCTCCTGGCAGAACTAACAGCTTTAAGCCAGGATACAGGCGACGTCAACCTACCTCCAAGTGAGGAAGTGGAGATGGCCTAAAAGAAATACCAATCTCATCACCATCAAGCAGATATGGACAATAAAAAGGTTAGATTTATACAGTGTGACCTTCAACACAAAAAGGTGGCTTCGGCAACACTATGCCGCCACCTGGATGTGATGCATGACACAATAGCACTTATCCAAAACACTGGATAAGACAAACCTAAATCATGGGTCTCAATAATCCAAAAGGTTTAATTTTCAGCTTTACAAGCAATCAGCAACCTAGGACGGCCATATAGGTCCGTAGAAATTTTAAGACCTTCCTACTGACGCATTTTTCGTCCTCCGACCTAACGGTAGTGAAGGTTGAATATGGACAAAGAGGTCAAAAGAAAGTGTTAATACTGGCATCCGCATACCTTCCCTCAGACGCAGCTAAACCACCACCAACTAAGAAGTTGGAGGACCTTGTGGAACACTGTCTCACCCAGAAGCTTGAATGGGTAATAGGCCGTGGTTCAAACTCCCACCACGTAAGCTGGGGCAGCAAAGATATTAACACTAGAGGTAAGTCTTTTTATGATTATATAACTAACAAGAATATCTGTATTCTAAATAGAGGTACTGAATCAACTTTTATCAACTCTAGTAGTCCAACGCGAATAGAAATTACTCTATCTACTATCAATACTTTGAATATAATCTCCAGCCGGCATGTATCCGACGATATTTCAATGTCGGACCACCGCTGGATAAAATTCGAAATGAAACTGGCGCTCACAACCTCCACAATGACTCAAGACCCCAGGAAAACGGACAGGACAAAATATGTCCACTGTTTGAGAGGGGATCTGCGAGGAGTCGAGGATGTGTTGCCTAACAATAAAGGATATTTGGAAACTTATTATGAAACAATTCAATACTCCATCAATAATGCATACAAGATGTCTTGCCCACTCAGGCGGGTCGATCTCGATGGAGCCTCCACTCGGTGGTGGTGCTATGAGATTGACCAGCTCAGGGATGCGGTGAGGAAATCTTTTAATAAGGCTAAAAGAACAAGACTCAAAGAGGACTGGAACTCATACAAGTCTCACCTCAGAGAGTATAAAAAAGTCATCAGACAAAAACAAAGAGAGGCATGGAGAATCTACTGCGAGGAAATCGAGGATTTTCCCCAAGCAGCTAGACTCCTAAAAGCCCTCTCAAAAGATCCCTACCGTCATATCGGTATATCAACCAGAGAGGATGGCACAAAAACTGCCAACCTAAAGGAAATCCTTCAATTATTGATATCAAGTCACTTCCCTGACTCCAGAACCACAAAAACGGCGGCCTGGGAGGATGAGGAGAATCACTAACCGACGGACGACGACTGACGTATATCACGACAGATCGTCGACGCGGACAGACTGAGGTGGGCCATCTCAGGCTTCTTCCCCTTCAAATCTCCGGGGACGGACGGCATTTATCCAGCCCTACTTCAGTGGGGCCTGGATGACCTAATGCCGCACCTGGTAGGAATCCTCAGATCCTCACTGGCACTGAGGTATATTCCAAAAGGTTGGAGAGAAGTCAAAGTCGTGTTCATACCAAAACCAGGAAGAATGGACCATTCCATCCCAAAAGCATATCGACCCATTAGCCTCACATCGTTTTCAATGAAGACTTTAGAGAGGCTGTGCGAGCGATACATAAGAGATGTGGTGATAACACGAAATCCACTGCATTCAAATCAACACGCATACACTCCAGGGAGATCCACCGATTCGGCTCTGCATCTCGTAGCGGGCCGCATCGAGAGATCGTTGGAAAATAAGGAGTCCACCCTGGGTGTATTCATAGACATAGAAGGCCCATTTGATAGAACCACTTTTCATAAAATAACAAATGCACTTTCCAACAAGAATATCCCCCAAACCATAAATGGCTGGATATATAACATGCTCTCAAAAAGAGCAATAAAAATCCGTGTGGATGATGTAACCATCATAGGCTTGGTTGTAAAAGGTTGTCCACAGTTGTCTTAGACTCCTTGGTCAGCCACCTCAACGACTGCAACTTCTACACAATAGCATATGCAGATGACCTAGTGATTCTGCTAACAGGAAGATCCGAGGAGACACTCTGCGTTTTAATGCAGGATGCCCTCAGTATCATAGAACAATGGGGCAGGAACCATTCGCCGTCAATAAATCCAAAAAAGACGGAGATGGTTCTTTTCACGAGAAAAAGGAAGCTTGCAAAACATCAAGCCCCAAAGCTCCTAGATACCAAACATAATATCTCATCAGAGGTGAAACATTTAGTGGTCACCTTTGACAGTAAGTTAACGTGGAACTCTCACGTAGAAAACAGAGTTAAAAAAGTATATATATATATATATATATATATATATATATATATATATATATATATATATATATATATAGGGTTACTGCCAGGATCTACACTGCCATCATCAGACCTATGCTAACGTACGGCGCGCGATTGCTTGGGTAGCTAAAGCAAACCAGCTGACAGTCGTCCGTAAATTGGACCAAATCCAAAAAACAGCATGCATCAACACAACAGGAGGCATGAGAACTATACCAACAAGAGCTATGGTGGTAATCATCGGTCTCACTCCCCTTGACATATACATCAAGGAGGTTGTTTTGATGACCGTGACACGTCTACGCTCTACTAGTATACAACCTGATGTAGGATCCGGTAAAATGAGACGTGACTTGTGAGCATGAGGCCCTCATGGAGGTCCCATTTCTGCAGGCCAATACTCTCTCATTTTAGGTTTCAAGTATTCGGTGAGCACAGGCTAACATACGCCAATATGAGGGAACTTAATTCAGGCGACGTTATCGCCTACTTCGAGGAAGTAGGCTTGATGACGAACTAGAAGGAAGTTTTGAACCTCAGAAGGATGCACAATGGGCCAATTGTGGCCTAGGTGCTGTGGGGTCACCCACCCTCCAAACTTTTACAGATACATATATAGATGACTCAAGAGGTTGTTAAAGAGCCACAACCAATTTTCTATCAAACCTGCTTTCTATGCATACTTGTAAGTAAAAAACCTTACTTTCTAAGCCCAAAACTTGTGCCGTTAATTACGCATTTTCAATTATTTAAAAATATTTGACAATCGCTATTAGTCTCTCGTATGATTTCTTGTTTACAATTGCTTTTATTCGTAATTGGTAATTAATTAATAATTGTTTTTATGTAAGGGTTTCAGAAAATTTTGTTGAGTATATATGTAAGAATACTAAGGTTAGGTGTTATTCCGTGACATTTACACCGTTGTCATGTTATGTGAGGATAAATGTGTGTGGGTTGTTAACGACCCCCTGGGCTTCAGACTTACAATAATGTTTGAATTTTAGGAGACGGCCTCTTACTACCGCAGAGGTTTTATAGCAGCTAGAGAATTTAGACGAAGATGACGTAATTATGGAGAAGATAGTCTTATTACCACCTGATTATGGAGAAGATACCGCAGAAGAGTCAGGGGATGACATGTGCAACGATCCTGATCTTATATCTCCTACACAACTAAATGAGAAGGCCGATTTTCTTCACATTGACAATTTTTATGATGTTAGAATTGCTCCGTATTTGCTTGATAACACTACACCCGAAGAAGAGTAAGTTGTTATGAAAAAGAAAAGAATATCAGAAGGCGTAAATCGGAAAGCTGGAAAAGATTTTCCAATGAGTACAAACGAAACTTTCACATTTCCGATTCAGTTGAATTTATCCAGCTCCACTCACCCTTTGGAGTTTTTTTAATTATTCCTAATGGGAAATACTGTAATAAAATTTACTAAGTGGATATGTCCCACTCCCTTGCACAAAAATAGCGAAGATGTAGACAATACATTGGTATGCAATTCCCTGCGTAGAAATCGTTTCTAGAATTCTTTTCCAATCTACTTGCTGCAAATAATCACAATTTGAAGCCTAATGAAATTAGATATCTTATAGATGCTCTGAACATTCAGTTTATTCGATTAGAACCAGTTGAAAGTAATATTTCAATAGATAAATCCATGATACCGAATTATTGAAAAAATGGGTGCAAACTGTTCATTAAAGGTGAGCCTATTCGCCTATAAAGCCTGGGTTTCAGCTCTAAACTTTGAGTATTGTGTGCAATTCCAAATTAATCAAGGAAAAAATAGGATTGAAAAGATGGGATTTGGAGTCAGTAGTTTTTCATTTTGCAGATATTCTAAAAAGACAGTACTGTTACAGAAATATATATCTGTTTTATTAACAATTCTTCTACGTTAGCAAATCTTATTTGCCTGTTGGAACAAGAAGTACCTGTATCTATAAAGGTTTGGAGGGTGGGTGGCCCCACAGCACTTAGGCCACAATTGGTCCATTGTGCATCCTTCTGAGGTTCAAAACTTCCTTCTAGTTCGTCATCAAGCCTACTTCCTTGAAGTAGGCGATAACGTCGCCTGAATTAAGTTCCCTCATATTGGCGTATGTTAGCCTGTGCTCACCGAATACTTGAAACCTAAAATGAGAGAGTGTCTGACATTCGCAAAGAATGTGTTCGACAATCTCATCTTCTTGTTCACATCCTATACAAAGTGGGGTGTTAGATAGACCCCGTCTGTGAAGGTGTTTTCGTAGGTGGCAGTGACCAGTCAGTGACCGTGGTTGTTCGTAGGTTCCGCCTGTTCATAGTCACGTATTTTTTGGCTACTTTGCTATCCGGATACTGTAGCAGTTCCTTGGCAAGCCTGCAGCCTTCTGCGTCTTCCCATCTACCCTAAAACTTATTAAGGGAGTGTTCCTTTAATAGGTCGGCCGTCGCTGACGCCGATAGACCAATGAAAGTGCCAGGTCCCAAGAGTTTTTGGGAGGCTGCCTTTCTGGCTAGCGAGTCTGCAATACGGTTTCCTTTCGATTTCTCATGGCCCTAGATCCAGCCTAAAGTGACCGTGTTGTTGTTACAGGCTTCGATTAAGGCCATGTGACATTCTAGTACTAGGCCTGATGTAATACGTGGTCTGTTCAGGGCTAGTAGTGTTTGTCTACTGTCCGTAAGGATGTATATATTATTACCTGTGGTTTTCCTTTTGGTAATCTCTTTAGCAGCGATGCAGATAGCAGTGAGCTCTGTTTGAGCAACACTTGCATTGCCGCCCATTACCCATTTTATATTTTGATTCGGAGATCTGGAAAAAATACCACATCCTGAGCCCACATTGGATTTATACCCGTCTGTGAAGATGCGGATCGCGCCTTCTTCCAATAGGTCTTGTGAGTTGTTTTTAAAGATTACCTTATACGTATTGGCCTGCAGCAGTGGGATCTCCCTGAGAGCCTCATGCCACAAGTTACGTCTCAGTTTACCGTATCCTACATCAGGTTGTATACCAGTAGAGCGCAGACGTGCCATGGTCATCAACAAGAAGTATTAGAAGCTACTGGAACCGCCAGAGTCAACCGCACTGATGAATGCAAGGTTATCGAATCTTCTCAAATGAAAAAACTAGAAATGCGAGTTATGTGCAGTGCTTTAGACGCAGAAAACCATATGGTAGAAATTCACTGGAAAGACAACAGCGTAGTCACAATTTTTTTAAATGAGGTTGAAATAAGTCCAGTGGTAAAATATATTCTGCTATCGACAAGAAAAATGTTGAGATTTCTCAACCAAATGTGGTCAACAAATATAACGCATATATGGTAGGACTGGAACAATTATCGAATTGCATTTAGAGATGAAAAATGGTATATTTCTATAATTTTCTGGATTCTCGATATCAGCATTACCAATTCCTGGCTGTTGGCACGAACGTACAGTTACACTGAAAATAATCTTTCATCCCGGAGGAAGGTTACTCAGACTCTACTGCTGAAGTATGGTAAACTAAGCGTAACGCAAGGACCAAAAAGGCATAGTATGAAAAACCCAAAGATTGTTAGCGGAAGACACAATACTTTACCAAAACAGTACAGACGAAGATGTGAAATATTTCGAAACAAAACAACAAAATCTGGCGATCTTCCCCTGCAAGTAAATGTTTTGAGACACACCTCAAACAGTAAGATGGATTTACGGTCTACACTGTATTTAAACAATAATTTTGTATAAAAAATAAATAAATATGTTTCAAGAACAATATCTAGAAAGTTTATAACTTCCGAGGTCCAAGGAGTCGTTAACGACCCACATCCAATTTCACAAACTAAGCGATACATTTTTTTGCCGTTGTTTCACGTTTCTGACATGGTGTGGGCATATTTTTCTTAAGAAATATAAAATTTTGTGACCAAAAAAGTCCTAGGCTTTCATTGGATATTCGAATGATGTCAGTATTTTCTCATAATTTTTGCCCCCGACTTAGGGAAAATTCCCTTATAACTTTTGGAGTATATATTGAAATAATGAAATTGACATACTTTATTGAACAAACTGTTTCATTTTGACGAGGCTATCAGTCTTTACTGAGAAAATTTCACTTCAAATAGTCACTCGTTGATCAAAATACATTATACACCCTCCCAATTACATTGGCCCTCATACTTAATCAGAGAATGTAGTTTGAAGCTCATGTGCTCAATTTGTATATTTACTAATAAATTGACCGATACCGGTTTGGATAATTGATATTCAGTGAAGTTCTAATTACCAAACTGGAGTTCAAAGTCCCTTTGAAGCCGCAGAAGAAACTGTATGTCTCAAGAGTATAACTTACACCATGCCTTAGTTTTTGGATGAATTACTGATGGATATTATGATTCAAATCGCAGTGAGGTGCTGTATCCATTTTGAAGAGACATTGACACTAAGTACTTCCAAGCATAAATTGAGGTTGCGGCTTCAGTGGTAACCGGTGTCGTTCTTGATGCGAATCCAACTGGATTCGTATTAGAAGTACATCTGGTGTACAACTGTCGAATGGCCATGATATGTAGTCGCGGTGCTGCAAAGTGTGTGCAGTGTTTGCCAATGTATTGTGCGATATATAAAGAAACCGAAACTGCTGAGCACATTGTACAATGCTGCTTCCGTATACAGGAAAAGAAATTGAGAATAATATTTAAGAAAGGAATGAAGAAACAAGATGTTTGTGCATGGAAAGTTGGAACATGGTTATTGATGCTCAAATAGTGCGTACCGACTCAGATCTGAAAGGGATTGGTGAGAATAAAGCCAAGAAGTATAATTGGATAGTGGGTATCGCAAAAATGACAGTACGTCATTGGCAAATGTATCAATTTGAGCGATGTGTCTTTGCTATATATTGAAATGGAGTTATCTGGTCGCCGAATAACTTCGGCGAACTATAGTGTGATGAACAGTCTCCAATGTTCCTGAGTCCGATCTGTTGCGATTATTAGTATGGGACCCCCTTCGACGAACATTACATGGCGACCATTTAGACGCCCTTGTATTCGCTATGTTGATGATGTTGAAATCATCCCCATAGATATCAACATTACCCACAAAAAAGCGGGAAAAGCCTTGATGCACTCAGCTGCTGCTCTAATCTCTGGGATTTACTGATAATGAAGACAAGGAATCTCTGTTAACCAGGAGATCTACCTGTTAGATTAGCCATAACTGAAGGTGTTGGTAGGTTATCCCGTTTATCTTGTTTGAATGTTGTTATGGCATATTTCTCTTCTGTACAAATGTAACCTAAAAGGCGAACAAAACCTTATGGGGAGCCGTGTCTCCTCTGGAAATAAGTCTAATCTGGACATGAAAAACAACATATAAGAGCTTCAAATAAAAATATACAAATCGATATGCTGGTGATTCCAATTTCAAAGAAAATCACGTCATCTCATGAAGTGTAATTCGGTACAAGCCGGACGGTACCTACTTGCTCTTTATATGATTGATAAACCAAGCGGCATAATCTCACCAGTTCGCTCTCTCACAAGATAAAGTAAAGTATTATTAACCAATTTATCAAACGGACTGACTGTGAAAATATATCCAATTTTACATGACACCGGATGATCTTCCATCTTACGTCTCTTTTTATGCATTGCCGTTATTTTTTTTCGTGGCTGTCAGACATTTATTAACTATACGGTTACCGAGTAGGTGGCTATCAATATATTTGTTGCAAGGAATGATAGGTATTTATATTATGGCAGAATAGCAGATTTCACCTTAACAAGCTATGAGCAGACACCTAGTAATGATTCTAGGAAACCACGAAGACTATAAATTGTGATGTAACAGGTGAAAAGAGAAAAAAATAAACAGTATTTTATGTCGATGTATTCCAACTGAATGTTTTGTGGGCATTCTGATTTCATAAGTAAAGTAGGTGTCCTATTATAGGATCTTAGTCAACATGTCGATGCTTAGACTAATAATTTTTTCGGAGTACAAAGAGTATCTACATAAGTTGAGGGGAAATCATTTGAGTATTTATATTTTGATATAAGTATAAACTAATCAATACTCTCATCAAAAGTTTTGTACGTGATAAAATTTCTAAATACAAACTACCTCCTTAGACAATCTGTAACGGGTGATCAGTTAAGGGTAGTGAGCGGCCATATCTCATAAGATATTGGTGGTATAAATTTAGAAAAAAAAATTCATGATAAAAGTCGCTAAGAGAAATTGCTTGAAATTATTTTCGAGTTTGTCAAATGTCCGCTAGAGGCCGTAACAACCAACACTAAGTAGAAAAATGGGATTTTTATAGAATTTTGCCTAATGAAAGTATATCCATGATATCAACTTCATATTCACTGACTATTCACCTACACTTTTTGACTAAGATGTTATTTTCTATCTATCAAAATAAATCGGTTGGTGAGGTTCAATTGTTTTTTTAACCAAACCAAGATTTCTCCCGTTTTGCTTGACCGATTTCAACAAATTTAAATTTGGGCTCATATGAAAGAGCATAATTTACACTACAAAACGCTCACTTGGTTTTGACTTTTTGACCTCCCTCTTCGCCGCTAGATGGGGTTAACTGAAATGGTTTTTTCCAAAAAAAGTTTATGTAATGGTATATTCTTTTTTACATATTTTAGAAGAGGAAACATTTTTCTAAAATTTTATGGAAAAAATTAATCATCTACTTTTTTTTGAACCGTTGATATTGAAGCAAATATAATTTTATTACATTAAAAAATGGCACGCCACTGCTTTTTATGAAAATGAAAATCATTTTCGTAGTCACTTATTAGTTGGTCACAAAAAAAAACCTTCACTTTTTTTCCTTAAACGAACGGTTTTGGATTGAAAAAATAAGATAGGTTTACTTACTGTTTAAACTAACATCGCATTTAAGCGAAGCAGGCCATGATCTATATTAAGAAAGAAAACACCAAATTGTCAATCACGTTGATATTCATTTCAATAGTTCCTACTATTAACATCTGATTTAATGTTATGTAGAAATAGTTTTACAACAAATCATGCCTTTTACGAATGAAGGAGCCTTTCATATGTTGAAAATTTATTTTCAATGTTTTGAAAATGCGGCGATTGCTTCTAGGCAGTATGCACTGTGTTATCCCCTCAGAAGACGGCATTCGAGAACGGTTTTTCGTCGTTTAGCCAATCGTTTAAGGCAGCATGGCCAAGTGCAACCAACTCCAACTTTGAGACGAAATCGTAGAGTAAGAAGAGAATATACCATTATAAATGTGTTGGCTTATATTCATGCAGACTCCAATTTAAGCATAAGGGACATCTCCAGATATTTAGGAATATCCTATGGTTCAGTGCAGAACATATTAATGGATTTTAAAATGCATCCGTATCAGGTCGGGATTCATCAATCCTTAAATGAGACTGACTTTGAACGTAGGTTCGATTACTGCTACTGGCTTAGAGATTCCATTAGGGAAAACCGTCATGTTTTGTCACAAATATTGTGGACAGATGAAGCATCTTTTTGCAGTAATGGCAGGGTTAATCTTCGTAACATGCATTACTGGTCGGACACTGGTTACGTGAAGATTATCAGCAGGGTCGATGGAGCGTCAACGTCTGGTGCGGTGTTATTAATTGTGCTATTATCGGTCCGCACATCTTCAATGGAAATCTAACCGGTGACATGTAGTTGAACTTTTCATTGAACGATTTACCAGGACTCTTAGAAAAAGTGCCTTTAGAAATAAGAAGAAACATGTGGTTTTAACAAGACTGATGCCCGGGTCATTATTCTCGAAATGTGCAGGATTTTTTCAACAGGCATTTTCCTAACCGTTGGATTGGTAGATTCAGTCTATTTTTCTGGCCACCACGGTCCCCCGATTTAACCTGCCTTGATTTTGATCTGTGGGGCCGAATAAAGGATTTGGTGTATAAAACTCGACCAACTACTAGAGAACACATGATAGTCGGAATTCAAAACGCCGAAAATAATATACCAACAGTGAAAATTGAGGCAGCTGTCAACTCCACCCAGAAAAGATTGGACAAGTGCATTTAAAATAATGGACAACATTTTGAACATTTACGACAAAACTATTAATTTATTTCTAAAGTTCTGTGGTCTTGTTTTTAGTGTTATTGCTCCTGCTCTTGTTGGACAGTTTTATTAAGATTTTTTTCCAAATATGTAAATTAGTATGGGCGCCCCATGTAAATTTATTTGATTTTTTTAATCCAAAACCGTTTGTCTAACGAAAAAAAACATAGGGTTTGTTTTGTTAGCAACTAATAAGTGATTACGAAAATGATTTCTATTTTGATAAAAAGCAGTGGCGTGCCATTTTTTAATGTAATAAAATTATATTTTGTTCAATAACAAGGGTTTAAAAAAAGGTAGATGATTAATTTTTTTCAATAAATTTTAGAAAAATGTATCCTATTTTAAAATATGTAAGAATGAATATAACATTAAATTTGTTTTTTTTTGAAAAAAATTTGCTACCATTTCAGTTAACGCCATCTATTGGCGAAGACGGAAGTCAGAACCGAGTGAGTGTTTTGTAGTGTAAATTATGCTCTTTCTTATGAGTCCAAATTTGTTAAAATCGGTCAAGCGAAACGGGAGAAATCTTGGTTTGTTTAAAAAAACAATTGAACTTCCTCCACCGCTTTATTTTGATAGACAGAACAAAACATTTTAGTCAAAAAGTGTAGGTTAATAGTTGGTAAATATGAAAATAATATCATCGATATACTTTCAGTAGGCAAAATTCTATAAAAATCCCATTTTTCTATTTAGTGTTAGTTGTTACGCCCTTTAGCGGACGTTTGAGAAACTCGAAAATAGTTTCCAGCAATTTTTCTTGGCGAATTTTATCATGAATTTTGTTTTCTGAATCTATACGACCAATATTTTATGAGATATGGCCGCTCGCTACCCTTAATTGATCACCCGGTGCAGGCAAACGCACTTTCTGTTATAACAATATTTTTATCTTGTAAATTCTATCATTCTATTTTTCTCCTCAGAAATATATAACTTTAACCGAAAGAATAATTTCGATATAATGCTATAAATATTCATATTGAAAATAATTTGAAAATTTTAAATGGGCATAAATATTTTCAAACCGTTATCACAAGAACTGTTTGGATTTTCAACAAATCTGTTATATGTTCCGAATTTCTTCTCTTTGAAGTGGTTACCTTCATTTAGGTATACAAATCGCCGACAGCTTTGATAAACTCATGTACAGTTACCATCATGATTAATTTTATAAATAGGTATATCATCGAGCCTGTTTGTCTTCACGATTGAAACGTATTAATTTATATCATCTACTCTAGTTACGATGAAAATACGTCATCGAATAATTGCGATGGGCCATTAATTGTAAGTGAGTATTTTCTTTCAAAACGTTGTGATGATAATCAAAACGATGAATATTGGTAGGAAAAGCACAATATACGAGTTCAGATTGAAACCAAATATATTAACTAAAGTTTTTCAACTTAAGAGAATATTTCAGTTATAACTTGATCGCGTATCACCTAGAAGTTGGATAAAATGATATTTTCGAAGAAGTGTTTCGAGATATTTTTGAGCCATCCCTGAGTTTTTAGAGAGCTTTTCACTTTTATGAGTGAAAGATTTAAATTGATTATGGATGATAAGGCAACGAAAAGCCTTTCCTAAAGCCATTACAGTTTTAGACTTTTCAATCTAGATGTTAAGTAATTTGTTAAAAATCTACGATGGGAATCTGCGACATGGACGCACAAGACTTTGAATTTAACGTCTTTTATCCAAGCTTGGATATAATTTATCAAGACGCGGCAAAGAAGTTGAATAATAGCTGCGGTACGAGATATTGTAATATCTTTGAATGAGGTCAGTTTAGGGAAACGAGTTAGAAAAGAATACATTTTCACAATTATATGTATACTTTTATACATGAAATTGAGCTTGCATTTTATGCTATAAAACCACCCAGCTTGTGAAAGAAATTTACATCAAACTCAAAAGTTAATATGGTGTAATTTGATACGAGGTTTATTCATTCAACTCCTGTAGATTACGAAGCAGATAGAAATGCCGGTCGCAAATAATTGAAATGGATAGGGAATCATTAAATGCGAAATAAAATATATATTTATAAAATGCATAGTTTCCAACATACATCTGAGAGGTTAATTTATTGGTCTATCCAGTAAAGTGGACTTGACCACTGAAGAAGATATTTTAAATGAAATATGAATCTGCGCATTCTCATTTATCAAGTTTTTGCAACCAAATATCAACATTCAATGAAGATTAATATTAATATTGACAATAACTTGTCCAGAACTATCCTTGACATCGTTGCTCTGATAGAAGTAATAAGGAATAATAATCAATCGCAAATCTGGAATACTAGGAATTAATTTGATGCTACCTGAATAAATAATGTGTCTAATTTTCTAATAATACTCTTACTTAGATTTGTACAGTAATTACGTTGCTAAACAATTTTTATGTTCTATGATTCTATATATGGTAACAACATGTATGATGCATCACATGCTTTTAGTTGTTAAAAACTTCAGAGTTCTGCTTGCTATTATCCATCTTTACGACAAAATCATCTTGAAGCTAACCTCATTATGTGTAGTGCACATTTATTTTTATGGTATGGTTTATTTTAAAATCTCATATACATGATGAAGTCGAATTCTTGTCACACTATATAAATATAAACAAAGGTGTAGAAAGTTTACACAAACTACTTTGAAAATATTGACGAATATAGCTCAACAGTATCACCTTTTTCAGAAAGAAGAGTGAAAACAGAAAACATCTCTGGCTTGTTCCATTGTACTACATACATACGAGTATATACACAACCTCTCAAAATACTTGTTCCGTTTCTTGTATCATAGGAATGTCGAAGTGTCTCGTTTTCTCTTTGCAAGTTTTTCCGCCCTTGAGATGCACTCAAAAACTTGGCATCCCTCCCTGTTATTAACTTGTTAATGAAAAGATAGATATTTTTTCTCAATGATGTGAAAAACATTTTTGATGAGTTTGAAATTGAGAAGATATATGATGAAAAAATATATTGAGAGTATGCCTATAACTTCAAGAAAAAAATAAAAACTGGCCAGACACCCATAGAAATATATCAATTTGATAGGTAACTACAGTGTATCATTTAAAAATATAATTATATTTCTCACCAAATTGTCGCCTAATAGAGGAATACTATTGATTTGGAAGTAAAAAACTTGTTCCAGATCCAAATTTTGTATATTCAAACGATATCGTACGTAGTAAAAGTATCTTCCTATAGTTACAATTATAAGTTATTATCTACATCGTAGTGGTTTCAGGTATTTGCTGCTCTACAGCCCTTGGGTAGGCCCTATGACTGAACACCACCATAGAGACAACACAAAACCGACTGGGATGGATTTAGAATACTATCTCCATCCACTAGGACCTAGCTGAAAGCAGAATAATTCCAGAACCTCACCAAGATAAGTCCTTTGTCTTATACTCAATTCATGGAAATCTAGAATTGGAGATTTTTATTGTATAACGGCGTTCGTATTCGTCTTGTATTTTTGATATACAGTTAATGTGAATTACCTCATTGCTTTATAATTTAATTAATTTGCTGAAACCTTCAATAGTTGATTTCCCCCCAGTCTAGTATTAACATGGTACTTTAACTGAGAAAACCATGTGACAGTGACGCCCTAGTTAATTGTATTTTTTGCTGATTACTGAGATGGTGTGAGAAATCTATATTGAAAGTTTACTTAGTTTAAATCATCAACTCAATTTTTTTTTATTACTTCAACTCAAATTATTATTCCAGTAATATTTCACATCTTTATAGACGCAGTTTTATGATGAAATTTGCTTCTAAATTTCAAGTTCATATCGTTTCCTTATTTGTTATTTTCGTCAGAAAGATATTACAGGTTTTAGGATGGTCAGTTTTTTGTGTTTCGAGAAAGTAATTAAGTATATTTGCAATAATAGTAGACATTAAGGAATTTGTCTACTTATTGTTCCACCGTTTTGAAAAAAGTTGTCGTAGTGTACAACTCTGATAATGTTTGATATGTTTTAAAGTTATTTTATTCTGGTATCGTAAAATAACTGTTAATTGATTTTTGAAATTATTGCAAATCTGTCGTTCCTTTTGGAAATAATTAGTATAGCGGTTTACTCAAAAGGAAATTTAATCAACAATTTGTAGTTTTTTTGAAATATTCATTATACAGCGTCACTCATAAGTAACATTGTCAAATTCCATATCTTTAATTTACAGTTATTACTTTAATTACTTTGCAGTTACCTTTGATATGTTTACGTAGATCTTCCTGATGATGAGTTTTCTGATCAACATCCTATCGATCCAAATTTATCTGACCATAACTACGATTTGCGAATCAGATCTAGTTGTGATTCTGATTAGTTTGGGTTTTTTCGGATTAATATTTCTTATCTTAATTTTGATTTAATATCAAAATATATCTAGCGTATTTCTTATTTTTTGTTATCAACAATGGTGTTAGGTCACAAATACGTTTTCTGTTTATATATAGTAGAATTTACTTATCTCTCGTGCCTTTGCTTTATCTCTTGATGTATATTGAGTACATTATTGTGTATCTTCCTCTTATGTTGTACATAATACAATTGTGTATTATATTTGTGTTTATCGCATCGCTTCTATTTTTGGTTTTTTGAAACGCCAAAAATTCTGTTCTGTAGACAACAAAATTCCGTGAATGTTTCAAATTTTCTGAGATTTTCTTGCTTTATGCACCTTTAGAAATCAGTTTAGTTTGAAACGACATTTATACTAAAATATTTTCTGAAATTTCTTGTTTTAGGCAAATTTTGAATTCAGTTAATTTGTAGTAGTTCCTTATCTTTTTTGTTGTGTGTGTACTGAGAAATTATGTTTTTGCTTGGTTGCGTTTTTGTTCTCATTATACGCTTTAGTTGTTTTTAAGTGAAAATAGTCAAGCTGTGTGCACGTTCCAATGTAATTGGATGAAGAAAAGGTGTGTATTTCGTGCAGAATTTTAATTTATGAAATTATAGCAAAGCGCTTTCGACAAATAATGTCATCATCATTGCGTACCTGTAAGTGAGTAACATTGAATTGAATTTAAGAAATTTTTATAATGAACACAATGAAAATTGAAAAAATTACTCACTCGTCAGGTGTACAAGAGCCAGACCATAAAAATACGATGTGTCCAGAGGACCATGTGAATATTTAAAATATGGACATCATATGAACAACATTTTAAAATATACTTATACCAGGATTGACCTGGATAAAAGTTTCAAAAGGCGCCACACATGTCTGCTGAAACTTAGTCCACTATATAACTAAATAAACAAATGAAAATTGACATTGTGTCAAGAGCTGACAATGAAGTTTGGCATAGAACATGACATATAAAAATAATGATCTGTGTTATAAAATTAAACTTTCTATTTTGTACGTCTATGAGGGGGAATGTACGCTCTGTTTAAATTAACTTGAGTGTTGAGACAAAAGTCATTATTCAGTAAAACACACTACATTAATGCTAGTTTTCTAACTAATAATAAACTAAATTAGTACGTACCTTGACAGTCACTACATTCTTACGAAAAAGTTCCAAAACACTATCAACTAGCTCCAAAACAGAATATCGTTTACAACAACTTAGAGAGTAACCGCACACGCACCAAACTTTATCTCGCCACTACAACCAAGCACTAGTTGCTGGTAGCGCCGCACGAACGCTGTAGTCACTTTATTTCTTATTAAAATTAAGGTGTTACGATTCAGGAGGCGGTAGGATTTGGGCAACTCTCCTCTGTATAATATGACGTATCTAAATTTTCGGCCATTTTGAGATAGGCATCATTCTCGGGTGAAATTTTGTCAATTTTAAGTACAAAAACGGTTCACCGATGTCCTTCCGATGGATAATGTTCAGAGGGAATCAGTTCTTTCCATCTTTGTAACAGAAGGGTAAACTGAGATGTGTCGTGAAGTCTTTCAGCCGATCAAATATTCCCCAGTTAAAGTTGGTAAGCAATATCAATTTAAGAATCAACAGTTTCAATTCTAAATATAATTTTGTTCAAGTCTTTCTTCTGTCTCACCTAATTTAAATGGTGGAGAAAGTGACTTTAGAGGCACTGTAGCTTCTATATGCCTGAAATGATTCTCATAAACTTCATGTAGATAACGCCTGAAACAACTAGCTTTATTGATGATTACAATCCTATAAATCTAATCTACACAGAAATAGTCAAATATCATCTCTTATTGATGTGTCAAAATAACTAATACCCTTAATACGTTCAATAATTCAAGTGTGTCCATACAAATCCTATACTTCATAATTCCTCTTTTGTTCTCCTCCAAATATACTTTCCCATTATCTCCAAGCTTCACTTCTAAATATTCCTGTGGATCTCATATATTCATAACTCATTACCCTCAAGCTTGAATTTTTTTTCATTGTATTCATTGTCTTACGTGTCGTGTTTGGTCTTTATTACCATTTCTTCGTATTTGGCATTCTCATTTGTTACCATCTCCAACGAATATTCTGATAAGTTCACTTTTTATATATTGTAACAAATCCGGTAATGACAGTGAGATTGTAATGACAGTGACAGTGTTAATTTAGTCAAATATTCTTCTTTCCCCTGTCAATTAGTTTTAGGTTAGGTATTCTTCTTTCCCTGTTAAGTAGTTTTAGGTTAGGTATTCTTCTTACCCTTTTGAGTTGACCTATGTCAGTTAGGATGAACTGCAATAAAATGTTCTGGATTGTTCGATTGATGATTCTGGTAGGTTCGAAATGTCATTGTGGAACATTGCAAAATGTTGAAAATGAATATATAAGGACGTGCGACAGTTGAGAAAGGTGGACAACTGTGACGTAAGTGAAGTTTAATGATTCAGCGGGACGTTGTAAACGTTTTTAAGAGAATTGTAAATTGTATTCCTTGTTTCTGAATAATCTATTTCAAGAAATCTACAATCGTTATGCAATTGGTGTTAGGTGTGGGGTATAGAAGAATCAAGGATGCCTGGGGAGAAATTGAATTAACTGTTGGTTACTGAGCTCAGAAGAGAGCTAGGAGCGTGAAAATTGGAAACCGAAGGTAACAAGACAGCTCTGCTAAAAAGATTATGGGAGTATTTTTTTAAACGGGTATCAACCCCAAGTCAATGGTATTCGAAGATTCATTGGACAAGTTATGCCATAAAATATCGACTTAGAAAGACGAGTTGTCCCAGAATATATCGACCCAGAGAGACGAGTTCTCCCAGCAAATATCGACCCAGAGAGTGCAGTTAGCCGCTATTCAACAACAACTTAGTAAACAGAACAACGAGTTACGTCAGCAACTATCCAACTGTTGTGATGAGCTGTCTGATCAAATAACCAACCAAAGGACTGAGCTCATGGAACAACTGACTCAAAAGGTTCAAGAAGAAATCACTCGTCGCATGACCTCCCAGCGAGAAGAGGTTATGAATCGAATGCAAATCACTGACAGTGTCACTGTGAGGAGAGGCTTTGGATGTGTTGCAGTCTATTCAGGAGGGTGTTGCACAATACTTTAAGGCCTAAGTGAGACGACTTGTTATACGTTATTGTCAGGCCCATCTGGAGCCGGTCTACAAATCACAACTTAAGAGGCGGAAGCAGAAAGTCGGAGAGTCTATACATGAATTCGAGATGGATATCGCTAGGATAGTGAGATGTACCTATCCATGTGCAACAAAAGATGTATTAGATAATTGCAATTGCAATTTGGTACCACTACTCTAACACATTCGATATTGGTGACCGGCATCGAAACCTTTCATCTTGGATATGGGCGTGATGAATCACTGCGAGTTTCGCTTAGACCTTTGACGATGAACCCTCCATATTGGGACCGAAGAATTTTTCTTACATTCAAAAGATGAAGCCATTGTTCCAATAACGGTGGCAGACGACGTCGAACTCCAAGAAAATTGTGAATGCGTTGTAGCTGGCCAACAAGATGGTCTAGAGCAGAACAGTATACCAGCCATAATAGAACCTGACATTGACGACCTGATTCTGGGAAAAAGGATATCCATTGGCTAAGCTCTTGTACTATCAACTCAAGAAGTATCAGGCGCTTGATAAACCTGAACGATCACTCAGTCTCTCTCCAGAGAGGTACGCAGTTGGGCACTCTAGAGCCAGTTACAGCCGTGGTTCACCAGGCAACAACCACGGACAAATACATTATTGGCGAAATAGAGCAGCTGATGGCCAACTTAGACCCGTTCCAGCCGCACTCGGGAAGAAATCAAATGAGAGAGCTATACAAAGCTGTGTTTGGTGCTGGAAGAAATCTCGGTAGGATGGATGTGGTGAAACAGAAGATCGATATGTGCGATGCACAACCTATTCGTCCAGTTCCACGGCGGATGCATCAAGTAAAAAATGAACTGGCAACTGGCAGATAGGGCCCTTCAAGATATTATTCAGAACGGGGTAGTTGAACCATATAGTAGTCTTTGGACTTCCCCGTGGCACTGGTGAAAAGAAAGGATGGAACATTGCGATTCTGCATTGATTACCGTGATCTTAACGACTTTACTAAAGAGGACAGTTATCATTTGCCAAGGATCGATGACACCCTTGATGCTCTAGCGGGTTCTACATTGTTCTCTACTTTGGATTTGCAGAGCGGATACTAGCAAGTGGAAATGTATCTCCTAGATGAGGAGAAGACCGCCTCTACTAGCGGATCAGGCTTATGGCATTTTACGTGCCTCCCATTTGGGCTATGTAATTCCCTCGCCACCTTCGCACGACTGATGGGGACCATTCTCAGAGGTTTATCTTGGGAAAAATGTCTGGTATATCTTGATAACGTCATTGTAGTCGGAAAGAATTTTGAAGAACATCTATCCAACCTCGGAGAAGTACTGAAGAGACGACCAATCTAAAAATAAACCTAAAGAAGTGCCACCTGTTCCAAAAGAAAGTCATCTATTTAGGCCATGTTGTGAGCCAGAATGGAGTCGCTGTTGATCCTATTAAAATCAAAGTAGTTCAGGAATGGCCAACTCCGACTCACAAATATCAAATTCGAAGCTTTTTGGGCCTATGTTCCTATTACCAACGGTATGTCGAAAATTTTGGGGACATTGTCAAACCTTTAACGCGACTAACTGAAGAAACAAGAACCTTTTTTTGGAATACGGAATGCCAAGAAAACTCCGACTCCTCCGCTAACTTCAGCTCCGATCCTTGATTATCCGCTACCAGAAGGAAAATTGATTTTGGACAAAGACGCTTGTAATGTAGGAATAGGAGCCATTCTGTCCCAAATACAAGACGGTAAAGAGCCAGTTCTCGTATATATCAGCAAGACATTGTCGAAGGCACAGAAGAAGTATTGCATTACCAGGTGAGAACTGGTTAGAACCGATCACGCCAGTTTGAAGTGACTTTCAAACTTCAAAAGCCCGGAAGGTCAGTTAGCGGGATGGATCGATAAACTACAAGAATACGACTTTGAAATCGAGCATAGACCTGGTATAGGACACCGCAATGCTGATGCTTTTCACGGATACCATGCCAACTAGATTGCCGCCATTGTAGTCGCCTAGAACAACACGAGGTGGTAATTGCACTGATTGAAGTGACCCCTGGCAACTGGAACCAAAAGTGAAAGACCAGCAAGAAAGGGATCCTGTCCTAAGATCTCATCTCATCTCATTGTATGATAGTGTATCCCGAATTCGAAACAACTCCGCAATTACTTCAACACATTTTTGGGTATTTACTCAAGTTTTTTTATTGTTATCAATGGGCCACAATTTATGTGCTCACTTCATATATATGATGGAAGTGCGCCTACCACATATCACTGTGATGTCGTGAGAGCATTTTATTTTTGTATATTAACCAGTTCATTATTCGCAAATTCTTACTAACACATTTTGATATAACACATCAAATAACTCAACGTATCCATGTCGACATTTAATGTAACTAATAAATTTCCAATAATGTTCCTGACCCAGACTCAAAATATCTCGCAATTCCGAATTATTTATACTTACTAACAACACAATGTAATGAAAATATTTTTAGATATCCGAATTTGTAAACAGAGAACTGACTCCTAAATTTGTATTCACAGTCGTGTGCAAGGAAAAATTCGGGGATGCCGGAATACCCTTCCTCCGAATCTAAATATAGTTAACTGTATAAATTTTAGAGTAAACTCAAAGAGATAAGATTCAATAAAGGAAGTAGAACTGGAGAATTGTCAAGACGAAAGATGGAGAGGTTATTTGCAGGAATATGCTTCAAATAAAAAAACTGTTTTCATTCCAAGTGGAATACATCATTCGATGTACCATTATATTGATTTTCGTTATCAATTTTTGTCAGAATTTACAGAATCAGAGCCAATTAAAATAGAACTATAGCTTGTTTTCTTTTTATCTAATTCCACTCTACATCATAACAGAATGAAAATTGGAACAGAGATGTTGCTTACGTTTATCCTAATACATTCTCAAGTAATTAAGTATCATGTACAGGTTTCTCTTTTACGGGTTTAGTATATTGTACACATCGAATTTGGCCTAGTTAATATAGTGTTTGCATTCTCTGTTCCAATGCATCGCATTTTTACTTCCGAATACACAATGTCAAAAAAGGAAGTATTGAAATGGCGCGAAAAAAAAATCTGGAGTTTTTGCGTAAATATCCGTTTCATGACTATTTAAGACGACTGACCATGGTATGAGCATGATGTCGGTGTGTCCGTTTGTCATCAATTTTTAGTCGCGACACATCTACCTTTAGGAGTTGAGATATTTTTAAAAAATTTTGAATTCAACAGTTTATGTACAATAATTCAGACCTCAGTTGAAATCCGTCAACGGAAATTGGCAGTTTACTTGAGGCGTTAAACAATTCTTTCCAATTTTAGGTATCCAAATTGTAAAATAATAGAAAACCTTTCAAATGAACCTTAAATATAATTAAATTTTAAACAACTTTTGTTTAAAGCATTTGAAAAAAAAAAGAATGTATACATACTCAGGTGCAAAAAATTCTATCCACTTCAATTTTATTGAGAAGAAGAGATATTTTTGGAGATATCACTGTTAGATAGGACATACATTTAAGGAGGAAAATTAAATGTACATAAGAAACACAATTTATGGGAAAAAATAGTGTATTTATAAAAACATACGGCATTATTTGTTCGGAAAGCATATTTCACATTTCGCAATGAATATTATACTGTTGTTTTGATGTGGCAACGCCGCATTTGAGAAGGCAAGCCGTTAAAAATACGTTAGCAATACGAGCTATTGAAACAGTCAGAATCCGACCCTGCTTCATTTCATTATATTCGTAATCGTTTGAAATCTTCTGTCAGCCTATAGTTTTAGGGATAACTCTGCCATTATCCTTCCGGCGAAGTGGTGCAGGCTGTAACCAAATCTGTCTTCACATCATGACTACAATTTTATATTTCTCGTTAGGTGAGTGTGAAGAGTATAAAGTTTTGTTATCACATGAAACAAAAAGAGCGCCTACCTTTTTAAAAGTTTTCTTGTTAGTTTTTTTGTTGTATATTTCATAGGTGTTAAGGGTTTATTTTCTCTCTGTTGTGGTTTTAATTGTAGATACCGTGGGACTACTTATTTTTGCTATGGTTACATCATGCTGGGGTGTTAGCCTTAGTAGTCCGCAAAACTACCCGCTTTAGTTGATAAGTGCTAAAACTTATCAGTGTTCGATTGTAGTCGACTCCCTGACTTTGTCTAAAACATTTTACTAGTGTTAGGTTAAAACAAATTTGCTGATTACTTCATACATACTTGTCTCTCGAGATAGTTGTCTTTTTGATGATCATTTATATACCATGTCATGGCTTCAGTAAGTATTTCCATATCGTTCAGAAACTTCTGTTTAAGACTTGGCTGTCATTAGAATATAATGTAAACATTTACCCATAAGACGTTAACTGTTTCATCACATCTGATTTGCGTAATAATTTCGGGTATTTTGGCATTGTACATTAACATCTGCGGGGGTACTACGATTGTTTGAAATCATTTAAATAATTCCTAATTTTTAAGAATCACTGTATTTGTTATCTGTTGAGAAATCTGTTTATATTGGAATTGACAATTTGCTCGATGACAGATAGGTCTTGGATATCTGCGCTCGTTTGTCGATTCACGCTGGAAGTAATCGAGATCACTGTCTAGCATTTGTGGATTGACTTTACGAGTCATAAGCAACTTATCATGCTTACAGACTTCCTCTCCGATGTGCTCGTAGATGACATGCGAACTTTTATTATTATTATTTTTGGCTTTACTCGACTTTTGTTCGATGTCTTAAGTGGATTGTGATTTGTGGTTAAGACGAATTCCTGTAAACTGGATTTCTATCGGTTGAAAAACTTACTGGAGTTGCGTTGTAGGGAGAAGTTGAGTTACATGTGTTATTGGCTCATCCTTGACACTACTTTTCTAATCTGAACTCTGAGATGGCTACATAATTTTCAGTAAGATCATGATTTATATATGGTATTTGAAACCATCCCACTTGGGAAGAATAATCAGAACGGTGTAAATTGATTCGGGGAGTTGTTGGTGGCTGTATTTTTTGGAAATTTGGTGGATATTGGCCGTTTTTGGAAACCACGCTGCCTGACCTTTTTTTGAAGGGATTTTTGACTGGAATCATAGCGTCGTTGGGATTTGGATAGCTTCTCTCCGTCCTCGTTTTTGATGATACGATTGTAGGAGTTTCAAGGAAATTTTAGACCCTCAATTGGAGGTATGTAAAAGAGATCTTATATATATTTTTTGCAAAGTATGTTTAGGCATTTTTCACTCATTTTCTATTGAAAAAGAATTTAAATTTGAAACTATTAATATATTTAGATTCGTTGTAAAGTAGTATATATTTTTGTAGTTCATGGGTATTTTTGTCGTTTTAAACCACGAAAAAATATCTTTGTATTTTTTATGGCTACTTCCTAACTGTGTTCTACTTATAATTGTATATGTGATATTCTTCACATGAGTTTCGTTCTCAAAGAATAGGTAATAGATGTCAAGTAATTTTTATATTGTCTGATCGAGTGATTATCATATTACTTATAGGATATCGGCACATGTACTTGCAATATTCTTAGTTGAATAGTTGAAATGTATCATTCTGTTTCATATCTCTACGTACTGCAGTAAGGTGTGATCACATATCAGATAATTCTTGGCTTATTAATGTAATTTTTCATTTTGTCAATCAGTTGCTATGCATAAGATTAATTCCTCAGTTATCGCTTAGATTTTGTATATATTTTATTCACATATTAGTCATTCAGGTTTTTCAAGTAAAACTTCAACTCGATTAGTAGAACACTAGGGAAGAAGTATTTTCTGGTTCCATATGTAAATAAAGTTTTTCTATGCCGCAGAGGCAATACTTCAGTACATTAGATAATAAATTTTTGGGGGAAATCTTCAATTTCACTTCAGCTATTAATTTCATCTTATTTTAACAACACATCTTGTGATAATAATATAGTCTAGACATATATAGCCTTAAGCTAGTTCAGTCAATAAATAGTTTCATCGTTGATGATAGCATTTTAGTAATTCAATGTTATCTGTACATTTAAGGGTTTTCTTGGAGGGATAACTTTCTATTTGGATACTTATCTTTCACTGGAGGGATACCTTTTTTTTGGATACTCACCTTTTTCTGGAGGAGTACTTTTTCTGGGATACTTTACCATTTGGTTCTGCCTGGACCGAGGTGGTGAGGGGATCACTGTTCGTCCGGACGAGGAGATAACATGGGTGGATATAATTGTTTATATATATATATATATATATATATATATATATATATATATATATTAATATAGAAAGAAACCTGCAACACTCTGTATACTATAATATGGAATGAAATACTACACACTATAAGCAAATACAAAATTTTAGAATTTAAATTTTTTTAAATCATGCGAAATAGAGACAATCTGTATTATTCATTATTCAATAGAGAAAGTAAACAAGAGGCAAACTGAAGAATCATGAAGGAAATTTTCAATACACTTTGTAAATACACTTATGTGAGGTATATAACATGATTTCTAGCCTTTGAGAGAGAGAATTTTGAACGTTACATTACATTATAACAATTTATTCCTCACACAATAAAAGTCAAAACATTCTGATTTGTTTTCAAAAATAATAATTAGATATTGAAAGAAATTTTCTGATAACATTGTGTAATTATTTAATATTTGTCAAGGTAGAAAGTAAAAATACTAACATTAAGTTTATAAAGTATGACATTTGTGAAATGAATTGTCATTCCGAATAGATCTAATTGAAATAAAAAGAGCTGTCATTTCTAAATATTTTGGAATATAATTTAAAGAAAGTAATATATAAGATTTAATCATTTAAATACTTTGAACAGAATGTCCTAGAAGTATAGATGAGCATTTTATAACTTGAAGTGAAATTTATCAACAAGAATTTTAATAGCCAATTTTGATTGGTGAAGTAGATTTGAAATATTTTGATTAACGACAAGCGTATTGGTAGAAGCGAATGGGTGAGAAGCTGAATTTTTAGAAAAATAATTCAAATCTATTCAAAAGCAGCACATTGGAGTGGCAATTATAAAAAAAATGCATTATTCTTAAATGTAACTCAGCAAATTTATAAATAAATTAAATAAATTTAGATTTGACAAATAATTGATAAAAATTATAGAGTACTGACCGTAAAATTACATCTATATAACCAAGTAAAATATCGTATCGTGGAAATGGTGTCTCCACGATACATTTCAGAAAGGACTGGACTATGGAATTCCATTTGAAATGTATTGATGTGGATGAAATGTAATAACAACTTTAGCTATTGTCCAAGCACGACAGGCTGTTTGGCTTTCCAGGAGGTGATCTAAAAACAATCAATGAGGTGTATTGAAATGCAAGAGTGAACAGGTATTTAAAACTATTTCATTCATATAAAAAAAGGTTAAATAAACTTACTTGTGTTGTGCAAATATTTGAACTTTGATATTTCATGTACTCTGGCCATTATTATTTTCGCCATTTTTATTTCATAGTCAATTTTGCAACAAGATTCGTTTTTTTAATGTGTATATAATGTTGCCTATTTTGTAATCACATATAATAATAATTCATTTGAGTGTATGTTTTGTTGAATGAATGATCATCATAGATAGTTTGTTTTCATGAGTTTTTTGAGAATAAATAATGTATTTGTTTTCAAAATAATAAATAAAGTTTTTCACTTGAAAAACTTGAAATTATATTGTTGAGAAGTTTAAATTTTTTTTTGATGATTGCTCCATCAATATTCAACATTTGGCAGTATTGACCAAACATTTCTGAATCGTAAAGGGGTTCGAAACCGAGCATACAGGACCGTCTCTAGGATTTATAAAGAAATAAAGCAAGTATATTTTTGATTAAAAAAAATTTCTTTATTTGAATGCAAGGATTTTACTTTTTTGGCGCTCATAATTGAAATTAAAATAGTTTCGTTTCAACATATGAACCCTACTCTGAGATCATAGAGTTTTTCATGGAAGGTATAATTAATTTATGACCTATTTCAAAATTTTCTAATACACCGGGCAAAATAAAACTAATAATTCATATTAACTAAACTACTTTACAATAATAAAGGCATCACAGGAATACAAACCCACAATAATATGACGCACGCAACGTGGGGCAAATATAAAAATTTTGTAAATAATAATTAAAAAGGATTGAAATAATAAATTTTTGACTGTATAAAAAAAATTGAATAAATAAAATGGAAAGGAAAATGACATTAAGAGACGGAAAACAGGTAGGAGTTGAAACTACATCTGACGAAGAAAGAGAAGAAAGGAGTAATGGTAGAGGAGATTTTCAGGTGCAATACTTGGAACAGGGGAGAGAACATTCAGAGGGAGATATTGCGGAACAAGGCAGGAAGAAGAAGATGTACCATTGTCAGAAGAAGCAGGACAGGAGGACAAACAAGAATGTAAAGAGAAAAAGGAAATGGACGTAATAAGTATGTTTAAAATGATGATGGGAGAAATGAAAGATATGAATGGAAATTTAAATCGAGAAATGAAAGAAATGAAACAAAATATTAGGGAAGATATGAATAAAAATAAGGAAGAATTAAAACAAGAAATGGATATAAAGATGGACCAGAATAAGGAAGAAATAAAACAAGAAATGAATATTAAGATGGACCAGAATAAGGAAGAAATAAGACAAACTAAGGACCTAATAATAAAATTGATGGAAGAAAAATTGGAACATGTTGAGAAAAAATTGGAGGAATCGAACACATACATTGTAAATAAATTAGAATCCACCAAACAAGAAATAAGAGGAGAGGTGATTGGAAGGATCACGGAAATAGAAAATTTACAGATCAACAGAATCAAGGAAATAGAGGAGAAAGAAAAGGATTTTAAAGGAGAAATTCAAAGAGAAGTTAAGGATATTAAAATGGGAGTTCAAGACACCCAAGAAAGAATGGGAAATCTAGAGGGAAAATGGGACAAAACCTTGACTGAATTTCAACAGAATGTTGAAGGAGCATGTAAAGAAAAGCAAAAGCAAGAAGAAATTGAAACAGAAAAGAGAATTAGGGAAATACAAAAGAAAATTGAAGTTATGAAAGGAAAAATTGAGCAAACTGGAAGTAGAATTCTAAAAAAATAACAATCAAAAGAAACACTGGAAATGACAAGAAAATTAGAAGACATGGATGAAAGGCTATTTTATTTGCAGGAAAAACATGACCAAAGAGGAGATAGGAATTTCCAAGAAGTAAGAAATGGAGTAATGGAGACGAAGATAATAAGCAATTATATTGGAAATAGAGGGGAACACAAATTTGAAGGAGATAACAGAAAAATACACCCAAAGTTATTCATAAAAATTCTGAAGAATAAAATTAAAAACATACAAAATAAAGAAGACATAAAAGAAATGATAAGAGAAAACTTGGATAATCATGCGTTAGTATGGTACACAAGGAAGGAGGAAGAATTTAATAATTTTGAAGAGTTTGAAGAACAATTCATAAGATATTTCTGGGGAAATAGTGCCCAAGCAAGGATAAGAGAGAAACTTTACTCAGGAAAATATGAGGCAGGACGAGGAAAAAGCATGAATGATTATGCTATGACAGTATTCATGAATGCTAAATTCCTAGACCCACCCATACCAGAGGAGGAAATAATAATATTTATATCTAGACATTTTAAATGTGAGATAACTGAAACGATTACTATTCAGAATGTTAAAAACATTGAACAACTAAGTAGTTATTTACAAAGACTAGAAAGAAACAAAGTGGATAATAATAACTATAATAGGAATAAAAATAATAATAGTAACAATTTTAACAGAAATAATCAATATAATAATAATAATAACAATTTTAATAGAAATAATCAATACAATTACAACAATAGCAATAATTATGAGAATAATACAAATAATCAAAGTAGCAGAAGAGATAATTATGAACAAAATTATAATAGAACAAATAACATAAACAATAGAAATTATAACAATGGATACTAAAACAGAAACAATAACTATAACAATAATTCAGGAAATAACAATAATCATAACAGAAATTTTAACAATCAAAACAACTATAACAGAAACTTAAGGTATAATAATAACAACAATAACAATTATAGAGAACAAAATTACAGAGAACAAAATTACAGAGAACAAAATAATAGGAGTGGACAATATGAAAACCGACAAAGAGAAGAAAATAGAGAACAAAGAAAAGACTACAGGGAGGAAATGGAAATGGAGGACAGAGAAGAGTGAATTATATCAAAAGGAGAGGAGAGAGAGAGTTATATCGGTAGAACCGGAAATAATTACTGAACAAGAGGGCCCGCCCAAAATTTTGGATCGAGCACATGCCAAATGTAAGAAATATCATCTGTACATATGAACATTCAAGGGAATATATTAAATTTGGGAAAGATTTGGAATTAAAAGGAATAATGGGATTAATAAGAATTGGAGGAAAACTAAATGGGAAACAAATGAAAATATTAATAGATACAGGTTCGGAAGCGTCCATAATAAAAACAAAATTAATAGAAGAAAATATTAAAAATTATGGAAATAAGCTAATCAAAATACCGAAAACTACATTAATAGGAGCAAACGGGAAGAAATTGTGTGAAATTATCAGATTTATAGTACAAAGGATTGAATTAAAGGATGGGAAAGAAATTGAGATGCAATTATTGCTAGTGGATAATTTAGAAACAGACATAGTTATAGGAATAGATGAATTAACGAAATATAAGGCAAGAATTGATTTTGAAAAGATGGAGATAGAATTAAATGAGAATAGGATTGAATTTGAGGAAGAGAATATGGAAGAATTAGCAATTGAAGAGGATAATAAGAAGTTATGGAATATAGAAAGGAGTGGAAATATGGAAGTATTGGCAATTGAAGAGGATAATAAGAAGTTATGGAATATAAAAAGGAGTCGAAATATGGAAGAGTTGGCAATTGAAGAGGATAATAAGAGGTTATGGAATAAAGAAAGAAGTGGAATTATGGAAGAATTGGAATTAGTGTGTGGAAATAAGAAATATGAAGAGAAAGTGAAGAATTTGATAATGAAGTATGAAGGATTGATTAAAAAAGAGATGAGAATGGCAAATAATTATGTACATAAGATAGAAGTCAGGGGAATAGAAAATTTCAGAATAAAAACATATCCCCTACCTTATGAATAGAGAAAAGAAGATGATTTAGAAAAACAAAATATGCTTAATCACAGTATTATAGACAGATGTAACACAAGAAATGTAAATCAATAAACCATACCAAAATAAGAGGCTCCGAAAAATGTATAAGTTATATTTGGACGTACAACGAACACTAAAGAACTGATAACGTGATTTTTTAACTAATTCCTCTAGATGAAACATGTAACTCAAAATAAACTAAGAATTAGTATATTTAATTATGGTATTGTAAATAGATTAAAAATTAATTGGAGAGGATACTGCAACACACGATTCCAGAATCATATTTGCAACAGCGACCTGAAATAAAAAGAAATGTATTATTAGTAAAATTGAAAGACAATGTTAGAATATATTACTTAAAGTAAAATTTGAGTTCATAAAATTTTTCCTTATATAAAAATTTTGGGGATGTTAACATAGAAAGAAACCTGCAACACTCTGTATACTATAATATGGAAGGAAATACTACACACTATAAGCAAATACAAAATTTTAGAATTTGAACTTTTTTAAATCATCCGAAATAGAGACAATTTTATTCATTATTCAATAGAGAAAGTAAACAAGAGGCAAACTGAAGAATCATGAAGGAAATTTTCAATACACTTTGTAAGTACACTTATGTGAGGTATATAACATGATTTCTAGCCTTTGAGACAGAGAATTTGGACGTTACATTACATTATAACAATTTATTTTTCACACAATAGAAGTCGAAACATTCTGATTTGTTTTCAAAAATAATAATTAGATATTGAAAGAAATTTACTGATAACATTGTGTAATTATTTAATATTTGTCAAGGTAGAAAGTAAAAATAATAACATTAAGTTTATAAAGTATGACATTTGTGAAATGAATTGTCATTCCGAATAGATCTAAATGAAATAAAAAGAGCTGTCATTTCTAAATATTTTGGAATATAATTTGAAGGAAGTAATATATAAGAGTTAATCATTTAAAGACTCTAAACAGAATGTCCTAGGTGTATAGATGAGCAATTTATAACTTGAAGTGAAATTTATCAACAAGAATTTGTATAGTCAATTTTGATTGGTGGAGTAGATTCGAAATATTTTGATTAGCGACAAGCGTATTGAAAACTAAAAAAATTGAATAGAAGAATTTGTTGATAATGAACACTATTGACTAGGTAGAACTCATTTTTGGTAGAAGTGAATGGGTGAGAAGCTAAATTTTTAGAAAAATAATTCAAAACTATTCAAAAGCAGCACATTGGAGCGGTAATTATAAAAGAAATGCATTATTCTTAAATGTAACTCAGCAAATTTATAAATCAAGTAAAAAGATTTAGATTTGACACATAATTGATAAAAATTATAGAGTACTGACCGTAAAATTTCATCTATATAACCAAGTAAAATATCGTATCGTGGGAATGGTGTCTCCACGATACATTTCAGAAAGGACAGGACTATGGAATTCCATTTAAAATGTTTTGAAGTGGATGGAATGTGATATCAACTTTAGCTATCGTCCAAGCACGACAGGCTGTTTGGCTTTCCAGGAGGTAATCTAAAAACAATCAATGAGGTGTATTAAAATGCAAGAGTGAACAGGTATTTAAAACTATTTCATGCATATAAAAAAAGGTTAAATAAACTTACTTGTGTTGTGCAAACATTTGAACTTTGATATTTCATGTACTCTGGCCATTATTATTTTCGCCATTTTCATTTCATAGACAATTTTGTAACAAGATTCGTTTTTTTTAATGTGTATATAATGTTCCCTATTTTGTAATCACATGTAATAATAATTCATTTGAGTGTATGTTTTGTTGAATGAATGATAATCATAGATAGTTTGTTTTCATGAGTTTTTTGTAAATGAATAATGTATTTGTTTTCAAAATATTAAATAACGTTTTTACTTGAAAAACTTGAAATTATATTGTTGAGAAGTTTAAGTTTTTTTTTATGATAACTCCATCTATATTCAACATTTGGCAGTATTGACCAAACTTTTCTGAATCGTAAAGGGTTTCGAAATAGAGCATACAGGACCGTCTCTAGGATTTATAAAGAAATTAAAGCAAGTATTTTTTTGAATAAAAAATTTTTTCTTTATTCAAATGCAAGGATTTTATTTTTTTGGCGCTCATAATTTAAATTAAAATAGCTTCGTTTCAACATATGAATCCTACTTCGAGATCATAGAGTTTTTCATGCAAGGTATAATTAATTTATGACCTATTTTAAAATTTTCTAATATACCGGGCAAAACTAAACTACTTTACAATAATAAAGGCATCACAGTAATACCGACCCACAATAAAATATATATATATATATATATATATATATATATATATACATATATACATATATATATATATATATATATATATATATATATATATATATACATATATACATATATATATATATATATATATATATATATATATATATATATATATTGTTATGATTTTGTGAGAATTTAATTTGTTATTAGATTTCAATTTGTATATTTTAAAATGAAATTTGTCAAATTGTGCCGGGCGCCAATTTTTTATCAGTTACCTGTATTTCTATCCTACTATATTCTCCTTTTCTTAGCTCAGTCGGATCAGAACACGACAATATTTCCCTCTCAGGTAGTTCCGTTGGACGTATATGCTATCTAAATTAATTAGTGTAATATACAACTAAACTTCAAATGAACGTGATAACTTGCATTTATCAGAAATATTCAATATTATACATTACTCAAATTGCAAAATTTCTATTATCTAATTCTTTTCAAATTCAATAAACCCCAATCTTTCTAACAACCCACCCTGAATTTACTATGTTTGAATTTACACTTTATATTCTAATGTCATATATATCTATACTCCATTAACCTACCCGTACTCTATTCAAAATTGAAGTTTTCTTCCTTATATTGCTAGTTAGTCTTCGAATTACTCACTATTAATATGCACTTTAGTGTCTTTTATGGTCAATAGTTTGTCGCTGGGGAATAAGATTTATATATAAATTGTCTTTACCTTATATACGTTGACGTCTTCTCTATTTCGCTAATTCATGAAATGAATTTAAGTCATATTCTGATGAATATTTTTCTTCAAATTTTTCTCACATGATTGGTTTTCTCATAATATAAGTTGCGGTTGATGGTTTCTCCTGTTCAATTCGATTTATTTTATTAATTATTCTCTAATCTTTCTCACAAAAAGGAACTGTCTCTTTTTCCATCTATCAATCACTGTCAAAAAAATTATCCGTCTCCATGGATTCTTCTCAAATTTTTCCTGCTTCAGTTGCTGCCAGTCACATTTTTTTTACATTTTTCTTATTCACTAAGTTTCACATTGTATATAATTGTTACTAACTAATTGATAAACAGTTTTATTTATATTTCCAATAAATACCTTTTATCCCTTTACTTGCATTTTTAAATTAAAAATTTTTTTTTTTATCTGCCAAGTCCCATATTGGCGTTTATATTTTTTTAACAGGATGCTAAATTTTGTTAGCAGAAATGATAAATTCTGACTTTTTTTATTTGACTAATAACTTATCTTTTCTCACAGTTGATTTATTTTTTCAAAGTTGCTGATTTGATTGCTATGAAATGGATACAGATACAGAAAAATATGATAACCGTATCAAATTGCTTTTCTGATTTATCTGATTTAATCTCAGTATCTATAATTTTATTGGTAAATATTTGAATTTTTGATATTATGGTAATATATATATATATATATATATATATAATATGTAACATATTTTTTTTACCTTATCTTGTTGAATCACATCCAACCTGAGTTACAGTACATTGCCTTGGTAACAAAGCTATCCCCTGAATTAAGCTTTGTATTATTATTTTTTTTGCGTTGATGACGTATGTTATATCCTAGCTAAGTGTAAGCACATGTATAACTGATAACTGGTGTTTTATATAGCCCAGTTATATTTCATTTTTGTTTTTTTCATTAGTTCACATGTATAACTGGCAACTGGTCTTTTGTAAAGCCCAGTTATATTTCATTTTGCGTTTTTTTCATTAGTGCATATGTATAACTAATAACTGGTGTTTTGTATAGCCCAGTTATATTTCATTTTGCGTAATTTTATTAGTTCACATGTTTTACTGATAACTCGGTGCTCCGTGTAGCCCAGTTATTTTTCAAATAGTATTCTACTTAATAGCTAATTCAATGAGTTGACATTTTTTTACGAAACTTTTGAAAGTGAATCAATTATTAGAATTATTTCATTTGATAAGAAAATTCAAGTATCTGTCTTTTAAATATTTTGTTTCTTTGTTACCCAATTACAGCGATTATAAACACGTTGGTAAGTTTAGATACCCGTTTTCCTTATTGTTTCCTATTCCTTTGCTAGGTTTAGGATAGGACGAACACTTTGGCCGAGCAGATACCTGACTGCCGCTCATTTTGTCTAAGATCATCCCGGATATCTGATAAAACTCACTACCACTCACCGATTAAGTGAGCTGAAGGCCCGAAGCTATTGACCAATTTGGGTGGTTAGACTATGGCTTCTGAATATGATTCGTGATTCCTATATTGACATGTTGTCGATATAGCGGTAGTAAAATAAGCCAAACATGCATACATATATTTATTTATTCATTGTATAAGAATAATATTCATTAACTGGAACTGAACGTGTTTGTACCAGATTGTTTTTCATTTCACCCCGTCAAATTCGATAAGTACAAGAAGTGTGTTCAATCATAACGTTATTCAAACATTGAATAAATTGAAATTGCTTCATGAAATTAACTGACGATGATATTTATTGATCGAAACAATTGTCAATTTTTTAGAATTTTCAACAATTTTCATTATATTGTGGTATTAACTAGAAACCGTGAGTTTCATTTAAAACGATAAAATGAAATTGCTTCGTTAATAAACAAAGTGATGTCTATGTTATTTATGTTATTTGTTACTAATACCTAGTATTTCCTCCTCGTGCCCTTATAACATCCTGAATACATCTTGGAATTGTGGTAAATAAATGTTGAACATCAACTTGGTCCAATCCGTTCTATATTGTCTAAAGTGTCGCACTAAGCTCAGCAAAGTTGTATGCACGGAGTAGCCGAACTCGAAACCGTTTTCATAGTGTGTCCCATAGATGTTTGATTGGATTCAGAATGTAACTGAAAGCTGCCAAATTCATACGGACAATCCCGACCCCATCTAAATATTCATTGACAATCCGTGCACGGTGGAGATGCGCGTTATCGAAGATCGGCTACCGTTCAGGTTAGTTTCCGTGTTGGAAGCTTGGTAAGGACGGGTAAGTGTAGTATTATTATGGAGGATAGAAGTATTGGTTGGTTTGGACAGTAAATTTGGGAAATCCTGGTTATTGGGGAAAGTATTTTGAGTCCAGGAGGTAACGGTCGAGGCAGGAATAGGAATATATTCAGTAGCAATGGAGTTTGTGTTATTAGTTGTTCGTCCCAGACATTTTCGTATCTTGATGTATTCGGGACAGCTCTATGTACTGGCTGGGTGGTCACCTTTACAGTTGGGGCATTTTACTAATTAAAATGTGTTCTTCGAGCATTCTGGCGTCGGATGTGGGGCTGCACAATTCAAAAATCTTGGGGATCTGCTACAGTTTGATGAGGCGGGACCCCATAACTGGCAGATGTGGCGTTACATGAATGGTTTTGTCTGCCACCTATGTTCCCACTGGATTATTGTTTTCTCAGTTTTCTCAATATTTTTATTTAAATAATCGAGCCTGATTTTTGGCTCTGTAATCACCAGGTATAATGGCTTCACTTTTGTCGTCATTCTATGTCTTTGACTAATATTTTTTAAATATTGGTGAGTTCCTCTTCAATTCCGTGGATTGCAACCCTTCTGCAAGCCCTCGAAGAACAAAGGCATGAGTTTTTCCCTCCCTTCTAGAGTACGTGTGAAAGGGGACTTTTTCTCAATGTAGCATTTTTTTGAGGTTTTCAAGATCAGCGACATCTTTGGTTAAAATAATAATCGCGTTAGCCGTATATTTATTTTCAAAATTGTTTTGATTTCGCCTCTTAAACGATTAACAATCGCCCTGTAGGGAGAGATGTTGCAAGTTTTCACTATTGGTAGGAAGGAAGAATTGCTTTTCCTGGTCGTTTTTATGTTTTTTCAAGATCATTGGTAGAATGTTAATTATCATCTTCATCACAATTAGAGAAAATGCTGTTGAGTTTCCTAAATATCAGTTTTTTCCTTTTCTTTTGTGACGGATTTGTATCTTGAATAACTTCGTCCGAAGCCAGCGAGTCGTATTTATTTTTACTTTTCTGCCCAACCTATCTAATATGCGAGAAAAGTATTGGTTGTCCCGAAAAAGGTGGGAATTTGAAATTGTTTTTCAATTATTTTCACGTTTTCCATCAACAACAACCCAAAAAAACGGTTTTTAGAAAAATAATCCTATGTGTATGTCGTCGTCGTCGTTGTCGTTGTCGTCGGCCACTTTTCGTTACATGTCTTGTTAGCACGATACAGCCTCCGAAGTGTAACAAATCACAAATTGTATGATTGAATATTGTTGGGGACATGTCACAGATCAAACCTATTGATTTTCAGCTCACCAGAGCCAGCACAACGGGAGCAATGGTACTATAAGTACGACATTTTAGTAATTTTTTGAGAAATTTCAGTTTGTTAGCACGATACAGCCTCCGGAGTTATTTGTATTTGTAATGGTTTGTATTTGAATAGTTTGTTCAATTAACTTATCAGAGATGCTGTATTTTCTAGGTTTGATGAAGTCTGGGGGGATAATATAAGCTACGTCTTCCATCTGCTTATTTCGTGTACTGGTTGAGATGACATTTAAGTCCTCGGTTCTGGGTTGGATATCTATTTTTCTGGTTATTATAGTTTTTTGTACTGTGAGGTGAATTGTCAGCAGTAGGTAGAATCATATTTCTTTTCATGTCTTGTTCAACTTTTTGGGACCAGTATAGATTGGATGGGTTGGGAACTTGAGTGATTGTCATCTTAAGCGGATGTTTATTCTTTTGCGAGTTACTTGGATTGTCAGTTGTGTATTTACTAGATCCGTATCCTATATTATATTCTTTCATAATGATGTTATTTTGATCTTTGATCACGGTAGTAGATCTATCCAGAATCGAAGGGCGATTTGAGTTATTTCCTCTGCAAGTTGGAATAGAGAGTTCAAGGTTTGGCTCTATTTAGGTTTTCAATTCTAGACACTCCTTTCAATGTTTCCTAGACACTTTTTATTTTGTTGTCGGCGTCGACCGATTCCATACACTTTATAGGATTTGTTATGGCCAAATTTTTGGTATAAAGCTGCAAAAATTGGGCCAAGTCTTATAATCTTATAATTTTTTTTCTTGCCAAATGATTTTTTAGATCAGCTTAAAATTAGTTGGAAAATAACTATGTATATATAATAGTTGGGAACATATTAGTGTCCATTGCTCCATCCAAAAGGACGCCTTTTCAAACTTAATAGTTTTTCTCTTTGAGAATACTTATTTCACTATCAATAAAAAAAATGTATAAACAAACTTTTGGCACACCGATGGGTGCTTCCATTTCCCCTATCTTGGCATGGACGATTTGCTAGATACTGTCATTCCGGTACTTCCTTTCACTCCTTTCTTCATTAAGGAATATGTCGATGATATTGTTGTGGCACTTTCTAGAGAGGGCCTAGATGAAATTCTGGAGACATTAACAGCTACGATCCATACGTCCAGTTCACCATTGAAAAAGATGACGTCGATAATTCCGTGCCATTCTTAGACAGTAAGTTCATCCGTAATAATAATACGATTATTATAGATTGATACATGAAACTTCTCATCTCTGGTAGATATTTAAATTATCATTCCTCCCACAAGTATTCTATGAAGGTGAATTTGGTTGAACAAATGAAACAAAGAGTTCTCAGAATTTCAAATAATATCTTTCACAAAAGAAATCTTAACGCTATATCTAACCTTTTCTTCGATAACTTCTTTCCAAGACCTTTATTCAATAAAATATTAGTTAGCACATCTAATACGATGAAGTTGCTGGTTGATGATAGCCATCCTAATGTGGCCCAAATGGATGTTGGCTCTGGTATGACCCCTCCTCATCCAATTTTCACTCCTCTCCCATACATTGTAGCGAGGTTCTTGTTACGTAAAGGATATTTTATGTCGTCGAGTATATTTTTATTTGATAGTTTATGTCACCGAGTATATATTTATTTTATATTATGTATCACCCGTTATATATTCGTTCCTTTGTATACAAATCATTTTATAGTTTATGCCACCTAGTATATTTTCATATTATAGTTTATGTCGCCGAGTATATATATATATATATATATATATATATATATATATATATATATTCATTTATATTACATATCCCCATTATATATTCTTTACTTTGTATACAAATAATTTTATAGTTTATCCGCCGAGTATATTTTCATTTTATAGTTTATGTCGCCGAATATATATTCATTTTTATATTGCATCTACCCGCTATATATTTCAACCTCTGTATAGATATTGTTTTAGACATAAGATTTATAATTATTGTAAATCTCCGTGAACATTTTATTTTATCCTCTGGCTTAGGGGTAGAAACAATTTTTTTTGTAGAACGTTGATAGTTATTCAAATCTCCGATGATATTTTTACTTTATTTTTACTATCTGGTTGCGATGCAGAAATCATTTTTCTGGGTGAAAATATTTATTCCGATTTTAAACTCAACATTTCAATATCCCCACTGCCACTATATAGATATTGGTAGAAGCGCGCAGGTCGAACTAATCGAGAGAGTTGGAAAAGTAAGGCTGGAGGCAGGTAGATTTTGAATCGAACGAGGAGTGCAAAAGTGCTAGCTAACCGGAGCTGGAGATAGCAATTATGCACCGTCCGCCGAAATTTGTTTTGGTTGTTTTGCTAATTACCGATAAATTTCTTTTCGAGTTTTTTTTCCGCACTTTGAAAATTTGTCGATAACTCCGTTGCTGTAAAGGTAAGAACTTTTAGTAATAAAAATCCGAAAAATAAGTGGTCTTTTCAATTATAAATTTAGAATATTCATGCAGTCGATTCTCATTTTAAAATAAGTTGGAATATCTTTGTACACCGGAGTGTGGCAAACCAGGAGAATCTTGATTGAAATCTCCGGGAGCGCCAGGCTGATATTTTAAATCTATAGTCCCCGTTCTTTAATACCTTTCCCGATTTTGTAGGGAGAATCTTGATTGAAATCTCCAGGAGCGCCAGGCATACATAAACGCTAGGGCTTCCTGATATTTTAAATCTAGAGTTCCCAGTTTTAGTATCTTTCCCGATTTTCCTTTTAATGAGGTTCATGATATTTTAAATCTAGAGTTCCCGTTGTTTAATACCTTTCACGACGGTACAGGAAGAATCTTGATTGAAGTCTCCGGGAGCGTCAGGCATACATAAACGCTAGGGTTCCCTTTAGTATCCTTTCCGATTTGATAGTTTTTTTTATATAGGGGTAACACCTAACCCGTTCTATTCATGAAAGCTTATAAAACATTTGAATGAAAAGACCACCAAATTTTGAATTGTTGTTTGCTTTTACCGCTTCTTTTTCATATACGCTATTTTATGATCATAAACCACTCTCGCTTATGTCCTGCCTGCTTCGTCACTAATTAGTGCATATCTAATATACATATAGTTTAATAATACATCTGTGCTATTGAGATACAAGGGTACTGTCTCTCCTTATGAGTATTGTGTTTTTTTATATATCTAACGTATTGTTAGGAAATATAATTAAAATAGAACCTAAACAATTCTTTGTGTTCTATGGACCTACTATAGATTAGCACCTCCCTATGGTAGAGTAGTTGTTTGGCTACACGAATTTTAGCTTCCCCGTAGTGTGGACAATGATACTAATATTTATTTCAGGACTAGCGAGAACGTTTCTATATTTAGCAATAACCTCCCGAATTTTGACGACAGTAGACCCCTGGAATTCACCGTACCTTCATATGAGGCTACAAGGAACTGTCGACGAGTGAAGTCGAGGGGCCGTGGAGACAACCACGTTGAAAATCTGACGCCCAAGAAAGTGTAAGGTTTCAAAGGTGTCAGAAGTGACGTTCCAAAGCCTTAGGAGGTAGGGCAAGAGGCTGCTACCGAAACCACACACACCTCAGAATCGCGTCACATTATGAGAAACATGACTCCGAGACATGACTCCGAGACTTGCCAGATAGTTCCGAGCTTGTGTAACTTTAGAAGATCTAATAAAACAACATTATCAATTCGATCAATTTTCACTAAAGTGAAAGATAAAATTCTTTTAACTTCACTTACTAACGTTGTCTACAGTATTCCATGTAGAGATTGTGATATACAATATATTGGTCACACTTTAAGAACATTGTCAAGCCGCATTGTCTCACATAAGAGCGACTGTAGATTACCCCTGAGCGGTGCGCGTTAGCTGATCAGGTTCATTCTCTGAGATTGACAATTCTGTGATGAAAAGTGCCATAGGGTGTTAACAGTGACCAACGTTTTGGAGGACAACGTCTGCCGGTTTCATCCAGTTGAATATACAGGGTTAACTAAGATACATTTTTATTAGCACCTTCTTGGTAGACATTTATATAACAGAAGTAATACCTAGTAATAATTATCATTTACACTGTGGGTGGAGCGATTTATAGTTAACTATCAAATATGATTTGTGAACAGGGTGAATTGATAAACGCTTTAACAAGAAGTTGAGTATTCTAGAATGTTACTAACTTGAACATTTGTGACTGGTTTCATTGACAATGAGACACAGAACAACTACAGAATAGATCAAACGAAGCAAGCTGAATGAAATTTTACTTGTGTCCATATTTCCATTGGGAAATCCAGGTAATTTGAATAACCACGTGGCCAAGAAAAGTCACTATCAAGACGAACAATTTACAGGAATTGTTCATTCAATGGTAAACATACTTGTAGAGAATAATGTTCCGGAACTTGGTCGTACAAGCAGCATATAATTACTATTAGCATTAGTTCACTTGGATGTTCTTGCAGGAAGTCTGAATGAATATGTTTTTTTTTCACTTATAATTGCACAAGTGGTTTGTATTTTATCGGGTAAATTTGGGTTGTTTAATGAGAAACTGTTTACTAGAGATTTGACGAGAATGACTGTCAACTATTAAAAACACGACACCGAAGGTGGAGTGTTTTTAGGTTGACAGTTATTCGAGACAAATTGCTAAAGGAAACAGTTTAGAATTTGAACAACACAAATTTACCCAATATCAATACAAACCTCGAGTGTAATTCGGCAGGACAATTCAATGAATGAGAAATTTGGAAACATATCTTGCAATATTACATTCAATTTCTCGATGGAATTATCTGGCTCAAATGCGTATCTTTTTGCATCGCAAAACGTAGAAAATTGTCTCCAGATTGATGATTGCGTCGCAACTGTATTAGTAGGCACACAGGTATTAACAATTTGACTAATTTCGGCGTTCGTAGACACACCGAATCGACTGATTGTTAGTTCTTGAAAATTCAATAAGTTGTTGACAAACATGCCAAACTATTTATTCTGGTTACCAACACCGCGATAATTGATGAACAAATGAATAAGTGGAAAAACCACTAGTGTATTTGTCGCTGTAAAAGTGAAAGCTAACTTTTGCCGCTGACAAAGTGACAATTGCACTGTGGCATATGCGATTTTTTGTACCTGAGTTAAATTGTCAATATTTTAATCCTAGTTGAACAAATAAAAATATATATTTTGATATTTCAAAGTAACCACAACAAGTGCTCCCAATTACAAAATCTAAATTGGAATCCAAATTTTCTTCTTCTGACAGTGCATCTGTTATCGGAGGTATGCTATAAACACATCAATCCGAACCTTGCTTACTGCAGCTCTGCACAGTTGAACATTGCTACAGTGAAAACAATCCCTCAGATTCTTAAGCCAGGACACACGGCGCCTTTCCATGCTCCGCTTTCCACACTTCTTTCCCTCAACTATCAGTTGGAGAAGTGTGTATTTCTGTCATCTCATTATATGACCCAGGTATTGAAGCTTTCCTTTTTCCACGGTGTTGATGATTTCACACTACTTCTGCATCCGATTCAGCACATCGGCATTAGTAACTCTATCGGTCCAGGGAAAGCGCCATATTCTACGGTAACACCACATTTTGAATGCTTGTAGTTTGTCAATGTGGTTTTTCTTGAGGGTCCATGCTTCAACTCCATATAAAAGAGTGGAAAAAACCAAACAATGCAGAATCCTCCTCCTAAGTCCCGTGTTAATATTTCGACTCGTAAATGACATCTTCATCTTTGCAAATGTTGATCTGGCTGTCTCTATCCTCGTTCTTATTTCTCTTTTCTGGTCACCCGATTGTTCTCTCCAGGTTCTTAGATATTTATATGTCGACACATTCTCTATCGTGGTATTTGCCACCACCAGGTTTGCATGGTTCAGGTCTCATGAGAATTTTGTAACTACCATTAACTTGGTTTTCTTGAAGTTAATTTTTAGCCCGTATCCATTACATCGATCATTTAATTTTTCTAAAAGGTGTTGTATGTCTCCAAGGTTGCTCGTTAACAAGACGGTGTCATAAGCATACCTCATATCATTAATTACTTGTCCATTTATAACTATTCCCACTGACTCATCTTCTAGGTATTCCTTAAAAATAGCTTCGCTATAAAGGTTAAATACAAGCGGTGATAGGATGCAACCTTGTCTAACACCACGACGAATCTCCATTTCTTCTGTTGCTTGGTTTTCTACCATTGTATTAGCTTTTTGGCCCCAATATAGATTACTAATTATTCAACGTCGTCGGAGTCGATGTTTTTGCTGACGAGTAGCTGATGTAACTTGTCATGTTTCACGTTGTCAAAGGCTTTCTCGAAATCGATATAACAGGCATACACCTCTTGGTTTATATCGAGACAGCGCTGGAAAAGAACGTTAATCCCAAAAAGCGCCTCTCTTGTTCCAAGTCCTTTGCGGAATCCAAATTGTGTGTTGCTTATGTCTTCCTCTAGTCTTCTTTAAATTCTTTTGTGAATGGTCTTTGAGAAAAACTTTAAGGTGAGGCTTATAAGTGCGATGGTTCGATGATCTGAGCATTCTCGAGAATTCTCTTGGCTTCTGTTTCTTTGGTATGAGCACAAAAGTGGAAGAAAGCAACTGTTCAGCAAGTTCTCCCTCATTGTAAATGCGGTTAAAGAGGTCCAGGAGAATATCAACCACATCGGCGTCAAAGATTTTGATAGGTTCTATGGGTATCCGATCAGCACTAGCAGCCTTACCGGGTTTCATTGTTTCCAGGGCATAAACTAGTTTCGATCTTAATACCCCAAGTGCACATTGCTTGTTTCTAAGACTGATTTTGGAGGTCTCTCATCATCGAACAGTTCCGACAGGTATGCTTTCGAATTTTCAAGTTTGTCCCCCACGTCAGTTATTATACGCCCATTTGTATCCTTGATATTATTACTAGCTGCCTTGACCCTGTTACATCCAGCCGTTTCCTTCATCTTTTTGTGCATATGAGAGAATCTAAATCCATACTGTCAAAAATCCATCAAATCACCTATTTTCAAAATACTGCCGATACCTTACTGATACCTAGATAATGTTGCAAAGTTCGCAAACGAAATTTAGATGCAAAATACCATTGATAAACTTCAATATTTACAGAGGGTTATTTGGCAAATTGATCATATTTTGGGAGCTAGAATCTGCAAATATTTTCAATGAATCACCCTATATTACTTGTTAAAAATTATGGGATATAATAGCAATCACCAATTTAACCAAACATCTCCCACTCTAAAATCTATTACTTTGAATTATTATTTGATCTTCATTGTCCTACATAGGCATATGGAAACTAGGTAATGTCCTAATGTCAAGCCCTTGCATACCTCGCTTGTGCTGTTGTCCTGTTGTTTAGTGTACAAAGGATATATGGTCGTATTGTTACTGCCGATCAATATAATATGCCAAAACAGTAATTCATATTATTCAAGTTTATGGAATGTGCTATTACTGGTAGTGAATTATTGAAATGATGTGAAATAACAGGTTGATTACATAAGTACGTATCTGTGTTAGTTTCTAGGAAATATAGATGATTTTGTGAATTGCATTTCAATCGTATTTTATTGAAATCAAAATTGAATTGATCTTTTAAAACAAAGTGGATTTCCTGAAATTCCTGCTTTCCATTAAATACATGAACATATACGATGTTTAATTTTTTTGTGTGAAATATATTGATTATGAATATTTATTTTCAATTAAAACGTTCATCTCAACGTTCTGTTGAACTCTCTATGAATTTATCTTTTATATGGAATTTCCAACATGAATTTTATAATTCGGATTCTCTAAGTAACTTTTTAAAAACTTTATTTTTACAAATTTAATATAATATTATAACAGTTAACAAAATATATGTTAAGTATAAAATCGAGTCTACAACTGAACTGAAATTCCCACAAAAGGTGGATTCGGGGAAACTATGCTCTAGACTGTTGGATACGTAGCGTCAGGATCTTCTTAAGGGAACTATATAAGGTGACGACATATTCCTTCCCCCATAGTCCCGGCTTCAAAGGGTTGAAGAGGAAGGCGAACTTCGTGGTGGTCCATCTGTGGGAGTGTTGAAGTCCGAAATCTGTTGGTGAGCTTCTTGTATATTAAGTAGCATCTTGTAACAATCAGAAGTCCATAAATGAGGGTCCCGGCACACAATATTGGGCTTATTTTCGATCACTCCGCTGCGGATTTCTTGAAGTTCGTCTAATTGGAGGTCTTCTAAATCGATGCTGATGTTAACCTTTGAAGGCGTCGAAATGGCAGAGCTTATATCGAGGAACAGGATCGGCTGCTTCGGGTTCGTGTATTGATGTTCATTGATTATATTCTATTGATCAGCGGTGAATTGGCAACCAGTGGAGATTTTGATGAGGAATGTGCCCATTAATTTCTCGGATCTCTTCTTGTCTGGAGCGTTTCAATTTTATGATTGAGTGGTATGGAAATAATCCGATCTATTGGTTGGATGCGTCAAGCTGGTTTATCAGTGGTTGGGTCAAATGGACTTGTCTGGCGGCATTTGTAGACGTTTCTGGCCTCGAGGAGTTGAATTTCAAATGGACCATCTTCGATTTCTTTTAGTTCTTGTTTGTCGCAAATATACCATTGAGGAAGAATTTCTTTGCAAGAGTTACTCATAAATATCAAAGACATTTAGTTTTTTATCAAGAATTTATTTATTGGAATAATTGTCTTAAACTGATTCGCAGAATATATTGGTACGGAATAAAAATGATATAATTCAAAATCAAAAGGAAAAGTAATTGGAATATGTAGAATATATGTGATTTTATTATTTAGTATGTAGCTATCGATTTTGATGAGTTTCTCATTAGGTTCAGTGTTACTGACATTCACTGGAAATGGTAGTTGCTTCGATTCGGTTTAATTGCCTATTTTTTTAAGTTAGATTTATTTAAATAATGTTGGGATGCACAATTTGTAACTTTGAAAAAGTAATAGAATTCTCGATGCTTTGTAGAATTAAATTAATTATTTCGTACATATTTATTATTTGATAGAGAACATCATTATTAACATTGCATTTTCTCTATATGTATTGTTATCAACTATCAAAATAATTTGGTTTATTTTTGAAGTACTCAATTGTTAATTATGATGAATTTTTTAAATTGTGTTATTGAATTGATCTATGACATTCAGAGATAGCGAATATTGTTTTCCCATATTTGACACTATTTGCTTTTGATTTGACTCTAACTGAGAAATCAATTTTTCGTAGCGTTGACCATATACCACTTCTTCCCTATTATGGATATTGGATACTGAGATATATCTTGATCCATCCTGTCTGTTCCTCCCATATGTCTGTTGTATTCGGAAACTAAATATGGTCTGGGAATTTTAACAACTTTTTTTTCTGACTGTGAATATATTCTCACTTATCCAAGTGGATGAATTTTATGAACAGTAGATGCGACAGTTACCACAACATTCTCATTCCAGCGTGCTATCGAGACCCCATTTTCAGCGCAAATTTTAAATTCGTGTTCTCCCCTTTTTTCCGTTTTACTTTTTTTATCAGTAATTGGACAGGACTTGGGTAAACGATTCTCTGTCATCGTTCCTGTTGCACCATAACCTCGTTCACTGATGTGACAAAGTAAGAGAAACCCAGTAAAAAGGTTGTCGAAATAGATAAGTCTGATTTGGTAACTCATCCAACATTTTGACCAATGGAGCTGCACATGCTCCATAGTGATATTAATATAATTCATTGCTATTTGGGCTGCTCCCCTGATAGACCCCAAAGTTTACCAAATATCCAAAATCCGTGTTGAGACACCAAACTTTGTAACCAAATCGAATTGGTTTGCCGTTTATATACTGTTTACAAGAATGGCGTCCAAATATTTGACCAAAGCCTCATCATAATTTAGGTGCTCAGCAGGAACAAAATATTCCAAGAAATGTGATTTTAATAGGTCAATAAATGGTCGAAGTTCACACATCTTATTTTTTTAATCAAGTTTTGTGCCGTGTAAAAATCTCATTATCTGTACAAATCGATCCCTGCGCATAGCCTCAGATACCAGTTTATTGTTCATGTCCAAACCCCTATTCCAGTAGAATCTCTTTCCTGGCAAAACGACGTAACCTGTTAAGAAAAGGATACCTATAAAATAACTTATTTCATCTTTGCTAATATTAGGGGGTGAGCAATTTATGAATCCAGCATATCTGTTAGATTCCTCAACAAAAAGATTCATAATAGAATCATCCAGGAACATTTGAAATACTTCTACGACGGTCTTGTTATGGAATTGAAAGTAGTTCGGTTTTGGTTGTGTAGAAATATTACCAACAATGTCTTCATAAATCCATTTATAAGTAAGTTTCAGTTCTTTATGTGATGGTTGGACATCTTGGACTTCTTCAGCATTATCTTCCTCTTCCTCTTCGTAAAAAGGCTGTCCAGATATTCGTTGGCTATTTCCCAGGACAACTTCTGCTGGCGCTGATAATTGATTTCTGCTTATATTGTCTAATAAACCACTTTCATCCTCCTAGACAGAGTCTTCATCAGGGAGTTCTGAAGCCTCTGGTGGAGTTATAAATATTTCTCTTACACCTGGTGCAGATATGTCGTCATCATCTTCCTCTAACATGACCAAAGCTTGCTGGAGATCAAATATCTTCCTGAAAGTAAAACATCAGTTTAAAAACATATCGTTGCCAAATGACAACAGTACAAAAAGCATTCATAACCTAAAAACCATGCATCTTAAATTATGTTGCATATTATTCTGTACTTCTACTAAGTCTAAGTAATGAACTATACCTATATAAACAACCCAGTATTTTATTTAGGAAAAAACCCTACTTACTCCCATTTTATGTCCATTTTTCGAATATCGTTCACAAAAACGCACTTGTTAGCTTCTAAAAATGTAACAAAAATGAATCGTTTATAGATCGTTTACTTGACAAGTGTCATAACTAAAGTTTTATAATGTTGGCAACCAGTAATTCAATGCGGAGAATTTCAAAAAACGATAGGTTTTGGAAGGTTAAAGTCTAAAAGCTCTTTATTTTTGTGAACAATTCGGAAATACTTTGAAAAAAAAACTCCTAGAACTAATAATTTTAACATCTATTCTTATTTTTTTTGTATTCAGTTAAATTTGTAATACTACAATTCATGAGCCTCATAGAAAAAGTTTACTTTCATGACATAGCCACCACTTAGTTTGATGGACATGAATGAGTGATCGTATATATTCTTCATGATACGAATTATTTTGGAGCTCACGCGTGATTGATATAATTTATGCCATAATAAATCATGGTTAATAATATCAAACGCTCTCTTGAAGTCTATAAAAACAGCAATGACTTTTCTTTTTGGTAACCGAAGGGGAAATTGTAGGACTGAGTTCAGGATAAATATATTATCTTCGCAACTTCGATGTTCCCTAAACTCAAATTGACATTCCAGTAGAATACGATTTTCTTCGCACCAATTATATAAGCGATTTAATAAGATGGAGGTTAAGAGCTTAGCAAATCAATAAACACCTCTATAATTGTTTGGTTCATCAGGTGCACCTTTTTTATGTAACATAGTTAAGATAGTTTTATGCCAACCAGACGGTACTGTTTCTCTCTCAAATATTCTATTGTACCAATTACATACATATGGGATCAACTTTTGGGGCAAACTTTTGATAAACTCATAAGGAATTCTATCTATGCCAGGGGTTTTGCCGTTCTTGCACACTTCAAGAGCTTGATAAACGCCATCGGCCGAAAGTTATTAGTCCAAGTAAAGTGAGATGGCGCCATAAAATATTATCACGGAAATGTGCTTCAGTTGATATAAATTTTCATAAAAATATTCCCATTGCTCTAGTTCAATACCATTTTTTAGAGTAACGTTTATGAAGGTTTTCAGAGTCTTCCAGAAGTCAGCCTGGTTTATGGTGTTACTTAGTTTGCTCAATTTGTCTTTGTGATATGCAGTTTTCTTGTTAGAAATAATTTTTGTATAGTTCTTTTGAACTTCTAAGTATTCTGTTTTGAGAGGTTCTAGAAAATGGTATGCTTTGAATATCTCAATTATTTTTTCGTTGAAGCAAAAAGAGTCAAACCAGGGTTGTATCTTAGGAAATTTCTGATGTGGCTGTGGTACGCAAGTTAATCTTAAGTTTTTTGAGGAATCAAAAATTGTAGAGCAAATGTTGAAATATGCATATTCTGGGTCAAGCAGCAACCCGACATTTGGTGAATATTGCATTAAGGATGTGTAGTTAATACTTTCTGTTTCCACCCATCTAAGACACTCAACTGGGGTTCCAACAATTGCATTATACCCTGGACAGACACATTCAGATTGCACCTTGAAACAAATGGGAAATTGATCAGATAGATATTGGTCCTTATTAATGTGAATATTCTTCATTACATCAAGCTTATCATTATTACAGAAGCATAAGTCCAAGTTACATCCAATAGAGTCCGATCATGAGCATCTAACATTTTGTCCCTGGTTTCCATATTAGGGAAAACTTAGTGCTCCCCAACATTTCAACAGGTATGGTGCTATTATCACCTATTCTTGAATTTAAATCGCCAGTAAGTATAAATACGTGTTTTTTATACGTACCACGAAGTCTGTCGAGCATTTCTTGGAGATAATCAAGCTTCTCCTCAAATTGGAGAGATTGTTTGAAATATATAACACAAATAACGAACTTATAATGAGACATTTTCTTATTACATGTTAGTCACTATGGAGTTGAGTCGAGAAGGCACAAGTTATATTTATTATTATTATTATTATTATTAATATTATTACAAATAAATGAGGGCAGAGAAGCTGGCTCCTATCAAGCTAAAAAAAATATATATTTCAAAAGAAATTCCTACTAGTAGTGAACAAACAAATGAGAGGAAGAAGAAGTTACGATTAAGCTCTAAAAGTTATTAAATAAGTAACACTGATCTAGTCTATTTTTGAATATGTTGACACTTGTTGCTGAGACAATTTTATTGTCCAAAACATACCAAATATTGAAAATTCTGTTTGGTGAAATGTTTTGTCTCGATCTAACCGCAAAATTTTCCTTTTTTAACTTGAAGTGGTGTCCTCGAAGTCTCGTGTCCGTATTTAGGGTGAAAACTGTATTTAGATCTCCAAATATATATTTAAGAATTCGAAAGGCTACAATAAGATCACCTCGCATCCTACGCAGCTCAAACGTGGTAAGATTTGCCATGGATAATCTTTCTTCATATGAAGGTCTTAAAGGTCCAAAAGCAACTCTGGTAGCCCTCCGCTGTACACTTTCCAGCAACGTTCTATCACGAGTCCAGGTACCAGACTGGGCCGGCGTATTCAAGGATAGGTCTGACGTAAGTAGCATACAGTTTGCAGAAGCTCTGGGAGGATATGTTTGAGAAGCATTTCCTAATAAGATACAGTCTGGTATTTGCACGTTTGGATACTGAGAGCACATGATCGGACCAAGATAGTACACTAATCACGATAACACCCAGGTCATTATGAGAGGTTACTGTGATTAGAATTTGTCCGTCAATAAAATAATCAAAATGTGGGTTATTTTTACCGACGTGAAGCACTACACATTTTTCAGTGTTCAATGGAAGTACCCATTCCGAAGACCACTGATGTATTGACATTAGGTCGTTTTGAATAGATAGATGACTTGTGATGGGATTGTCATATATTTTTGAGTCGTCGGCATATTGCGATATTTTGCTGGAAACGTGAAACGGTGAATCGCTAGTGTACACTGTAAACAAAAGTGGGCCCAAAACTGAGCCCTGCGGAACACCACTTTAAACTGGTCTTTTATGAGAAAAGGAGTCACCAACTCGAACCTTTTAGAAACGATCCATCAAAAAGTTTTCAATCCATAGTTTTAAGTTTCCTCTAGTACCGGAATGTTCTAACTTGTACAGGAGTCTTCGCTTGGGAACCCGGTCGAAAGCCTTGGAAAAATCTAAATACACTATATCAATAGGTTCTCTATTATTCAAGAATGATGTCCAGTCATTCACACAATGGAGTAAGTTGGTAAGTGTTGACCGCCCTGGAATAAATCCGTGTTGTTGTTTTGGAATAATATGTTCTTCGAGGAGGAAATCCATCATAGTCTCGGAAATAATAGATTCTATTAGTTCACTGACGACGGGCAATAAACTTATTGGGCGATAATTGTGACTATCCAGCTTATTGCCCTCCTTAAAAATGGGGGTCACAGAAGCTAGTTTCCAACTAGACGGCAGAGAGCTGTTTGTAAAGGACGATTGCATTATTAAGCATAGCGAAGTAGCGAGAGCGTCGGAACATCTTTTGAGAAAGTAGGGTGTCCGACCATCTAAGCCAGGTGAGGCGTTAGTACGCAGATTTAGCAAATGCTGTTTGATTTTATCATTTGTGAACAGAATATTGTCAAGAGAGGCGAAGAGACGGGGGAATATGATGTCAGGCATATTGTCATTTGGAAGTTCGTTTGTAAAAACTTTTGAGAATGTCTGTGAGAGTATTTCGGAAGTCTCTTTATTTGACGAGCAAATGCTACCGTCATCTTTTAGAAGCAGAGGAATCGCGACTTTGGATGATAGTGAGGAACGTATGTATTTAAAATTTTTTTCTGAGTTTCCGCTGGCTATAATTGATTCTTCAAAGTTGTGCCTGAGATTATCGAGTAGTACTTTGACCCGATTAGAAAAATTGCGATGGTTACTGAAATTTCTTTCTATAAAAAATAACAATTCTTCCACTTGCGCGTCTGCGAGTCTTATCCCTTGTAGCTTTGAAAAAAACAATGTTATATTGATCTACATTATTGTGAGGAAATTCTATATTACCTGATATCCAGGTTTCACAGACGCATAATAAGTCAATAGCTGGTAATTTTGCGAATATATTATGGATATTTTTGAACCCATTCATATTCCAAAAGTCAATTTTTAAATGGTTGTCACTCGTTTTAATTTGTTGGATTGTTTTGGAATACAAACGATGCTCATTTCCAGTTACACTAAGTTTTTTTTATTTTGACGTATCAAAAATTAATTTTGCTCAAATTGATCCCATCTCCATGTTATTCCGTTCATTTCCAATCTTTTAAATCTAACTGTCACATTTGCCCCCTACTTTCTTTCCTCTCTCGCGTAATCCCTGATGTTTTTTTGAACTTCTCTGTCCACTTCTGTTTATTCTCAATATACATCTGTTTCCGTTTCAGTCTTCTCTTTTCCTCCAGGATTTTGAGTTTGTCCTCCCGTTTAACCATTTCTATTATGCATCTTGTTTGCCCACATCTATAACCCTTTTCAATTTTGGCTTTTATAACTAATTCAATTTCCCAAAAACTCTTCAACTTCTTTATTCAACTGTTCTTCACTCCCAGTTTCAACTTGGATTCCAGATACTCCTAAATTATTATGAAATTTATGTTTTTCAAGATTTTCTAGTCGTTTCTAGGTGTTTTCCATTCTGTTCAATATTTTCTTTTTTCCACTCATTTTTTGATAATTTGATTGCTTCCTTGATTAGACTTATTTCCACGGTGTTATTCTTAATGTCCAGTTTTACTTCTTTTATATCCTACCTGATTTCCTTGATATCATCTTTTATTTCTAATTTTATTTGTGCAATATCCTCTTTTATTTCGCGTTTTAGCTGTTCAAGTATGGTTTTAATTTCGTCCATATCCCAACTATTAGCGTTTAGTTCTTCACTTAATGGTTCTTTTTATATGGTGTCCTCTGAGTTACTTGAACTTGAACTTCAAATGAATTATCGTGTTCAGGTTTATCTCTGTTATTGCTCATAGAGATGATATGCTGGTATATTGAAATAATTCCTCCAAATTATTGCAGTTAAACTTTAAAATGTCGCTAGCTTTCAGTACAGACCTGTCCTTAATTATTTTGATGGACATCTTTAATTTTCTCTTACCAGCAGGCAACTTGTTTTCTCGTTTTACCAGTTCATATATGTACAAAATTTATATTGTGTATTTGAGGTTAATTCATTTGGATTAGTTCTTTATTTAAAACAAAAACAAGAAGAGACTTACACGTTTTCTTGATGCACTGTATAATAATCCACTATCATTTTCACAATGAATCATTCACGGAATTTTTGCAGTCTTTTTCTCAAAATATTTTATAGTAAGTCTGACTAACAATTTCATAACGACAAACAATTTCGATCCCGGAAAGGACTCCGAGAGATGAAAGATCTGAAATAGTATTGTGAAAGACACGGTGAAAATGTGAAAAATGCACAGCTGGTCAACTGGTTCAAAAATGCCATCTGGAAAAATACGTTGTTTTATAAGTGCACGTATAGGAAATGATTTGTGTTAAATGGTGAATGAATATTTAAGTCCATGAAAACGAGAGACTACGATGAAGAGATGAACATCGCGATGTACGATAGTTGGTTTGGAACTATTACTGGAAATTTGGAACCAGGATGGATTGGCTATGGATAGGCATATGATTACTGTCAGTACTAGTGTCACTATATTCTAAGTTTGATGTTATATTATCGGAAATGTCAGTCATTCTTTCAGAAGTATTATATAAAATTCGTTTTAAGTGATATGGAGGATAAGAGTTTTTGTAAAAAAGGTTGTACAATAATTTTAAATTTGTTTTATGAAATGTTGGATTTGAAGTTTGTTAGACTCCATTTTTCATTTGATGGATTAGGTTAATGTTCATATTACGTGGATGATTAGAATGATAATTGATATATTTACCTGAACTTATAGGTTTTTTATACCAGTCAAGTAGAATTTTATTTTCATTATTCATAATGAATTTGGTATCAAGAAAAGGTAAGGATCGAAACTATTGAAGTAAAAAAGTATTTTATCAATTTCCTTACATGGAAGAGATAAAATTATATGATCCACTTACCCTTACAGATGTGCACTTGCTCAACACGTATTGTATAAAGGCCATAACTTGAAGTATTAATCTGCTAATGTATTGACAACAAAAGAAAATTATAGAAAGCGTCTGTTTTTAGAAAAGGCATATATCAATCAAGATGATGACTGTATAAATGAAAAAAACAGAGTTGAATAATCTTAGCGTAATCTATGAATATCTTTTAGAATTTGAAAAACAACATTCAAATTTAAGTTTCAATTATAAAAAAATGTATCATATCATCCAAGTAATACAAATTAACAAAATTCGTATTGGCTTGGCAACGTTATGTAATGTCTCTATATTGTTTTTTAAAGTTTGATAATTTTTGGAAAATATTTAGAATAATTTATATTTTACAACATGACCTACAACCTGTAAGTATTTTATATATAATATTTATTTTTAAATGTGATCATAAATTTCAATTATAGTCCTTGAAAATGAGTACATATTATTCGAAAGCTCGGAGGAAAATGAATATTTATAAGAGTACACGTTGGTGTTATTGCTACATACCCAATGAAAATAATTATATATATATATATATATATATATATATATATATATATATATATATAGCAACGAATAGATTAGTGGGTATTGCACGCAAATAGAAGAAGGGGCTACTGAAAAGAGTGGTAACCGCAGACATGCATGTTTCTGGCTCATTAGCCGTCATCGGTACGGTACAACCAAGAAAAGATGTGAAACATGGTAGCAAATGTGTTGAATGAAACATGAGAAAATATAACAGAATTCAGCAGAATAGTCAAACACAACAATAAGCAACGAATATATATATATATATATATATATATATATATATATATGTGTGTTATATACCTTAAATTACTTAGTACATATTAAATAAATTGCTTAATCAGCATATTGTGTAATAACCTGTTGTTGAATTTACTTCGAATCTTGGAACTTGTAACTTTTGTTAAATGAATAATTTTTTAAAAAACCTTTTTCCGTGTGTAAAAAGTTATTTGGCGCAGTCAGTAGGATATGTTAAACGGGCGTTACTGAATATAACGATCGGTTCGTATCAACGATTCATTAACATACCTTAAGTGAATAATCGGGACTCTTGGTTAAGTGAGTTAAGTAGCTTAATTCGAAGACAGTTGGCTCGTACGAAGAGGAATTTCAAGGGAATATTGGTAATTCCAATTACAGGTACAACTAGATGGCGAAAGCACTCCTAATTTGCATGTAAGTATTTTATGCCGTATAGAGGAAATAATTGTTTATTTAATTCAGAAAGCTCTGATAACTCAGATTCTGATTTAGATTCTGGCTCACAAACATATCGTAACCGTAAAATGAATATTGAATAATCAAAACCTAAATTCAAATTAAATACATTATACAAAATGCCGGTAGATCAAGTGGTACCGCAACTGAAAAAGGAATATCTGGACATGATTCCAGAATCCCATGGCGAAAACGCTTTATTACCCAGATTCATAGAAATTTCTGATAAAATAGTAAATAAATTTCACAATACAGTAGATTTAACAGACTTTCAAAATGAATATTTGAAGTCTAGTATTTTATCAAAAATTAAAGGCCAAGCCGCCATAAATATTTCAGCTTGTAATATAACCAATTGGCAGAATTTGAAAGATGCTTTATTGAACACATATGCAGATAAACCAGACATTTACACGTTAAGTAATGAAATATCGGAATTAAAGCAAGGAAATGAATCACCTTTTGACTTTCACAATAGGATACAGCATCTTCCGAATCTACAAACATCATTATCAATGATGCAAGTGAACAAGCCATTTTAGGCAACTATTTCAGAAATTTAGCACTAAGAGGATTATTACGCGGATTAAAGGAACCTCTCAGTACACTAACGCGTACCAAGAGTCCTAGCGATCTAAATTCAGCTTTAAATGTTCTAACCAATGACTTCCAAGTTTATTTAAGTAATAATAACAACAATGCAAATCCAAAAAAATCATTTAATAAGCCACATAAAAATAATTATCCTAATAATAATCAAACGGTAAGCAGACCCAATTTACAACATAATTATCAACCACAATTCAATAGAAATTTCAATAATGAGAATAATTTACCTAGTACAAGTATAGATAAAAATTTTCTGAATGGAAATACTAATGTTGTCAAACCTAGTAGAATTTATCAATTTCAAAAACCTACTCCAATGAGTATATCTACTCCTAATACGTACAATAAACCCAATGTACAAAATGAAAATAATGAGCAAAATCAATTGTATTTCGTAGGTAATAGAAAAAAATTTATTTCGGAAGATGATACTGAACGTCACACTGATGTCGAAGATTGTTTTTTAGAGGAAATTGCCTCGGAAGAGACAGACACGCAGAAATGTTAAATTTTACGAATTATGAAAGTGAATTACCGTACATAATATTTCCTGAACAAAATTTAAAAGTGATGATTGACACAGGCAGTACAAAATCATTTGTAACACCTGAAATTGCAAAGAAATATTTTTCAAAATCGACTATGGAAAAATCTTTCAAAGTAACTTCTGCTTTAGGCTCGAGTCAACAAAATTATTGTACAGTAATTCCATCTTCAAAGATATTTAAAATGAAAAATAAAATGAACTTAGAATATTGTATATTTAAATTTCACAATCATTGTGATTGCTTATTAGGTTTAGATAATCTGAAAAAATTGAACGCAACTATTGATTTAGTAAATAATGTTCCAATTATGCCTATTAGTGAAATAAAAATAAATTATTTTAAAATCAGAAGCGATAACACGAATTTTATAGTAGTGCCTCCGCGAACTGAACAAATAATTAAATTGAATATCGATGATATTAATAATGGCGACATAATTATACCTTAAACAGAAATCGGAAAATTAGAAATTCCCGAATGTCTTACAAAAGCGGAAAATTGTCAAGCTGTATGCACTATTTCAAATCCGTCTGAGTCATATTTTAAAGTAGATTCAAGTGCTCCGTTAGAGGTTGAACAGTTTGACGAATACAAACAAACCTTGAGCCCTAATTTAAATGCTATTTATGCAAAAAAATTCAAATTTGATATTAATAAAGTTCGAACAAAATATATGAATTCTGAAGAACGCAACGCTATTCTCAAATTAATTAAAGAATATTCTGACATTTTTCATGTTGATGGTAATCAACTAACTTTTACTAGTAAAATCAAGCATCAAATAAAAACTACAAATGATGTACCTATCTATACTTAATCGTATAGATATCCAGAAGTATATAAAAAAGAAGTCCAAAATCAAATACAGAGTATGTTAGATCAAAATATCATAAGAGCCTCATCCTCACCCTACTCGAGTAGTATTTGGTTTGTTCCAAAAAAATTGGACTCTACAGGTAAACAAAAATTCTGAGTCGTCGTAGATTATCGCAAGCTTAACGCAATAACTATAGGAGATAGAGATCCATTACCAAACATAACTGATCTATTGGATAAATTAGAACGTTGCCAATACTTCACTACCTTGGATCTTGCCTCTGGATTTCACCAAATTGAGATGGCTGTAGAAAATGTACCCAAAACGGCTTTTACTACTGAAAATGGCCACTGGGAATTTTTGAGAATGCCATTCGGACTAAAGGGAGCTCCAGCAACTTTTCAAAGAGTGATGGACATAATTTTAATAGGTATCCAAAACGAAAAATGTTTAGTTTATCTTGACGATATCATTATATTCAGTACAAGCTTGCAAGGACACATAAATAATTTAAAAGAAGTATTTAAGAGGTTACCCGAATCAAATTTCAAAATACAAATTGACAAATCCGAATTTTTGAGGAAGGAAGTAGCTTATTTAGGACATATTGTTACCCCTGAAGGTGTAAAACCAAATCCTAATAAAATAAGTTCTATTCAAAAATTTCCCATACCAAAAACTAGTAAAGAAATTTAAGCTCTTCTCGGACTTCTTGGATATTATAGAAAATTCATTGAAGATTTTTCAAAACTGACTGAACCATTAACTAATCGTCTTAAGAAAAATGCAGTAATCAACATAAAAGATCCTGATTATAATAATTGTTTTCATACTTGTAAAAATATGTTATTAAATGATCCTATTTTACAATACCCGGACTCCTCTCGTCCATTCAATCTCAGACGCAAACAATTTTGCACTAGGCGCTGTTCTCAGCCAAGGAAAAATCGGAACCGATTTACCTGTGGCATATGCTAGCAGAACACTTAATGATTCTGAAGTAAATTATTCAACAATTGAAAAGGAACCTCTTGCAATTGTTTGGGCTGTAAAATATTTCCGCTCATATCTTTTCGGGAAAAAATTCACGTCAGTAACAGATCATAAACCACTTCAATGGTTTTTTTTTGAAAGAACCCATTTCTAAATTAGTTAGATGGCGGTTGATACTCGAAGAATACGACTATGATATAGTGTACAAGGAAGGTGCATTGAACACTAATAGTGACTGTTTATCACGAATCCAGCTAAATATGAATGAAGTAAATTCTCCGAATAATCCTCCCAAAAAATTATTAGTTTATATGGAAAGACTTAATGACTCACTTTCGAATAATACTAAAAATAAAAATGTGAGAATCGAATCACTCATTGTAGAAGTTGAAGATTATAATGACGAAATTGATGACGATAATAATACTATTCACACTAACATAGAAAATCCTATTGCAGGAATACATATTGCAGAATCTGCAGTAAATGTGGGAAAAAATCAAATTATAATCTCTGAAGTTGATTTTGAACCAGCTAAACCAACTATAATAAAATTATATGAAACTAAACAAATAATTTCAGTACAATTTTCTAAAAATAACTTTGAACAAGACGTAATAAATTTTGTGAAAGAATATGTAGCACCAAAAGCAAAATATCATATTTATTTTGAAGATCCCTGATACGAAAAATTCAGCACTGTTATAAGAACAAATTTCAATAATTCACACATTTCATTTATCAAATGTAATAAAAAATTAATTTACATCCCTCTAAATGAAATCAAAGAAGTAATACAAAACGATCATGAAGGTAAACGGAATCATAGAATGTTTTCAAATGAAACCCACGGTCTCTAGTTAATTCCACAATATAATACAAGTTATTGAAAATTCTAAAAAATTGACAATTGTTTCGATAAATCAATATATGAAACCGAAAATAATATAAAACCTCGATACTATTGGCCTAATCAAAGATCTTCTGATCATACGTACATTAACGAATGCGAAATATGTCAAATAACAAAATATGATCGGAAACTTGTTAAATCATATTTTAATATTACCCCAACAGCTATTGAACCATTTCAAATAATACATTTAGACACTATTACTTTAGAAAATACGAAATTTCTTAGTATAATCGACTCATTTTCAAAATACAGGCAGTTGTATAAATTGAACTCAGCCCAAGGCATAGAGATAGTTAACAATTTGATTAAATATTTCACCCATCATTGCATACCGGAACAAATAATATCCGATAACGGAACAGAATTAAAAAATAGTTTAGTCAAAGATTCATTAGAAACTCATAAAATTCAAATTCATTTCATCAGTTCACAACATCCTGAAGCAAACGGCATTGCCGAACGATTTCATTCAACAATTATTGATCATATTAGACTTTTAAATGATCATAACGAATTTAAGAGAGAACCTATTGAAATAAAAGTAAATTATGCTCTTTTGGCATTAATAATAGTATTATTCACTCTGTAACGAAACTAAAACCATACGAAATTATTACAGGTCATTTAGAGAATAACTCTTCTTTTGATTTAGACATTGATCGACAATTAGTAAATAATTATATTCATATTCACAAAGAAAAAATGAAATAACTTTATTGTAAAATAAATAAATCATTGCAAGAAACTAAATATAAAGTTATTTCAAAAGCTAATGAAAGTAGAGAAGATCTTCCAGACCCTCTACCTACAAAAGTGTTTGTCAAAAATAAGCAGATTAAAAGTAAGACAAAAAATAAATATCAACCTGAAAAAATAAAATCCGTAAACAGAAAACATAAACTGCGAAAATTGTAACACGTCATTTTAATACCGCTGAAGATATTCATATTTCAAATATAAAACGACCTGAGAAGAAACTTTTATTACAGATTCTTCTCATTCGGACAAGCAATAATAGAAATAAAAGACACTAATAACCAAGGAATTTTACCAATAAATCTTGGACCGGCAAAACTACAAAAATCAAGTCATACATTTGTACATTTTTATAACTTAAGTCCGTTACTGGAAGAATATAATTCCTTAAATAAACACTTTGCAAATATCACAGTCGAGATATCGAATATTACATATTCCGTACAACAAACAGAAAATATAGTTAATTTTATTTATAATGTTAAGAGTAATATAGAAGGAAAATTTAAAAATTTAAATATTCATTCAATAACAAACAAAAACAGAAGAGGCTTAATGAATGGACTTGGATCTATGATAAAAGCCATAACCGGCAACCTTGATTCTCAAGACGAAGAAAAAATAAATATAATCTTAGAGCTTAGAACAAAATCAAGTTAATCTTCAAAGTCAAATTCAAATACAGTACAGCGTTAGCGAACAAATAATAAATAACTTCAATAAAACTATTCAAGATATTCAAAATAATGAAATATTGCTTAAATCGAAATTATTAGACATAAAAGATTTGCTTGACCTTCAAGTGCAATATGAGAATCTTATTTATCTCAAGGATATGTTGAATGAAGTTTCAATTATTTATACTGTTATATTAGATGTAATAGAAACTGTAGAGAATTCCTGGACATTCTGCAAACTATAGACATTGCACCCTAGTATAATTAAATCGAAAGAATTATTTACAGAGTTGCAAAAAATATCTTCGTTTTATAAATTACAATTACCGTTGGAATTGAAATACGAGAATATTTTAAACTTTGAATCAATTTTGGATATAACGTGTAGAGTAAGTAAAAATAGAATACAATGATTTTTATCGATTCCTATAGATTTTAATATTGAGTTTGAATTATTTTATTCATTACCCATTCCTACTAAGTTAGAATCAGAATTCGTAATAATAATACTAAATTCAAAGTATTTGCTAAGATCTGATACACAGATAAAACCTCTAAACGATATTTGTACAAGGAGTGAAAATTTTCGATGTGCTTCACACCTTCAAGAGAATAATAAACAGTTATGTGAGGAACAAATAGTATTAATGGAAAACTCTACTAACTGCGAATACACTAAAATCAAAATTATTGAAAATAATTTGGAAATTATACCAGAAATAAACCAATACCTAGTAGTATTTCCAGAAGAAAAAAAATAATAATTGAATGTTCGGAAGCCTTTGGAAATAAATTTGAAAAAATTAAAATTAAAAGAAATACCTTCGCAAGGATTGACACCAATTCATGAAGAACAATTAAATCTCCATATTCCTAGCATATGGACTATATTTCTATATTCTAGCGTAGTATTGATAATTATTTGGCTACTCTTGAAGAAAATTCTATGAAGAAGAAAATCAGAAGTAACTCCAATGGAATTACAAGAAAAGAAAATTCAACTTTCCAGGGGGTGCGTCGATCTAATGGGGGAGGTGTTATATACCTTAAATTACTTAGTACATATTAAATAAATTGCTTAATCAGCATATTGTGTAATAACCTGTTGTTTTATAAATTATTGAACCTCATTTTTGCTTACATTGTATTTTTTACCTTTTTGAATTGTTTAGTTTATATAGTCAGTCTAGAATTTACTTCGAATCTTGGAACATGTAACTTTTGTTAAATAAATAATTTTTTAAAAAACCCTTTCCCGTGTGTAAAAAGTTATTTTATATATATATATTATATTAAAATTTTGAAACTGTGTATAAAAATTATTATATCTAATAAGTTTTTTATTATATGATAATTCGTTTTACCTCGTCAGGGTACTTACCTCGGCTATAGCTCAATAGATGGCATGAATTGTTTCATACTGAAATGAGAATGATAATCTTCTTATCATTAATTTGGTAACAAACAGGGTTCTGAGTAAGGCCTCCGTTTTTCCGCAGATTATTTTAAGAACAATTTAAATAAGCATCGAACTCAAATTAGTACAGTTTAATAAATTTCAACATATAAAAATATAATACAAGGACATAAATGGATGATAAATTTGAAACGTGATTTGGCTCGGAAATACCTTACAAGAAATATTTGTGACTTGTGCAGAGATAACAAAATATTCGTTGTTGTAACGCAATTTTAGGTTCTGTTATTTTATTCCAAAGTCTGAGGAAGTTATATGATTTCAAATCTGATTATGGATGAGTAAATGGAAATTATTTGGAAAGAATTGTGAATGAACAATTAACAAGTATGTAAGTAATCCTTAAGTCTAATTAAACACTTGAATACGATTTAACTTACAAAGAAGTAGTGTCTTACCACAGTCAGGACTGCAATACTGTCGTCAAGGGATTTAAACCTTAAAATTTCAATAAGGTTTATCTATATATCAAGAACTGCTACATACTGGAAACGCTGTTGATGTTATAATTGTTGACTGCAGGATGTATTTATGTGATTACAGATTTGGGAACAAGGAACAATTTTTTCTTATGGATGATTCGAAATATATTTTGTTGCTAAGACGCAAAATATACAAATGGACAATTTACATTTGTGAGGTATGTTTCTCTTTTAGTTTAAATTATATTGTTAATGGTTTTGTCAAAATTTCATGAAAATCTCTCACCAATTTCCATATGGGGATCTCTTCCATTCAGCTCAGAACAACCAACTCTTTCTTGTTTACAAAAATTTATTGATAGTCCTCCCTCTTAGCAACCAAAATCTGACTTCCTGGATACCAGAGTTCCTTTCTCCTCGGATTGGTTTAAATCTTAAACAGGATCTATTCATACAATTAATTTTGTCTGCTTAACTGATCTCATCAATCAATGTGACATTTCATTGGTTGATTTTTATAAAACTTTGTACATATGTAAAAAGGATAAAAATAACTATTTTACAATATAAATAATAAATTGAAATATTGGTATTACATTCGAAGATCATTATACATAACTATAAAAGAAATTTTTTTATTCGCAACAATATTGACAAATCCCTGAACTGTCATTGGATATTCTTCTATTTTGACATACAGGGCGTTCTATTTATAAATGCTCATTCTTGACAAGTGTATGCTTATTATGAATAGAAAAATGTGTTATAATATATATATATATATATATATATATATATATATATAAATATATATATATATATATTGTTAGCTCAAAGAACAATGGACTGTATATTTTTCAATTATGCAATCAGCGAATCGACAACATGTAAAATAAGCTCCAATTAAATCGTACTTACCAATGAACCACACACTATGAGTTTTCACGATCGATCGTTTGGATTACAGTTGAATATAGTGAAAGTCCTGGCCTTTGTGACACTAATTAAAGTTTATCTTAACGTCTATATCTGCGAATAATATCACAAGAGAATAAAAGAAGTTGACACACGTCGCGGTTTAACAAATTTTGAGGTTTTACAAAAGGAGTTGATTTTTAGTGAAATTGAAACGAATTGTTCCTCAGCGATAGCGGTAACGATAATGACCAGAATTGAAAACTAGTACTTTATCAAAAATGTATAAGAACTCAGTTTAAAATTTAATGAAAATAGTCCATGAGCGACGCGCCGAATTTTTATGAAAACTAAGGGGGTGGAGCGAATATACCGCCCACCAAAATTGGAATGGTTGTCCAATTTTAGCACTAGGGAGATAAGCGAAACTTTAGAAAATGGAGGAACTAATAAAGAAAGTTACCACGCCTGGTGACAAAACAAGATACAAAACAAAATAGAACAGACAAAAAAAATAAAGAGAATGAAGAGAAAATCATTCCGGAAGAGGAATGAGCTTGTTAACTGGAGGTGTCAGAACGCCAGTGGGAGTTTGAAGGACGACAACGCGTGAAACATCGTCTTCTCCGTACTTCAGTTCAGTAACGCGAGCCAAGGGCCAAGATAAGGGAGAAGAGTTCATTCCCTTCAATATTACAACGTCGCCCGTTTTGAGCGGATGAGCCGATGTAGTCCACTTAGTACGTTGAGTCAAGGTATTGAGGTATTCCCGAGACCAACGACGCCAAAATGATTGTGAAATCTGTGAAATAGTCTTCCAACGGGAGGATAAAGAAATGTCTTCCGAAAGCGGGATTTCAGGTCTTGATAAGAGAGGGACGCCAATAAGAAAATGACCTGGACTGAGATACATGGATGCTTCATTGGGGTCTGAGGACAATGAGCATAGAGGTCGACTATTGAGAATAGCTTCGATTCGTGCAAAAAGTGTGGCATACTCCTCCGCAGTGAAGGTAATTTCAGCACACAAGCGATATAACAAATTCTTGACAGATTTAACGGCTGCTTTCCACAGCCCGCCAAAGTTAGGGACAGATGGAGGATTAAAAAACCACTTAATTTCGCGCTTCGACAAAGTACTCAAGATCTCGTCATGATGAGTTTGGAGGAAATGATAAACTTCCTGAATGTGCCTATTGGCACCAATAAGGTTCCGACCTTGATCGGATAAGAAGGAATGAGGAAGACCTCTACGAGCGATAAACCTATCGAGCGCTGCTAAGAAGACGTCAGTAGAAAGTTCGGAAGCAAACTCCAAATGTACAGCCTTAGTCGCGGTACAAACAAAAACGCATAGGTAGCCTTTGGTAATGGTGGCTTTACGGAGACGACAAGCACGAACTTGAAATGGGCCGGCATAATCAACACCTGTGTTAAGAAAGGGTCTACCTGGCTGAACTCGACAAGGGGGTAAATCGGCCATAATTGGCTGAATAGTGGAAGCTCGAAAGCGATGACAAGTGAGGCATTGGTGAATCACTTTACGTATAAGCTGACGTAATGAAAGAATCCAATACTAAACACGGATTAAAGCTTGACACGTGGTGGGTCCAGCGTGCAAGGCGGTTAAATGATAGTGCTTGCATATGAGCATAGAGAGGTGAGCTGATCGGGGCAATAATATTGGATGTTGTGCATTGTAATTAAGTTGAGAGTTTTTGAGTCTACCGCCCACCCTGAGGACCCCATGGTCATCAAGAAAGGGGGTCAATTTGCAAAGAGAATTAACTGTTTTAGTGACTCGTATTTCCTGCAGAACACCAGAAAAATATTGTGACTGCGTACGCACGATGATTGTACGTGATGCATCTTGTAATTCAATAACGCTCAAAGGACCTGCGGAGGGAGGTTTAGAATAAATACGGGATTTACAATTGAAAACGAAACGTCGCATCCAAGCAACAACTTGCTGCATACGTGTAAAGGAAGAGAATCGTAGAGAGAATTCTTCAAATGAGGGATCGGGTTGAACAGTGATGAGTGCTAGGGGACTCGGTTTGAACTCTAATAAAGATTCGGAGTTCAAATTGGTACTGCGAAAGGGAATAGGCCATTGCTGGTGGTAATCGGTCAATAGCGGTGGACTTCGAGTCCATAAGTGAAATATCTTGTCTTGAAGAAAATTAGAAGCCATGTCAGCGGGATTGAGAGAAGAAGGACAGTGGGACCACGTTAAATAAGGAGGTGAATGACCGACAATATGAGCAATTCGATGTGAAACAAAAGTTTTGAGAGTATGAGGGGGAGTGTGTAACCATGTAAGTACTATTTCAAAATCCGAAAAAAGTCTGATATCAGATAACGGTTTCGGATACCGAATATGCAAAACCGAATTGATTAGATCAATTAAAAGTACTGCGGCGCAAAGTTCAAGTCTAGGGATAGAGAGTGTTTTTAGTGGGGCAACACGAGTTTTGGCCTTCCACAAAAAGGAATGGCGCGAGTTAACGGATTCGAAACATATGTACACTACTGCAGCATAAGCAAGAGACGAGGCATCCGCGAAACCTATCAGGTGTATTTGATCGAAATACATGTTAGGAATGACGCAACGAGGAATATTAAGCGTGGCGATGCGATCAAGATTATTGATAAGATGGTTCCAATGTATTGCAATTTCAGAGGTAACTGGTTGATCCCAATCAAGTTTAGCGAGCCATATCTTCTGGATAATAATTTTAAAGGAAATGACGAGAGGAGACAAAAATCCATTTGGGTCAAATATTTTAGCTAAGAAGGAAAGCATGTTACGCTTAGTACAAGCCGCTTGAAAAGGTTGAACTCTGAATACAAAGCAGTCTCGAGATGGTTCCCAATTCAAACCTAAAACTTTTAACGAATTGTCCTCATCATTAAACTGTAGAGGAGCTTCTAAATGGCTAGGAGGCAAGTCTCTATAAAGCTGAGGGTGACTAGACGACCATTTGCGTAGTTCAAACCCTCCAGACGAAAGTAATTGTATTAATTGCATTTGCAAATCCAATGCGGATGGAATGTCGTCCTCACCGGAAATGATATCGTCAACATAAGTCTGGTTTAATAAGGCTTGTGAAGCTAAAGGAAAACGATGTCCTTCATCTTGAACGAGTTGCTGGAGAACGCGCATGGCAAGAAAAGCGGAGGGGTCTAAGCCATGAGTTACGGTGTTTAGCTCAGCTTCTTGTTCAGGAAGATTGGCTTTGGGTTTCCAGAGGATATGCTGCATGTGACGATCTTGTTCATGTACCAGAATTTGTCGAATGTCGCAGCAAAGAGCAATTCGAGAAAGTCGAAAATTGAGTAATATGTCTGAGACAGATGACTGTAACTTGGGTCCTTTGATTAGGCAATCATTGAGGGACAGACCAGAAGAGTCGGGACTAGATGCATTGGAAACTACTCGGATTTTGTTGCCATGATTTGTAACTTTAGTTACTACATGATGGGGAATAATATACTGAGTGGGTTGCAGAGACTTGGACATGTGCCCTAATTCTAAATACTCTTGTAGAAATAGTTCGTATTCCAATTTGAGTGGAGGAGTCTTATCAAGACGTTTGATAAGTTGAACAAGTGAATAACGAGCAACCTTCTGATTATTAGTTAAAGGGGCCGCGTTTGGTTTGATCGGCAGAGAGACTGAATATCGGCCGTCTTCATTTCGTTTATGAGTGGCGATGAAATGTTGCTCCGCTAAAATGTCAAGAGGATCTTGAAGTGTGAGATTAGAAACATTTTCAATTTCCCAAAATTTGCTGAGGTCGTGAGAAATCTGACAAGTAGATATCAAAGAAGTGATTCGTTGATTTCGATCACGTGTTTGGATAGGACCAATAATTGTCCAACCAAATATGGTGCTGATTGCGACCGGGCCAAGAGAGCTGGGAACAAAAGGTTGAGGTAGTAATAACTGGGGGTAGACGTCAGCACCCAAAAGTAAGTCTATTTTGTCTGAGCGATGAAATTCGGGATCAGCCAAAGTTAAATATCGAAAAGCACGAGCAACTTCGGTACTAATGTTAGAAGGAGGCAAATGGTCAGTAATATGAGAAACCACTGATGGGTTTATGTCAATATGATTTGGATAAAGCCTGGAGAAAAGTTGGCATTGGATAGTACCAGGAGAGGTAGAGAAGTGTCCGCCAATGCCTGATACGGAAACTGGCAAATCATGAATCTTTTGACTCAACTGGTTAGATAAACGCTTTGAGATAAAGGAGAGTTGTGATCCAGGGTCAATAACTCCCCGTACGGGAATATAACCTTTGCGCTCATCTAAGATGCGTGCACGAAAGGTACCTAGAAGTGATGCTACAGGCGTTGAGGTCGCACAACTAAACGAGAGCGTGGAAGCAGTTGCGGGTTGTTCGACAGAGGAGGTAGATGCAATATTGGATTCATGATTGACATGATCCGAGGTGCGATTGGACACGGAACTGTTACCTGAATTGTCTAATTGAAAAGGGTGCAATAGAGTATGATGATTGCGAGAATTGCATTTACGGCGGCCAGATGTAGATTTACATTGTGATTTCAGGTGGGAACCTAAACCGTTGAAACAACGTTTGTGTTGCTTGATGAAATCGATCTTTTCATCTCGAGAAAGAAGAAAAAAGGCGGAACAGGAGGACAATGAGTGTGCCTTGTGACAAAATATACAAGACAGGATTTTTGAATCGGAATGAACAGAACGATGTGAATTTGAATCTGAAGAATTTGAATTACGACTGGCAATGAATGAATTTGATCTAAAAGCGACCGTGGTACGAGTATTGGGGTTAGAACTTGCGGGGGTAGAGATTATTTCCAATGTTTTGATCTGATGTATTACGAATTCCAACAAATCATCAAATCGCGGAACTCCTTCTGAAGATTGTCGATCTTCGAAGGCTTTAGCGGTACGTGCATCAAGATTATTTAATGATAAAGTGAACAAAATGAAGTTGGCTAAATCATTGATGGATAATGCTTTAATAGCCTGTACAGAATTTTTATGCGTCTCATGACAATGTTTCAAATTGCTGAGTGGATTAGAAGAAATTAGTTTGAATTTCAGAATTTTATTTAAATAGGCTTGAGCTATTCTGCGGGGAGATTGATATCTATTGACCAGGGCCGTATAAGCTAGTTCGTAATTTTCACCTGTTAGCTGTAGGCTAGAAACAACTGAGAGAGCACTTCCGCTCAGGTTTGAGCGTAAAAAATGAAATTTTTCGATAGGGGAGAGAGACGTGCTATTATGTATAAGGGATTGAAAGAGTGCGAAGAATTCAGGCCATTTCTCAATATCACCAGAAAAAGTCGGTAAATGAATTTTAGGTAATGCAACATTACTTTGAGAGCTCGTACTGACACTGATGACAGGAGTAGTAGTCGGAGTCGGTTTTTCATTAGTAAGTTGTACAAACTTAGCTCTTATTTTGAAAAGAATTGTGCGAAAAGCATTGGAAGGTGCTTCTGTATCAATGTTATCCGCTGGAGGTAGGAGACAGCTGAGATCACTAATTTTATCATTGATTAGTTTAAAATCATCTTGCAATCGCGCGGTATCATCATGATATACCTGCGCAACAGCAATTTGTTCATAAGTGCAATCTTTAACTGCATCTCAGCTGCTAGTAGCATCGGAGAAAATCGTTTGTCGCCTTGCTACGTATTGCATCATTAATTTACGATTCTTTTCGTCAGCAGCCATTTTGATAAACGTGAATTAACAATGAATAAGAAACAGTTGATGAATAATAATAAATGAAAGATATAAACATGCAAGAATAAATTTAATAGTCGGAGAATGTATCGTCCTGCCCCGGTAAACGTAAAAATGTTTTGAACGCGGATAATCACTAATTAGTTAACTCGTGATCTAGAAGATAAATTTTATTGAATCAAAAACCAGTGTATAGTCGACAACAAATTCAATAAATAAGCAAGAATTTTGACAAAGATGAAAAACCAGTTAATTACTTCTAGTTTTTATTTAACACGAGTCCGATAAAACGTAGGAAATTTGTTCCAATTTTAAATATAACAAATTTTTAATGGATTCAAAAATTAAGGCGAATGAAAGATATATGAAAATATTATTCGCAGATATATGTCAACTCGCTAACCGCAAAACAGAACAGTAGATCCGCTCGTACTGGACCAAAATGTTAGCTCAAAGAACAATGGACTGTATATTTTTCAATTATGCAATCAGCGAATCGACAACATGTAAAATAAGCTCCAATTAAATCGTACTTACCAAAGAACCACACACTATGAGTTTTCACTATCGATCGTTTGGATTACAGTTGAATATAGTGAAAGTCCTGGCCTTTGTGACACTAATTAAAGTTTACCTTAACGTCTATATCTGCGAATAATATCACAAGAGAATAAAAGAAGTTGACACACGTCGCGGTTTAACAAATTTTGAGATTTTACAAAAGGAGTTGATTTTTAGTGAAATTGAAACGAATTGTTCCTTGGCGATAGCGGTAACGATAATGACCAGAATTAAAAACTAGTACTTTATCAAAAATGTATAAGAACTCAGTTTAAAATTTAATGAAAATAGTCCATGAGCGGCGCGCCGAATTTTTATGAAAACTAAGGGGGTGGCGCGAACATATATATATATATATATATATATATATATATATATATATATATATATATATATATACATATATAAATATATATATATATATATATATATATATATATAGATTTATTTTTCTTACTTCAATTTATTTAATGAATTTATTTTGTTAATAATATTAATTTTTTGTTTATGCCGATTAATCTGAAACAGTTTCCTTTTGCTTTTTGTTATGGGATTTTTTTTATTTTTGTATGAGAAATTTTTTGCCCCGCAAAAAAAGGAAAAACGTCCACGCCACTGTGTAAGAACCATATCGCTAGACACGGAGGTCATTGCACTTTCAAATATTTATTGGTACGACTTTAGTATAATATTCGTATGTTGTGTTGCTAGAAATAGTTCGATACATATCAACATTAGCTTGAGGTTCTTTGATGTACAATGGTCAATTTTGAGGAATAATCGTTTGAGCACATACATCACTTAATCTGCAAACTAAGAAATGATAAGAATTATTCATCTCAAAGACAACAATAATTAGCAAAAATGTTAATGAACATTGATATTAACTAACCTGGAGCTAGGAAAATATAAGGATTGAGAAAGTTTCAACTGACTCATGAAATGAGATGCTGAACATATGCGACCAAGTTCTAACTAATGGAAGACCTCTATCAGCTACAGAAATGATATTATTGGATAACATAGTAGAAAAATCAAATTAGGCGAAAGAAAAAATGGGAGGATGGAGGAAATATTGCATCGAAAACATCATGATTCGAGTCACAAAAAACTGAAAAATGGAAGACTCTTCCGGTAATTAAGGTTAAGAGACTAGACTTTCTCTGATGACTGGATGATCTATCAATTTATTGAATATTATTAAATAACGTATTGTTAATCGAATCATCACAGCAATCTGTTTATACGTTTGGAGTATCGGGAATAACGGATTTTCTGTAACTAAGAAACTGAAAGTAACAGCGTCGCTTGTAACTGATCCAAGAGATCCTGTAAACATTTATCATAATCTTGATTAATATCCAAATTGAAATAACTGAATCACAAAAATATAATAAGTATTTCGAGTGTTATATCAATTATGATATACACATTAGGAAACCTATAATTTCAATTAATAATTGAAAATGTCCCATCACGGTAATCCTAAAAGACATTATCGATGTGAGAAAAATCAATGCAGTTAATTAAACAACCACATAACTTCCCTGCGCGGTGAACAACATTATTTACATCTCAGTAGATTACATTTATGAGAATAATTCTACGGGCGCTCTATTCCGTTACGGTATAGTTAAAACTTAAACTGAAATAGTATTGCTTCAAACTTCACATAAATCATCAAGTTTCAAAACATTTTCACGCCTTCGAAACTTGCGTGTTAAACTAATTAAAATACAAATTCAGATGCAGCACTGGTTGATTGGCTGCAGCCGAATTGTCGTCCGAGTTTGGAATGTTTACAATGTTTTGGAGCTCCCTAAATTTTTAATGAAATTACAATCGAACAGTTCAAGCTGCGCGTATAATTCGTCAGCAACTAGAACCTGTATGTTTCCGGAATCATATATTTCTTTTGTTCAAATGATCAAATATTGAACAACAATTGCCATCGAATAGTTATTATTAGTGAATATACATTGACGGGTATTGCTATGGAATCAAACAAACAAAATTGATGTCAGATAGAGAAAGGTAATTAATATGCAATCATAATTTTAACTGTGTCCACCCTTACTTCGTGTAATCTACTCATTTTACTCTTTTAAATGAAACTTACTGTTTCTAGTTAATTCCACAATATATTGAAAAGATTTTAAAAATTCTCAGATAATTTATAATTGTTTCGATATTAAATATCATCGTCAGACAGTAAAATCACAATTTAATTAACTTTGTGAACACTGCATCCGTGAAACAATTTGGTGTTGGCAAATTCGATCCCAGCATGTATAAATGGGTGAATCCCCTTCCAACCATTTTTATGGGTGTCTTGCAATATTGGAGTGTTTGAACCCTTTTCGTAGAAAGAAGTAGTTGGGAATTACCTACAGTAGAAACGCTGAGTCTTTTCCATCACGTGACTGATACGATATCAACCATATGCATCTCAATCGAACCAATACGACAAATGCTTGTATTGAGTCTCGCTCTTTTTCTGTAATTAGAAGAAAACAGTACCAACATAGTATGTATTGAATAATATCGTCAACTAAGTAACGTGATGGAAAAGCTTCAACTTTTCTACTGTATGATCTTCTAAATAAACTCAGGGACAAATAAACCTGAACATCCGGTAAATACTATTTTATTCCAAAAATATTTCACCTACATGTTTATGATGAAATTCTTAAAACAAGCTTAGAATTTGAGCGTTAAACATGTCAGTTTTTATTTCAATTATTTTTTTGCTGGGAACGAAACGGCCGATTCCAATATGGAATACAGAATTTATTCGAGTATAGTGGTTTTAAACGTTTCATTACCAATATTCAATAGTTTTTATCATACTTTGAGTGTGAAGAAATGGACATTATCAGCAACTAATTGAGTTCGAGTGAGGTCGAATTATTGATCTTCGAGAAGCTGGGCTGTCATTCCCAGAAATTGCTGGAAGAATAAACAGGAGTGTGGATATTGTTGTCAGCTATTATCAGGCATGGCACCAAGAACGCCGAACGCGATAACCCAGAGGCACAGGACGAGTAAGCAGGGGAAGTGAGGAACAAGATTGTCGCCTAAGTCGATTAGCTTTAAGAGATCCTTTCTCATCGACAAGAGCAATAGCAAATCAGTGGTTTGCAAACCATGGAAGGGTCCTTGAAATGCGAAGTGTGTATAGACGGATAAGAACGTTCTCTATTTTTTTGTGTTACCTTTAACTCTAGTACATCGAAGAAATCGACTTTGCAATGGTACCAAGAAGGACTAGTGTGGAATCAGGAATGGACCAATATCGTCTTCAGTGATTAATTTCGGTTCTACCTAAATATGCATGATGGTCGAGTGAGGGTTAGAAGGAGAAGGGATGAATCTCAAAACCATATATTTTTTGTTGATTGGCATGTTCATCGCACTGCTAGAGTTATGATATGGGGTACCATTGCTCATGACTCTAGGTAACCTTCAGTCTTCATTAAGAGCAATATGAATGCACATAGATACACTCAAGAATGATTGGAACCTCATCTGATTTCTTACTTCAAAACACTGAAAAATTCAACTTTTCAGCAAGATAACGCTCGTTCACATATAGCCAGACAAACATAGGACTACTCTCATCAGGTTCAAATTTATGACGTACCTTGGAGCCCAAGATTCTCGGATTTGTCCCCAATTGAACATGTGTGGGATATTGTTGATAGAAATTTGAGAAATTTACATCGTCATCTTCAAACTCTTATGGCTCTACGAGATGAGATAGAGGTGGCATGGTATGAGATAAAACAGTAGGATATTGATCACCTGATTATGAGGGTGTCGAGGGATCCTCCTCCTTCTCTCTGAATTGACGGAAAGTTGAACGAAAGAGAGAGGCAGAGTCTAGGAGGTCTAGGTTTTGCATGGATAGTCCTAGGACATTGCACCTCCTTAAACTATCCTTAGATCGCTGGGTACACCCAACATGATTAGGAGTGTGTGATAATAGATTGTTACCTTTACCCAATGACCCTATTGTACTTAAATTCAGCGGATCTAGACGGGAAGATTGATAAGCATCCCTCAACCCAAGGTGCCAAGTTACCCCTGTCGATGGGTGCATGGCGGTGGAGGAGCACCGTCGCTAACGGAGCCTCTGGGATATCAGGCGATCTGTCAGAGTAATAGACTTATTCCCTTGAATGGGTCACAGGGGAATATATCGCAGCAGCCCGGTTTCCGTGGGAACAAAATGACTGACCGGAACAAAAAAGAAAAAACCTCGAACAGGATTTGGCCAAGAAACCGTTGGCATTCCCATTCAACAGATCAGCATCAATTCTCCTACAGTTATGTAGGATGATATGCTACTGAGATCTGGAGAGAAAGATGATATCTCAAAGGATCCAGAAACAGTCGGCCTGAAGAGAACCAAAGAAGAGTCTCTCGAGAGGCGGATTTGGGAGGGAAAGGAGAGAAGAAGCCCTCGCCACAGGCGAGAAGATCCTCTCCAGGAAAGAAAGTTCCTCGGACCTATGACCCTGAGCGCTGAAGTGAGCCGAGGAGAAATGCGAGCTCTGAAGTACAACCCTCGTCATCGAAACCGATAATTCCATGAGGAAAGAGGTTACACTCGCAGATGACACCGGACACCGGGAACCATAATGGCACCTGAGTTCGTTGCTGAGAGGCTGATGGTAGGAAATATGACAATGGTCCATGCGAACCATCCAGGAACAAGGCTAGATAAAGCGACAGCCTGAAAGATAAAGACGGAGTTGGGAAGACATGCCCTCCGGGTTAAATACGTCAGAATATCCAGCTGAATTCCTGAGAACGGTGTGGTAGTTGTAATCCGCGCAAATTCTGCCACCAAGGCATGGCTGGAGACCCAGTGTGCCTCTGGGTTATCGCGTTCGGCGTTCTTGGTGCCATGCCTGATAATAGCTGACAACAATATCCGCACTCCTGTTTATTCTTCCAGCAATTTCTGGGAATGACAGCCCAGCTTCTCGAAGATCAATAATTCGACCTCACTCGAACTCAATTAGTTGCTGATAATGTCCATTTCTTCACACTCAAAGTATGATAAAAACTATTGAATATTGGTAATGAAACGTTTAAAACCACTATACTCGAATAAATTCTATATTCCATATTGGAATCGGCCGTTTCGTTCCCAGCAAAAAAATAATTGAAATAAAAACAGACATGTATAACGCTCAAATTCTAAGCTTGTTTTGAGACTTTCATCATAAACATGTAGGTGAAATATTTTTGGAATAGAATAGTATTTACCGGATGTTCAGGTTTATTTGTCCCTGAGTTTATTTGTCCCTGAGTTTATTTAAAAGATCATACAGTAGAAAAGTTGAAGCTTTTCCATCACGTTACTTAGTTGACGATATTATTCAATACATACTATGTTGGTACTGTTTTCTTCTAATTACAGAAAAAGAGCAAGACTCAATACAAGCATTTGTCGTATTGGTTTGATTGAGATGCATATGGTTGATATCGTATCAGTCACGTGATGGAAAAGACTCAGCGTTTCTACTGTAGGTAATTCCTAACTACTTCTTTCTACGAAAAGGGTTCAAACACTCCAATATTGCAAGACACCCATGAAAATGGTTGGAAGGGGATTTACCCATTTATACATGCTGGGATCGAATTTGCCAACACCAAATTGATTCACGGATGCAGTGTTCACAAAGTTAATAAAATTGTGATTTTACTGTCTGACGATGATATTTAATATCGAAACAATTATAAATTATCTGAGAATTCTTAAAATATTTTCAGTATATTGTGGAATTAACTAGAAACAGTGAGTTTCATTTGGAACAGTAAAATGAGTAGATTACACGAAGTAAGGGTGGACACAGTTAAAATTATGATTGCATATTAATTACCGTTCTCTATCTGACATCAATTTTGTTTGTTTGATTCCATAGCAATACCCGTCAATGTATATTAACTGATAAAAACTATTCGATGGCAATTGTTGTTCAATATTTGATCATTTGAACAAAAGAAATATATGATTCCGGAAACATACAGGTTCTAGTTGCTGACGAATTATACGCGCAGCTTGAACTGTTCGATTGTAATTTCATTAAAAATTTAGGGAGCTCCAAAACACTGTAAACATTCCAAACTCGGACGACAATTCGGCTGCAGCCAATCAACCAGTGCTGCATCTGAATTTGTATTTTAATTAGTTAAACACGCAAGTTTCAAAGGCGTGGAAATGTTTCGAAACTTGATGGTTTATGTGTACCACGATCCACGGGAGCGGAGACCAAGGCAGATGGGATGCTTGGTCTGTAGAGCCAGAGTGGACAACATACCGAGCACTGGGCTATCGTTGCTGACAACGTCACGCTTGAAGAACAGTTCCTGGTAATATATATATATATATATATATATATATATATATATATAATATAAATATATATATATATATATATATATATATATATATATATATATATATATATATATATATATATATAGATGACGAATCTCTGCAGTAGCTGAGGGAACTTGAGATGCACCCATTCTTGGGAGCAGAGAGAGAGTTCCCTGCAAGTTGCAGTCCACTAAAATAGGGAGGATTGTGGAATACGGGACGATGACAGGGACGCATATCATTTTTGAATTGGACGCCAATGCCAACCATTTGGCCTGTGGGATCTACAACACCAACAACTGGAATGAGTTTCTCATGAATTATCTAATAGAGTCAAATCTACCTGTATTGAATCAAGGTCGTAAGCCTAGTTTCCAACAAACAAGGGGAGATTTGCTTATGGAAGAGGTTTTGGACATTTGCGGCTAGCAAAATTGAGGACTGGTAGCTACTAGACAACGCCTAGGCGTGGGATGACAAATATGTCTCCTTTACGAAAGACACTTAAATAAATCCCAAGAATATAGATTGGGGAGCGTTCCGGAAGGAATTGGAGATCAAGCTGTCCTCACTTGACTCAACCTCAGGGCAAGGGGTTGAGAGAATGGTAAACGCCAAAATGAACTCATACACCGAGTCCTGCCCTGAAGCCCTCTATGTTAACCATTGAGCATGAGTCCTCCCTGGCCTTCAGATTGTAGTGTAGAATTATTTATTCCGTCTAACACACTATATGGATATACTTATTCATTCATTAAAAATTCATAATGTTCTAATGTATAATTTAGAAAATATACTTAAATATAAAGTTTGATTTCACAACTTCAAGCGCTTATAACTCAGAAACGAGGCGTCGTATGAGAATTTTTTTTTAATTGAGCATTATGTTTTCGTCATTTTCTCTCTCCGAATTTTGAGCATCAAGTCCCGAAACACGTTGTAGAGCCATATGAAAGTAAAAAAAATTTGGTCTGAATTAAGACAATGAAAATGGAATGCTTAAGGAATATGGACAGCAGAACAAAGCAACATTAATGAAAATATGGAGAGATTTGGAAAATAACCAAGTATAAATAACAAATACAAGAAATGCGATATGAAATTGAGATGATAGAGATACTCAATCAGAATGAAGAAGACAGAACTAAATATCAGCTATTTTGATATCAATGGATACGAATGTATGCACAACATTTCTTATATTTTCATGGGTTTCGGTCAGAAATAAAATCACTTGCTTATAATGGTAACGTTTCGGTCTATTTTATTTAAACCATTTTCAAACCCTTCTAAAAATTTTGAAAACAATACATTTATTTTAATACATATAGTTAAAATATAATTCTCTAAAACTCACTTATTATATTTCAACTATATGTATTAAAATAAATGTATTGTGTTTTCAAAATTTTTAGAAGAGTTTGAAAATGGTTTAAATAAAATAGACTGAAACGTTACCATTATAAGCAAGTGATTTTATTTCTGACCGAAACCCATGAAAATATAAGAAATATTGAGTATTAACGGTCATTAAAAATATATAAATATATATATATATATATATATATATATATATATATATATATATATATGCACAACGATTAGTATTTGTTCACACTGGACACGTAGTTATAGTCAAGTAATAGTTAGACAAGTATAATATACCTATATTCTCCTCACTCATTTCATAACAATCATGGATATTCCTCTTTGTGGGTACTATTCTTAGTGTTCAATATGCTATGCATTCTGCGTAATTAGGTAAAATATGTGTATTTTATTGTTTCGACCCTAACTGGGTGCAGTCTACTCATATAATGTTTATAAATTAAAATGTTTATAAATAATTCCACAATATAATGAAGAAACAGCTTCATTCGAAAACGTAAAATGTGTGTAAATTTTTTAAAGCAAAATATGTATATATGTATTTATTTTCATCGATGTTTGATACATATAGAGTGAGTTTTATGTATGGAACGCCTCAGTTATCTCTGAAACGGCTTGTACGATTGTTATAATTTTTTTGTGCAAGGATCTTGTGATACGGTCGGTATTATGGTGGTATTTACATTGTTGTCAGATCTTTCCTTTTTCCGGAAAAATGATGACCTTTGTTATTTCAAACGGATCACCCTGTATATTTTTTGCTTTTCGAAATCCTTAAGAAATACTTATTATTTTTTATCTAATGTTCCCTATACCTAAATGCCATAATTTCAGAGTCAAGCTACATTTGCGTTATCTGCGCCGAAGTTAAAATAATACATTTAGGTGGCTATGACTGCTACAATAACAAATTTGACGATTCAATAAATTATTATTGTTGAAGTTTATTGGAAGTCACTATGGATCGTTTATCTGAAAAAGCACGAATTCATATTCTAATGATATTAGGATATAGTTATAAGCGTAGAAGTCAACAAGAAACGTGTAATATCTTTAATAGTTTATATCCTAACCGAAATCCCACAACAAGATCTAGAGTCAGTAAATTAGTCAAAAGTTTAACGAAACTGGTTCAGTAAAAGATTTATCCAAATCAGGGCGCAGAAAAACAGCATCAACTGAGAACAAATATTTAAAAGTGTGTGTCCTGTTAAAAGACGATCTACACTTAAGTACTAGACAAATATCCAGGGAACTTGATATTTCGCAAACATCCGTAATGAAGATTTTACGTGGTAATAAATTCCATCCATACAAAGTAACGTTGATTCAAGATTCGTAAGATGATAGGCGTGAATAGTTTGCAGACCTTATGATGGAAAAATGTAACATTCGAAACGATCCATGTTTTTCAACCCTCCGATAGTCGCGTGGGTATATATGACACAAATAGTCGCGCGTGTATCAAATTGATACATCTGAAATAAATGTGTGTTTTTCCCAAGATATCGTTAATTTTTAAGATTATGTATTTTAATATTAATCTGTGATATTCAATTATTTGTTCGACGTATTACTTTATTAATTTTTTTTACGTTTTATGATAAAATTTGCACAAAATTAAAAACGTTTCCATTTGTGATTTTTTGTTTATTATAATTCAAGTTTTAGCAAAATAATAATGATAGTTGTACGTTCAATATTCCATCAAAAATCTTCAATATTTTCTACATCAATATTTAAGCAATTACTACATATAATTTTAGCATGCAGTTTGCTACATAAATATGTTCCACATTTTTTCACAACAATGTGGAGAAAGTGAAGTTTTTTATTTTCGCTATAACACTGTTGGCATCTCTTCCGTTTTTTTGACGAAGTGCTAGCTTAAGGTTGCGCTTCTGTAAGTTCAGCAGGTTTTTTGAAGCAGGTTTCTGGTAGCATACCAACAGACTCTGAATTTCTCTCGGCAAATTTGTCATTTGAGCTCTTCTCCTCAATTGTTCATCGAGTAAAGCTAGTGCTAAGCTTTTCAAAAAATCTCGTCCTGTCCAATATTCATTTTTCTGTGGAAGACAGATTACCCTAGAATTAATTCCAAATACATTGAGAAGGTAATAAAAAATCAACATAGGCCATCTTTTGGTGTTTCTGCAAACATTATAGGTAGCGCATAATTTGTCTGCAACATCTACACCAGATTTTGTTGCATTATAGAAATTTATTATTTTTGGTGTTTTCTCATTGTCATCCGATATTTCGTTCGAACCGACGTGCAAACTTGAAATAAGTATTACTGTTCTTCCTTTTTTCGGAACGTGCGAAACTAGCGTTTCATTTTTAGAATACTCAAAAATAGTGTCAAATTGTTGTCTTTTTGCGGGCTGTATAAAAGTAGGTGAAAGTTCTCATTAATTTTTTTGAATGGTTCCTACATAAGATAGCTCCTTAGTTTCTGTTGTCGGACTAATTCTAAACTCGTAAACCAATTGTCCGCTGTGATGTTGATTGAAAAATTGGTTCCGCTAATCTAATGACCACATCTTTGGAAGAATTGCTTACTCTAAATGGTCCTTACGGTTACTGACCACAATAAATTTCCATGTTGGAAGCATAAAATAATTTTGCATCCCTCAATCAATATATTTTTATACCGTATTTACTAGGTTTCGACGGTATGTACTGCCTAAACGCACATCTTCCGCGATAAGCAGGCAACATTTCGTCTATTGTGACATTTTGACCAAGATGGTAGTGTGTCCTACAATTTCCATAAAAACAAGAAAATAGTTTTCTAACTGCTGCTAATTTGTCAAAAGCCCGTCGTTCTTCTATTGTTTCCCGATCATCAAATCGCACACATCTCAGAAGGAATCTAAATAATTTTTTCTACATTGACAATTTTAAACATTTATTCTTAGGCCGTCAGTCGCCCAAAAATCCTTCAAATTTTGATAGCCACCACGGGAAACACCTCCCAAATATAACAGACCCAAAAATGCTTTGATTTCGACTATATCAGTAGGAAGGCAATTGCGGTCTCTTTGGACGTTTTCTTTTCTAATGTTGATATATTAATTTGTATACAATACTATCAAATTCCAAATGTGATCACTAAAAAAGAGATTCCAGCCATCAATTTCTTTATCAGCATCCAACGCTGTCTGACCTACAACATCCGGTAATCTAATCAAAATGTTGTTAGGCCGCATTCGCGTTCCATCTTGACCTACAATAATTATAATTATGGAAACGTTTAGATTATATTCTTTTCTACTCCCGTATTATAATACGCGAATTAGATATCTGCTTCCGATTCATTATTTTTGTCATTTTAACACGGATGTTCATTTCGATACAGATTTTGGCCAATGAAAATACGCACTTTTCATTATGAAACGAATTTTTGGCCAATAGAAACAAGTACTTGGGAATAATCAAGTGGTCTATGTTTCTACATACCTACTTACCTATTTGACATTTCACAACGTGTCAAAAGTAGATAACTATAAACATGTCGAGCAGTGAAGAATTATCTTGTACACCACCAGAAATTTCTGATAAAGCTAAAAGTGTCTGTGAAAATTTAGTTCCAACTAAATCAAAAAAAATCTACGACAAATTATACAGGCAATTCATGGACTGGAGAAATACAAAAGATATTTCATGTATTTCGGAAAATGTGTTGTTGGTTCATTTTGAAGAACTTTCAAATAAACTCAAATCTTCAACTTTATGGACACATTATTCCATATTAAAATTGATGTTGAATATCAACTATCAAACTGACATTTCAAAATACGCACAGCTACATGCATTTTTGAAGCGGATATCCGAAGGATACGTTGGAAAGAAATCCAAAACATTCCAGCCAAACGAGCTCAGGAAATTCTTCGAGGAAGCCCCAGATTATGATTATTTAATGATAAAGGTGAGCAAATCTTCATTTTGAAATTCTCTTGAAAAACCTTTCTGTTTATTTCCGCTTGATACAATGATTTAATTAGTATATGCATAATGTGCGTACTTTTTCATACAAGTCTTCGTAGCTTAGTTGGTAACGCTTGCGGTTGTGGCGCATGAGTGCGTTGCAGATCGTGGTTCAGATCCTGGGCGGGTTGAAATTTTTATTAGAATATAATGTATTTTCTCGACAGAAAAACTAATTGCATTGTTTGTATATTTCTCTTTATCAAAGTGAAATCATTGCAATTAAATAATGCTATTTACAGGTTGCCTTAATTATGGGAATTATGGGAGCTTGTTTGAAATTAATTCTTGTTTTCATTTTATTATTTATAGGTCGTAGAAAAAATAGTGTATGTAACTCTCATGTAATGGTTATTGATACACTCGCATAAACCATACGAAACTCGCCTTCGGCTGGTTTCGTATTGCGGTTAATACTCGTGTATTAATAACCTTCATTACATGATCGTTGCATAATATACTATTTTTACATACCGAGAAAATAATTAGCTTCTTCTTGATCTTCTCCACATTCCGCTGAAATTTCTTCGTCACTGACTTCATGATCAGTCTTAGAATCAACCGATCTCGTTACGACGTGGTCATCCGACTCAAATTTGTCAGAGTCACTAATATCAACTTCAATGATTGCATTATTGAATTTGTCTATTCCATCAAAAGCTAAACGATTCAATTCTTCAATGTCTTCAGGTTTTAAAAAATCATATTTTTTTTAGACGCACTCATGATGCAGCTCTTACACTGACTCCTTTTATAAAAAAAGCAATTCACAAAATAGAAAAACAAAGAACGTGTCAGTAACTGGACCCAGGGGTCTCAAACAACAAACACATTGAGTCGCGCGTGTATCAGACTGATACAATCCCGACCCATCGGCGCCTTCAGATACCTAAGGGTCCAGTGGATGGTGCTAACCGCTTGAATATTTAGGAATGGGTTTGAAACAAATTTTCCGACGACTATTGCAAACTTCAAAGTCGTAGCTCCAATAAGTTTTAAGATATTATTGAAAAATAATGCTATGTATCAATTTGATACACGCGCGACTAACGGAGAGTTAAGTAATGTTATGTTTTGCAATGAGGCCACTTTTTGTAATAATGGAAACGGAAATCGGCATAATTGTAGATACTGGTTACGTTACAATCCCCGTTGGATGCGTGAATCCCACACCCAATATTCCGAAAAACTGAATGTATGGGCTGGAATAATAGGGGACAAAATGATTTGACCCTTTTTCATTGAGGGTAACTTAAATGGTCCGGCGTATTTAGATTTATTGGAAAATAGTCCTGAGTTGGCTCGGTTATTTCCAAATCCCAGTAAGTATTTCCAATTAGATTTAAAAAAAAACTTAATTATTAGACATTTTCGGACCATAACAATATCTCAAACGACAATATTTGGCTACAACAAGATGGTGTCCCACCTCACTATGCGTGTGTGGTGAGGCAATACCTAAATAATGTGTTTCCCAGAAGATGGATTGGAAGCTGTCGTTTTATCGAATGGCCCCCGCGATCACCCGACATGCATCATTTAGACTATTTGTGGGGTCACTTGAAAAACATTGTTAATAAAACTAAACCTACCAATATTCGGGAATTAAAAGATAGGATTACTACAGAGACAAGAAGAATTGAGCAGTCAAGGATGTTGCAAAATGTATTGCAAAGTTTTAAAAATCCCGTGGCTTGTTATATTGAAGTGAATGGACAACATTTTGAGCCTCTGCTCTCATCTCCTTCACTGTTTGTGTTCTAAAATTCGTAATTTTCCAACTTCACAAATGTGGATTTACTTCGAACATGACACAAACATTTAAAGATTTGTCTTCAGTTGTTGTAGGTTTTCTGCGACATGATTAGGATAAATATTTTACTGCACTTGTTTCTTTAAACTTTTTACCAACTTACTGACACTAGACCTTATTACGAGGTTCCTATTAGCATATAAATTACTGAAGAATATTCAAATTAAACGAGTTTTTATTCAATCGTAGCCATCTAAATGTACAATACATATTCTAACTTTGGTGGAGATACTGTAAATGTAGCTATAACTCGAAAATTATGGCATTTAGGTATAGAGAATATAATATGGAAAATAATCAGTATTTCTTAAGGATTACTAAAAGCACAAAATATAAAGGGTGATCCATTTGAAATAACAAAGTTCAATATTTTTCCGAAAAAAGGAAATATCTGACAACAATGTAAATACCACCATATTACCGGCCGTATCGCAAGATTCTTGCCCACAAAAATTCATAAAAATCGTAGGAGCCGTTTCCGAGATAATTGAGGCGTTCCATATATAAAACTCACTCTATATATCCGACTTTTCGCTCACTAAAGTAAACTACTTTATTCATATTATTCATAATATTGATTTCTGACAGATATCAGATACAACTTGGTTGATTCATATAACAATTTAGGTAGATGAATTATGGATCATCAATACACATCGTGATATTATTTTGGTCTATTTTTCTATTGGTTCAATTGTTTTCGTGAATTGGTGGAATTGATACGGTGACAGGCGATGCGAATCGGTAACGTTTCTGAAAAACGGAAAAAACAAATTTGGAATAATGCATCTGTCCAAAGAGCAGCGTGGTACGGAATGAACCGCGTGTTTCCGAAAGATAATGATGCTTCAATAAAAACGTTTATCCATGCTATTTGAGCTAGTTTGTTTCTCGATGATTTACATTCTTATGACACATGACACGAGATGAATATATTCCATCAACAATGATTTAGTGTCGATTTATGGGGCTCTATAAGTTTTTGAAGCTGCAGTCGAATATTACAGTTGCGTTGGTGTGTACCTGTTGTTTGTAAGGATTTCATGAGTATATATTATGTAATTCTTTCGGCTTTCAATAAGATTTTCATATCTGAAAACTTGGAGTATGCTGTTTTAAGATATGCCTAACTATTTGGAGCTTCCCACCTCTTCCAGTTATACAGAAGTTGGCTGAAACTTCCTTATTGTGAAGAGAATACCCTGTATATTATCATATATTTTGATAGAGAAGGAGAGAGAGAAAGAGATATGGTGATTTGCAGATTTACTGTCTCGACCCTTCTGTCAAGACGATGATATTTAGTATCGAAACAATTGTCAATTTCTTAGAATTTTATCAATATATTGTGGAATTATCTAGAAACAGTTAGTTCCATTTTTAACAGTAGGTAATATGGTGATTTGCGTTTGGGAAAGAAGAGAGATAAGTAGGCGTGCAATCAGTAGTAATGGACACATAACCTGAGAAATTGTTCGTGTTGTAAACGATAGCAACAACTATCTTTTGTGTTTTTATATTTTTTGACTATGGACCCGACATTGTACAACCAGAGTGGGTCAAGTCAAATTATAATTACTTATTTACAAACGGCTAGAAAATATTATTTTTATAAATTGCGTATAAATGAGACTTCATTATAACATTGTTCACAGTGTGACAATGAAGTCGCTTTGAACACTTTCTCAGTAAATTTTAGTGTCATACAGTTGTTTATTGTATGTAGTAGGTATTTTTATTTGACATTCGACTTTAAACTCCAAACAAATTATCAAAGGGTCTAGCGTTGTTATAGCTAGCAAATTATTATATTAAATGGTCTTAAAGGTAAATTTGAATGATTTTTTAATTGAAAATATTATTAAATGAAGTACATTAACGTTCATTCATCAATAATTTCTCAATTATTTATTTTTATATTGTATATGAACAATATATAGGTAAAAATAACGTTCGACTGTTGGAAATAAATTACAAAATATCTATGTGAAGATGTATTATAAAAATAATTCAGTTCAATATAAATAGATGGCAAGCATATACGTAGCTCTTTTTTAAACAAATAATCATCCTCTGTTTGCTTAAATAAGTTTGTTCACAATTTACACCATTATCCGGTCATAATATGTCAAAAGTCGAAAGTGCTGAATAAAACCATCTGTGATCTGACCAATCAAGAATCTACAGAATTGCCAACTAAATTCTAATCACTCCTCCTAATTTAAAAACAGAGATTATATATAATTCTGTTTTATATAAAAAATTCAGTAGGATTCGAATTGAAATCGGAAATAAATCCTACAAAAGCTTTTATTGTTTTCATGGCTTCATTTGTTGACCAATATGACTATACTAGGTTTTCCTCCAGCCGGAGTTGCGATGAAGTGTGGGCTGATTAGAATGTCGAAAACTGCTTTATGTGAAAGTTGTAGGTCATTCATTGCTGCATGAAATAAGACCAGGTTCATGATTTTTTGACTACCCGTTCTCCTGCTAATACAAACGTTTTAAAGGTATCTGTCTGCCTCTATCACGGCAGGCTGAGAAACAAAATTCATGAAATCAAATAAGTGATGATTATATTTCATAATAACAAACATATTAGCCTTATATACGTAAACATATGAAGATGAAAATTGGGAAAATAGGTGAAAGTAAGTACCCAAACTTTACAGATGTGGACGTTTGGTTGTCGTTGCGCCACTCAGCTCCATAAATTATGTAATTTTCTACGCCTCATATATACAGTCCAGGTCTTTTCCCACATCATTATCAAAATCTTGTTCGTCAATTGAATCTCGTGAAAGAGATACTCCAGTTTGAAGGTTGTCACAAATCAATGAGCACTTAATCCCAGCCTTCCGACACCCCATAACCACCTGCATACCTTTAGTCACATTTGCAGAAAATTGTGGAGAGCAGCAACTTTGAGGCAGATTATTTGGAGGTAGGAACCGGATGAATACCAAACTTTGAAGCCTTCCATCCCCATAAGAGCAGATCCATCGGGTGTCCTAACCACATTTATACACGTAAGTAAGTTATAAAGCAATGTTCGCGGGCTAATTCGTAGAGAGTAAAAAATTATAGGCCAGCTACGCTAACAGCTTCAGCTTGAGTTACTTGCTCTAACAATGGTTTTATTTTTTCCAGAAGACTTTCAGTGTGTACCAATAACCTGATGACTTGCTTTATACTCTACTTGAAGGGTGCTGAAGTGGTGTTACATCGACTTATCGCGTGGAGAAATAAAAAGGGCATTTTGATGTTGTCTGCCAGATTGAATCTGCTGGGACCACATCCTTTTAATGGGACCGTTCCTTTTATAGGTTTTGAGGCTAGAGCATAATGAGGAGGTCCGTAATCTCACCTAAACACCCTTCTCATGCCCCTGTGACACCTCAAAGTGTATGGCAACAATTAGGTGATCTATTAGCTTGCTTTACCGAGAATCCTTCACCTTCGAGCCTTTCAGTAAAAACAGAAGTTAAACCGATTTTTTCCATGAATACGTGAAGCTTGTCCAAATTTGATCAGCATTAGAAGCACAAAATTTAGTCTAAAAACTGATAACTTGTCCCATTCTATGCAGGATTAAACGCTCTACAACTTTTGCTAAGAGCAGTTTTCGAAATTTTAAGTCCTTAATGGGATGTAACCGTAAAACCATTTTTGGGGTATATTTTTACCCGCCCCCACTACAACTCACTCCGCCGGGGGAGTTATATTGGATAATAATTGAAGCCAATAAAATTATGAAATATTTTAAAGAATCTATTTCCGATTTATTTCAATACTACTAGCCTAACGAGGCACATTCGGCCAAATGAAAATCGGTCAAAGCATTTACAGACAAAAGAAAGTGTAGGTAATCGCTTCCCGATATAAATACCAACTGCGAGGATCAACCTGCCTCAAAGGAAGCTAAATTCTGTGAAACACCTTTAGATTTTCTAAAATGGTTTTCTCCACAAGAGTAACTTAGCAGAATACTGACCAAGACTAATTTGTATGCCTCACAGAAAACAATTTAAACATGACGCTGCATGCACCTCTTTTTTTGAGCGCCTGCTGACTGCTGAGGTCGAAACGACATACCAAAAATATTTCGAAATAATATCAGGCAGTACATTTGAACAAATATTGAGACAAATTTGTTTGCACTTAATGTGTACTACATCCACAATCGTGTTTTGAAAATTGCCATATTTTCTAAGTGCTTATTGTATAGTCATCTGTCCAGAGGGACGAACTAGATAGTTTTATTGGCATTCTTATAAAAGCTGGGGCATTGAAATGTAGATGGGAATCAACCCGAGAAATGTGGTTCACGGACACGTCCATACGTCGATCGGTTTTTTTACAGCTGCCATGTAAAGAAATTGTTTTGAGCAATTACATTGCTCTTTACAATTTGACGACAAATCCATGCGAGTCGAGAGAAAAAAAAATGACAAATGACGGCAATTAGAGGTATTTGTGATATGTTTGTTTCTAACTGCAAAAATCTTTTGAACTATATGAAACGCTTACAATTGACGAGCAGCTAGTTTCTTTTAGGAGTTAGTGCCCGTATAGAAATTTTATCAAATTGAAACCGAGCCGTTATGGCATAAAAATTTGAGAAACTGCAGATGTGAAAAGATCTTATCTCTGCAATTACCAAGTATATACTGGGAAGTTGTTGACTGGACAAGCAGAAGAAATCAATGGTTTTGTGTAGTATCTGATATGGTTGAGTTGTACCATGACAGTTGGCATGGTATCACAACTGATAATTTTTTTACAAGCGTCCCACTTGGAAGTTACCTACTAACGAAATAATTAACGCTTTTGGGAACACTTCGTAGAAATAAACTAGATACACCACTGCAGTGTAGTATTACTTCCAGGCCTCAGGAATAATCAATGTTTGCGTTTACTAAAGAAACAGGAAACGGTTCATTTTCTTTTTAGTCAACATGAGGATGATCAAATTTGTTCTGAATTTAAGAATGTGCAGCAAATCGTTTTAGATTATAACAAAGCCAAGCGCGCAGTTGATAACGCCGATAAACTAATAAGGGAATATGCATGTACCAGAAGGACGACTGGTTGGCCATGTAGGCTTTTCATGAACATGATTGATATTGGTGATATAAATCCTGATTTTCAGAAGACAAATAGATCACGTCGATGTTAATACATTTTACCACTAGGCGACGGCCTTGCCAAAAGCAACATGAAGAAAGAAACGAAGCATATACAAGTGTCGTAAAGTACATGTTAGAAGATCTTCAGAAAATTGTAGCGTTGTATCTGATGCTCAAAGGGCAACAAGGTGATCTTCTCCGGGATATTGTGTATAATTTTCTTTCTTTAGGTAAGGTGTTTAAAACCTCTGCAAAGTTTGTTGAAATGCTAAATTATATGTTAATATATTTTTTGAATCAAACTAGTCTACAAGTTAATCTCAATCCATACATTTCATATGGGGTCCTAGGCAGCCACCAATTGGCAGTTATGTTAATTTTATAAGCAGATGCATTTGAATTCCAACTATGAATTTTCCGGAGTCTCCTCTGAAAGTGTTATTTCTAAAATAGTTTTCACATTTTAGTTGTTCAAATATGTCAACGTTATCTGACTCGAAGGACCAAAATATTGAGATACAAATGAGTATATCGAAGGACTTCTTTCAGACCGATGAAATATAGAATGAAACGATACTTATGGTTTAGGCGACCGTTTAATAGTAATAAATTCACTACACAGCTTTTTAGAAGAATGGTAAGGTTACCCAGAGGGTTTCAACGCACCGCTCACATAATAGGCGTTAACATTTATTTATTAGTCAACTTGAAGTGGTTCTGTTGTTAATTTCCACTGCGTTGCACTTACCCCTTTACTGATGACAATATTTTCAGCTTACCTGGAACAAAACATGAGGAATAAATATTATTTATATCGAATTGTTTATTTCTAGTATATATTAACTATTATTCATTGAAATTAATTAGAAACAATAGCATATTGTTACTAAATTTTTCACATGATTGTTATATAAAAGTCCTGTATATTATGTTCTCCAAACATGTCAAATGAATTGCGAACAAGAAATACGGATAGATTTCTAGGAAAACAAAGTTATTCACATGACTGTATAACATGTAATAATTGGATGTATAGTATTGATTCTACATAATTACTCATCATTGTGTTTTTTTTATTCACTTCAGTTAATTTGAAAACAAGCAATATAAAAATGCCCCTTGCATATATAACTCAAATACTATTTTTCATTGAATTAAACAAAAGGAACAAAAATCTGTCAAGTTGAAAAAAATCAATCTGTATCCACTATATAGTTTGAAATATTCAGGAAACATTTTTTAGTCAATTCCCATTCAAGCTATTACATTTGATAAAACGATAATAAGTAGGGAAAACCGCCTAGGTCGAAGAGTTGAACTATCTTCTGAAATGGTACTTAAATTTAGCGCGTGCGAAACATCAATGCGTTCATTGGTCACATGCGAGAGGTCAAGAAGAAGTATGGCGTCATTTTGCATCATGGAAGTGTTGTTTGTCAATTATGATGTAAAATGTGTGTTTGTTAGTGCACAGTGTTTTTTTTAATTTAAGTAGTTTTGTTATTGCTGTTGTGTTTATTGTAGTATGTATTGTGTGTTGCTATTATTATATTACTAGATGAATGTACTTTGACGTGTGTGAAGTGTTTTTCCCTACGATCGGAGGTTTTTTTAATGCCATAACATACAATTTGAACGCTGAAGCTTTTATGGCAAGTGAGTTAGTAGACGATATTATCCAACACATACTGTGTTAGTACTGTCTTCTTTACGTTCAACGTAAATATCTTAAAAAGAGATATAATTGACAGGCAGATGTACCTTTACATTAGGCGATTACGTCCCGTTTTGGTTGGTAGGGAGTTTGGTAAACCAAATGGTAGGTCCTACGTCACCGGTATCACGTAAACTACCAATTACAGACGAAATCGTTTGGTATTCAATTTGTATAGCTGATTGATGAAATTAACATTCACGTTTTGTATCGCGATCGGAAAAGTTGTTTATTGAGTTCTACTATATTGTCTTGAAGTTTTGAGTTAAATATATATAGCAAAAGCCTAAAATAAGCTTCTTGCCATTTATGATAAAATCAACAAATTCCATTATTACTAGAAAAGAGAAAAAACAGACAAAACTTGAAGAATTTCAGAATATTGGCCAAAAATTCAATTCGTTTCAACGACTTTGGGGGGTAGTCGATTGGAGGATCGGGTAGACTGAGATAGTCATATTGGATAACAATTGAAGCCAAGAAAATTATGAAATCTTTCGAAGAATTCGGCACATTCGGTCAAATGGAAATCCGTCAAAGCATTTACAGACAAAACAAGGTGGAGGTAGTCGCTTCCCGATATAAATACCAATTGCGAGGAACAACCTGCCTCAAAAGAAGCTAAATCCTGTAAAACACCTTTAGATTCTCTAAAATTGTTTTCTCCACAAGAGTGACTCAGCAGAATACTGACTAAGACTAATTTGTATGCCTCACAGAAAAATCTCCATCTAAATATGACGCTGGATTAGTTGTACCTCTTTTTTGAGCGCTTTTATTATCTGTATATGAAAATTATTCTAATTAAAAAATATACTGCTGAGGTCGAAACGACATACCAAAAATACTTCGAGATAGTATCAGATACTACATTTGAACAAATTTTGAGACAAATTTGTTTGCACTTAATGTGCAGTCGGACTACATCTACAAGCGTGTTTTGAAAATTACCATATTTTCTAAGTGCTTGTTGTACGGATTACTATCAGTTCAAAGAATCAAATTATTCCTTCCAAATCTAGTTTCCTAAATAAAACTCTTTCCTTTCTTAATGCCCTGTATTTAACTCTTAATAATAATAAACATCAAATTGAGGAAGGAATAGATTATTTATCATAACTCTAAATATTCGCCCTAGTTGGAAACGGTACAACTTTCAGCAAGAAAAGTAAATTATTTATTAATCGACAACGGACACCATTTTTAGTTTTCAATTTAAGTCCATCGGGACCGGGAAATACTTCAATTATTCACCCAAGTTCCAATTATGGGTGACAAATTGTCACTTTTCATTAAAATTAACTGATCAACTTATTTTTCGTAAGTGTTTATCGTAAGCACATTTTCACGTTTGATAATAAGAGCTTAACATCAGTAATTAACAAAATAATTAATTTTATGTAATACCTACAACTAGCTTGTTGTATTGTTGGTGTGTTGGTGTTTATCTACATGTAAAACAATAATTATTCTATACGTAATGTTGTGTACATGAAAATATTCCAATGACCATATATTTTAGGCTCACTTCTAACAGACATGATACTTGGATGAGAGCAATAGGAAGAGATCCTACCATGGACCACTTTTCTTTTAGGAATCGAATGTGCAGTGACCATTTTCTTGATGAGGATAAGTTAATTGAGGAAAATACATGGAAACTGAAGCCGCTGCTATTCCTGTTCTAAAATTGACAATTAGGCCATTTATGCCAATTGAAGAAAATATAGAAAGGTGAATAAATCTGATTTATGGACTATTGATTTTTGTTGTGGCATCAAGTTTCTTTGCAAAATTTCTAATTATAATGCTGAGAACTCTTGAATCACAAAATCGGCTACTACGAATAGGTGAAGCAAAATGGATTTCCACTGAACTTTATCCTCGCATATAAATTCAGTCAGGACCACCTGGAGTTATACTTTTGCTGTCTTAGGTGATATATTTCTCTGTTTATGAAATTATGTTCTAATGATAATCATGAATAGTTTTCAGAGGAAAAAATAGCTAGAATAACAATCCAACAGCATTTCAGTTTTATTCCACATTCAAAAGAATGGCTTTAGGGACTGATATAAGTATTGTGAAGGGAAATTGTGTTGTACTTGATAACACAAATATTCTGACAACTACACAAGATAGAAAAGTCAGAACATAACCGCAGATTCGTTCAGATGATATTAGTGTGAGGAAAAAGTATAATAGTGACAATAATGAAATGGTAATAGAAGATACAGAACTCAGTTTAATTATTTCTTTTTCGCCGAAATTGTCAGAACTAACAGAGAATGCTGTCACATATGTGTCACGATTTGTGGGCAAATCAACTAAAATAAACGGTTTCAAGGATTAAAACTATCTTTTCCGCATCTGTGGCCCTGAACAATATTCTATCATGAAATTGTTACTTGTATACACTTCGGGGGATGTATCGTGCTAACAAACCGAAATTTCTCCAAAAATAACCAAAAATTCAGTATATCTGGATTTATAGGACCCGCTGTACTCGCTCCAGTCAACTGGAAATCAATAGGGTACATCTGTGAGACACCTTGAACAATATTCAATCATAAAATTGATCAATCGTATACTCTCTGGAGGCTGTATCGTGCTAAAAAACTGAAAATTCTCCAAAAATGACAAAAATTTGGTTCTTCAAGTACCATAGAGTACCCGTTGTACTGGCTTTAGTGAGCTGAATATCAATAGAGTTCACCTTTAAGACGCCCTTAATAATATCCAATCATAAAATTGGTCACTTGTATATACCCCGGAGGCTGTATCGTGCTAACAAACTGAAACTTCTCCAAAAAAGACAAAAATATCGTACTTAAAGTACTGTAACACCTGTTGTATTGGCTCTGGTCAGCTGAAAATCAATAGGGTCCATCAGTGAGATACCCTGAATAATACTCAATCATAAAATTGGTGACTTGTTGAACACCGGAGGCTGTATCGTGCTAACAAACTGATATTTCTCAAAAAATGACAAAATATCGTACTTCAAGTACCATAGCCCCGTTGTACTGGCTCTGGTGAGCTGAAAATCAATAGGGATCATCTGTGACATGTCCTTAACAATATTCAATCATAAAATTGCTGACTTATTGCACTCCGGAGACTGTATCGTGCTAACAAGACATGTAAGGAAAAGTGGCCGACGACAACGACGACGACGACGACGACGACGACATACACACAGGATTTTTTTTCTAAAAACCGTTTTTTCGTGTTGTTGTTGATGGAAAACGTGAAAATAACTCAAAAAAATTTCAAAATTCCAACTTTTTTTGGGGTAAATCAATACTTTTCTCGCATATAGAAAGGTTGGGCGGAAAAGTAAAAATTATCAAATGCAGTACCTGTCTAATAGAAATGGAACATATAAATGCTCACACCATAGATGGAGAAAATTTCCAACTTCTCAATAAGAATAATAGAGGTGGTCTAATCAAAGCACCAAAAAGTGTGGTTGTTGTATGTTTCTTTACTGAAAATAAAATAAGACAGGTACTTGATATAACAGAAATTAGTATGCCCAATGAAAAACATTCTATGGAAACGATCATTTAGGAAGTATCTGCTATATTGGTTCAAAATACCAAGATATTTTAAAATTTAGCAGATCATATTTTTGACAGTTCCCCATATGAAGGTAATCATCAAATAAAACTAATAAAAAGTATAGTGAGAATATACTAAAAAATCAGGTTTTGTAACATTGCCAAGAAACAAACCGAAACAATTATGGGAGAGTACAAGAGGAAGGAGCTTTCAAAGCTCATTTTATTTCCTCAACAGTGATTTTGAATCCAGATCCAGAATGCCGGTCTCTCTGGGTTGATCTTGTTGTATTTATTGTTCATCATAATTAAATTATCCACAATTATTATGATCCTTCTTTGTTTTTAGAGAAAAAGACAATTTATAATGTTCAAAAGATTATTGATGTATTTTGAAAATAATAATGATTTTTGTAGGTTATTTTGTGCAATATTTTGTATTTCCTAGTGTACGTAAGTGTTCACTGTATCGGATTTCAAAATTTCTAAGGGTTTGACCCAAATAAACATCATTACATTCTGGACATTTAAGTTTATATATATCAGATTTCTTCAATGAGGATATTTTTGTTTTCACAACAACCATTTTGTACTAACATTATTTTCTGTTTTAAAAGAAATTGTGGAATTTCTTGCTAAAGATATTATCTTTGAAATATTATTAGAAATATTATCTGTATATGTGATGGTTTTATAACTTTTTTTTCTTTAATTTGTTTAGGAAATATTAGTTATAATGTCACTTTTTCCTCTTTTCTATTAATTAGTTCATTTATCATATGTAATGGATAATCGTTGGATGTTACTATTTCTTTAATTGTATTAATTTCTCTATCAAAATTACATTCGTTCATAGGAACTGAAAATGCTCTATGTATAGCTGCTAATTTATGTGACATGGGATGATTGGAACTATATGTATTCTAACAAATTGTTAATAAAAATAATTTCACAAATTTCATGTGATTCTCTTTCCATTTACATACAGTGTTTAATAATGAAAATGTTTTACATATGGTGCAAACTTTTTGACACTGTGTGTCGGCTGTTAATTTAGTACTGAACCATTGATTTTAAGTGATCTATGATTATCAACATATTTTACAGAATCATACCCTATGAAGAAAAATATAGGTTTTTCAACTAAAGTAACTATAACTTGGGATTCATTCCATGATGTAGGGTTCATATATACAAACATAACATAGAAATTATACGTAATTTTTATGAAACATAAATCGTCACGCATTTCATTTATATACACAAAAATTTCGAAAAATTTCCTATATGTTCATTGGAAAACGAATTTGGGAGGCCGGCTCTGACACATTTTAAATCACGCGTCATCTGTTTTATTCACTGCGCAAACTCAGAAGTGCATGTGCGCATAAACTCGAGGCGTCAGCTAATTTTCAGCGTATTGGCATTCTAGTTTATAAATAATTTCTATGGACAAATCGGCGAAAACATGCACCGAAAGAAAAATCTCAGTAATAATTATCAAATGTTGGGTTCCGTCAAAAATGTTTATAATTACGTATTGATAATCGTAATTGAAACGGCTTATTTATTAAAATAATATTACTGATTGTTTGTTTCATTAATTAATAATATAGGATTTGCTACAGCTATAATGGTTTATTTTTATCAAAATGTTTAATAAGAAATAAGTATAATTAGGTTTGATAATTATTAAAATTGATTGTGTCGGTTAATAAATCTTTGTGTATCATTACCTATAACATTCGATAAATCATCTATTTATTAGAAATCTACGTAATACAATGATAGTAAAATATATTAATTATAAATCTTATTCGTTATAAATCAACAAACTGACATGCGCGTGGCTTCGCTTTTCGATTTGTCTCCATTTTAGTAGATTAGTAGTGTGCGGAGGCACCGTTTGTCGTGTCTCGTTTGGTGATTTTGAATGCAGGTAAGAGATTTGTTGGTATAAGTGTATTATTGGTAAAAGTGTATTATTTGGGCAGTAGTGCGGGCGTCGGTATACAATTTAAAAGTGTTCACTCACTTGTACGTGTTTGTTCTGGTGATTCCGAGTGCGATTCTTTCATTTGGATCCGATCAATACATTTATAATAGAATGTGATGCTAATCCAATCATATTGGCAAATTTTCAACGTAAGTAGGTTAACAGTGAGCGAGATAGTGAAAATATAATTTTGCTTTGCATAATTTCAGATATAGGTTAGGTTAGGTAGGATCTTAGAATTTTCTAAAATGAATAAAATTTAATTTTTTTTGATTAAAATTTATTGAAACACGTTCACTGTATTTTGTTGTTATTTTTTTCGTTAAAATTTATTTAAACACGTTTACTGTATTTTGTTGTTATCCCATTTTATAATTATATTTTTGTTTCGAATTATTTGTATAAGTATAAAGTCAATAATTTGTAACAGTTGAAATAATTTGTTTTCGTTACTTCATTCATTTATTTATGTGGTTATAAGGCTAGAGTAACATTGTATAATGTATACAGGGTGCTCATCCTAGACCTGCCTCAAAGGTCTAATGACACGCTGTATACTTCGAATAATAATAGCCAAACATATATGTTTATTTTGTATTTTCTGATAATCAAATTTTATAGTTTTTTTCGAGATTTGTTACATAGGTATATATGGTATGTATTTTTTTATGAATTATAATAAAACGAATTGAATAAATCGCTTGACTAAAAGTATTGCTCTTTTATTTCCAGTATCTAGGTATGTAAGTCATTACGAAGAAAAAAGAGACTATTTATCATCCATATATTCAGAAAATGGTAATGGTGTAGAAAACGAATGATAGATATAGCAGTAAATACTAAAAACACAAAGAAATGTTTTAACACGTTCGATAAGGTTCCGCTATCAGCTAATATCACCATAACTTTCCGTGCCAACTGATAATGGCAGTCTAGTTGCCGAAACATCATTGAACATCATTTTATGAATATTAGTAACAAAATGTAATAAATAATTGTTTATTATCAATAAAGGGGCTTCTGTCATGCTGTAACTGTGAACAATGACGAAATATGTAATAAATATATACAATGATTTTGTAATATGAATAACATATGGTATGGTGGAAAAAATATAGATTCTCAGGGATGAAATTTTTTTTCATATAAAAAATATTCATTTATTGTTAATGAATAATTATTATCAGAAAATGTTCTTCATTTAATAGTATTTACGTTTTTTGTTTCAACAGATAAGTACTACTATAATTTATGGGCATTAAATTGAAATTCGATAAAACATTACATCACATTTTTTTTTGTGATACAGATTGTCTAAATTATTATATAGGAGTTAGATACATGAATTGGTTTAGTTGTTTTTACGTTTTTAGGGAGTAGTTATGAGACAGCAGAATATCCTGCTAATCAGTTTTATCCTTTGTATTATGTATATAATAAGAGCTCGCAGCTAACATCATGACATGATAAAGTTAATGGATCTAAATGTCTATTATCAAAACTGTCGTGGTCTAACTACTAAGTGCAACGAATTCTATACCAACTCTTCAGATTTTGAATTTGACATTATTGATGCGGTTGAGACGTGGCCTGCAGGGATTGGGGATGGTGAATTAGTTAATACAGATATCTATAATTAAATCTACTGCGGGGGGGGGGAGAGGTGTCTTCATAGCCATAGGAAAAAGATTTCAAATAATTAATATAGCAAAATGTAGTGAGTATTTTAAGGCGGTGGCCCTAAATCTCAAAATTACCGGTTGCAAATATACTTTCTGTGGAGTTAACATTCCTTCAGGTAGTAAATTGTTCGTATACGAAGCTGCCTTTGAGTTCTTGCAAACTAATATTGCGGATGTAGACAAAACTTATATAATTGGTGACTTTAACATTTCTCATTCAACAGAAACACATTATGATACAATTATTAGGAATAATATTATTATGGAAACCCTTCAGGATTTTATTGAATTTAATGGATTTAAACTATATAATGAAATTACGAATCACTTAGGGAAAACGCTTGATCTAGTAATTAGCTTCGTAAATAATTGGAATAACTGTGTGGTAAGTGAAGATTGTCATCCAATAATCAAAGAAGATCTGTATCACCCGGCATTAGATATTGGTATAAAAATTTGGTCTAGTAATATATTATCTGAATCAATAGAATCAAGAAAAACAAGGTATAATTTTGAAAAAGCCGATTTTATTAAACTGAGTCAGAGTGTTGGGGACGCTGATTGGCAACCAGTTCTGGATGAAAATGTTGATGTTAATGTAGTACAACAGATATTCTATGACATATTTAATAATATTATTGAAAATTGTGTGTCAAAGATAAATGTTTATGATTATGGCAAAAACTTTCAATCTTGGTTTTCGAAAGAAATTAAAGAGAAGCTTGAAGAAAAGATTAAACTTAGAAAATTAAGGTCGTTATCGGAATATCATAGCTATCAGTATAAACAAAACTAGAAAACAACTAAATAGTATCATTAAGGCAGAGGAACGTAAATATTCAAAAAATGTGGAACAAAATATTAAAACTGATGTCAAAAATTTCTGGAATGATGTTAATAATGAAAGAAATAATAATAATACCAGCTTTAGTAATTAGATCTGGAAAGGTGAACAGGTTAAGGAAGGGAAAACAGCGGACAAATTTGCTAAATTTTTTTCATCGGTATATTCAACTAACAAAGCATCTTATACACTAAATTTTTTAGGAGACAAATCAGTTAATAATGATTTCTGCAAATTAACATAGGGGAAGGTAGGTTACAGTGAGACTTTTTTTACATAAAGCAGTATGAGAAGGTAATGGATGAATAATAAATGTAAATAAGGATGGCATGTTATAAAGTAATGGATTATCTGTCACAAATAACGAAGTTTCTTTATTAAAAAAACACACAAATTGAATTATAAACAAAAAAAACAACAAAATGGTCTCACTGTGTACCACACAGTCGGGTACAGTGAGACACCGTTAATATAGCGGTAGAAAATAAACAAATGAATTAATATAACGGTAGAAAATAAACAAATGAAGTTATATTGCAAAATTTTAATAATTAACGTATATTACTGTTATCAAAATTAACAGAAAAACAGAGATATCTACTCAATCGTTTCGTCTGCATCCTAATCGGTGCGGGTAATAGCATGATAATGTCAGACAAGTTCACCATCGCAACATCTGGAAAAGTAAACCCATTTACTTTTTCTCGTCTACGTAGAAAAGAAACTTGATAATCTCCTGCTGTATCTTTATTTGTAAGTATTTAAGCTACATAATGCACTTGATTGGAAAACCGAACAACAACATAATCATTTACAGTGGGTTCTCTGTCTAAATTTTCCTTTTCCGAAAATGATTCCGAGTCATCTGAATTATTCAAAACCACCTAAAAACGAATATGGTAAGACAAAATAGGTATCACAAACTATTAAACAACATTATGTGCCTCACCTCAGAATCTGATTCTCCATTTGACGATTCGGAACTCTCATTAGTTTTGGCATTCCTTCTTAGTTGCTTGTCATTCGTTGAAAACAAGTCCTTGGTTACCTTTTTTTTTCGATCCATTTCCTTTTGTTTTTTTAATTCTCTTTGTAACGCCAATTCAGCAATAAGTGTTTTTCCTGCTGTATCTGTCAAAATGGCACTTTTTCCTCGTTTTCTTGGTAAAGCCTTGGGATACCCTTTGAATGCTTTGGGAGAAATGAAAATATTTTCTTCTTGTGGCTTATTTGCAACAGTGTCTTTAGATGTGGTAGGAATGTTAGTGGAAATGGGTTCTTGAAGCTCTTTCTTCAACATTTAAATGTGCAGAAGGACGCTATACATCTGATTGAGGACGATCTGTAACGGAGGAAGTCAAAAAGTCTGATTCCGTAAAAACATCCCTGTCAAGCGGAAAAATTCCCGACTCTTTAAACCCTGCAATGATATTGGATGGAGTTACTGCCTTAGATAGCGCTTTACCGAAACATTCAGCTACTTGATGAATTGTTAGAATAAATAAATAAATAAGTAAATAAATACATGAATAGATAAATAAATAAATAAATAAATAAATAAATAAATAAATAAATAAATAAATAAATAAATAAATAAATAAATAAATAAATAAATAAATAAATAAATAAATAAATAAATAAATAAATAAATAAATAAATAAATAAATAAATAAATAAATAAATAAATAAATAAATAAATAAATAAATAAATAAATAAATAAATAAATAAATAAATAAATAAATAAATAAATAAATAAATAAATAAATAAATAAATAAATAAATAAATAAATAAATAAATAAATAAATAAATAAATAAATAAATAAATAAATAAATAAATAAATAAATAAATAAATAAATAAATAAATAAATAAATAAATAAATAAATAAATGAATAATTCTTCATTTATAGAGGTCTGATCAAATAATTTGTTTTTTCCTCTCAAACGTTTGATAAGCCATATTTCAATAACGGGTTTGGTGATAGTAAATTATTCTAAGTAATTGTAATGAAACCGTTCTTTCATTGTGCATTAAAAGCTTCAGAAGTTAAATCCGATACCACTTCTTCATGATTTGCCTTCGTTGACACACAGATAAATGAAATAATCCAACACTTTACTACTTTTGCACCACGACCTGGTATATACTTTGTAAAAATTGGGCCCGTATAATCAACTCCCATAGAACTAAACGGAAAAGAGGGCGGGACTTTTTGTTTAGGCAATATGCTCATTTGATGTGTGACATTTGTAGGATTTGCCCTGAAACAAATAATACTTCTTGCAATATTTCTCCTCCTTAAAACCCAATAAGTTTGCCTAAAATGCTCAACATGGTTTGAGGACCTACATGACGTAATTTACATTCATTCTGTCAATTTATGATTAGAGATAAATAATATTGGGTATTTTTGAGTGTGGTCAAATCCTGATAGTTGTAACCAACTGTGCAGTCAAGAAATTGGTTAATATTTCTTAAATTTTCAGAAATGTCCTTTCCTTTTATCAAATGATTCCCTTTGAGCAATCGTAGCTAGAAATGCAGTAGTCTTATTTAAGGAGTCATTAGTTAGTTATGGCTTTCTCACTTTACTATGCCATCTATGATATCAATCTGTAATTCCGATTCAATTAATTGGTTCAAATATCTCTTCTTTTGTCGGCTGAACAACCAACTTGTCAGAAGGGATTTACTATAGCAGGGTAACGATTTTCTTCTAATTGTAACCACCCTGGGCTTTACCACCATTTATTAGTATCCATGAAATTTGACGGAAGAACAACTCTAGAAAGTTAATTAGCTGGGTGGTCCAATATAATGCCAGTTCATACTTTTTGTTAGAGTTTGAATTTGTGAAGTCCTATTCCCTACGAACATATGTAGGCTCTAGGGAAACATTTTAATCTACCCTGAAGCTACTGTTGAATTATCTAACTAAAATTCATCTTAATATGTTCTACTTCTTTTGTGACCAATAGTGCTAGAATCGATTCACCACATCTTTCAAATCTGAAAATCGTAAGATATTTCAATTGAGCTACTCTGACCTTCGAACATAATAAATTAACTCCTCTACCATTTGGACCAATATTTCTATTGTAAATACATACTCCATACGCAGGTATGGATACGTATGAAAATCCATACAGTTCTAAAACTAATGATTCTATGGAAATATCATTTATTGGAATCTGAATATTGCTGATTCCGTTTAATTCAATGTGTAATCTTTTCCATTCTTTTTTCCAATTCATGGGGTACCTCATCATCCCATGCCAAATGTTCTAACGTTTTTATTTGATCCTTTTCACAAAAGCATTTATCCATCTTATACCTATCATAAATTCCCTGTGACATTGATAAGTAGACCTCCATTTCCTCAATTCACAATCTCCTGACTTTAAAATATTTTCATCATTTTAACATAATTCACTGCTTCTGAGACCGTTTTAGCTCTGTACAGCATATCATCTACATAAAAATCATATCATATTAATTCTGAAGCTTTAGGTTGTACTTCTTCATTGTCTGAAGCTAACTGTTTTAGATATCTAATTGCCAAAAAGGCCGCTGATTTCGTCTGTATTCAAGATTTCCTCTTCAGAATCGCTTCTCCATAGTCTTCAACAGTGTGTCAAATCAAATACTGATTCCTAATAAAATTGGTCATATCTTGGGATACACTCCATGATAAGTAGCGCAACCATATATTATATTGCGAGGAAACTTCAGTCCGTTTCCAGTATGATCGGGAATTATGAGAGGCTTTCAATGGTTTGGATCTATAGGGCAAAAATATACCTGGAAAAATGTAGGTAAAAGCAGAATCCTCATTCATTGTCGCCAGATAATATTCTTAGAAGGTAATGTGGCATCACATGATAATTAGACAAATCAATATGGCGGCCTTGACTGATTATAGAAGTATTCGTCATAATTATATCTATTTTAATATAATGGTGGCCATAAAATACCCCCACAGCTTCCACGGAAGCCTTGATAAAATAATTGTATAAGATAAACAAGCATTTCAGGTAATACAGAACGTGATGGACAACATAAATATTGAACCCACTCATACAGTTATTTAAAAATAGAAACAGTAAATATTCACAATTCAAACCAACAGAGCTAGGAAATATTCCTAGTGCAGTCAAATGTTTCTTCCGAAATAATAGGATTTCACAATGGCATAGGAGGCTATGTAGAAATTCACTTCTGAAGAGATAATTGAGAAACATAATTGCGAACCTCCAAAAGCAGCAGCTAATGAACCATTTGCAATATTAAAAACATTGTTACCATTATAAACAAATGCCCTAAGCGTTCACGACTTGTAGGGTAATCATAGAAATACTTTTTTTCAGATGAAAAAATTTCCTATATAAACACACTGTTGGAATACATTGCCAAAGTTCAGTTCGAACTATAAAACTTCCGTGGCTCATCAATAGTACCGATGTTGATAGGCGAAACATTCAAGGTTGAATGTATAATTTTTGTACTATTTTATCACTAAAAGATGTCCATTATATACTATACAAATAACATTGAATGAAAAATTCACTCACAAAAGAGAAATCAATAGTTCTGCTTCAAATAACTCAGTAATTCATTACAGAAATGTGTTTTATGAGACACACCTACTGTGGCGTATCCGCTTGGGATGAAATTACTCATAGAGTATTTGATATTAAATAATATTTTAAAAGAATGGCCAAGGAGAGAATTTATAATGTAAACGCAGCATGCTACAAAATTAGAATTTGTTCAGACCGTCAGAGAAAGGTTTTTTCCAAATATAACTCACATTTTGTTGGAATTACAGCATTCCCAGATTTCTGAAAGTGCTTTAATGAAATTAGTTTCCATATATACAAAGAGTTTGATTATATTACAGCACTATTATTTAAATGATTAACAGTGAAAAATGTTATGAGCACTCGGTAGTTCTGAAATTATGGAGAATTATTTTCTTCTCCAATTCTTTGATTGGATATTATTCTCTGAATTTGAAGTACTGATTCACATCTCTGAATTTCTATGAATTTGATTTAACTATTGGTTGTCTTACCTGTGTTCTTAATTATGTTATATTTATGGATGGTTGTAAATAACTTAGATTATTGAATAATGATTCATTGAACAATTCGTTACCCATTTTCACGTATCTGACATAGTATTATGGTGCGATGCATCCCCAGGTGGAGCCACACTTACCAAATGCTTGTATGTTTGGTTGCATAACTTATTACTATTTATACAACATTGGTAATATCATGTTTTAATATAAACAGAGAAACATGGATAATTTGGAGAAAATACAATTCATTTTAAATAATTCTGGATCTGGAAATGTCCAATGGAGTCAAAGGAATTGACAAATAAATGTACTATCAAATCATAGTAATAGATATTTCGGAAAAATTAGAAATTTGTTGAATTCTACTGAAGGAGGAAACTGTCCAAATTTTTTGTGAAATGAGGGTTGAGATAATGAGATATCTGATTACGGAAAATTATAATTTATAACTATAGAATATGTTCCAGAGCAAACATTTAGAATGAAGATTCCACCTCCATCGTAAAGATATGGAGCAGATAAGATGGAAAAAGTCAGAAGAAAGACTATAGAATATGGTGAAACTTCAAAGCTACGGACAAAATATTTTGTGACGTGGAAATCTAATGAATTTTGAAATGAACATAGTCTTCTGACTATTAGTTTCTTCAGGCCAATTGTGAGAGGAAACTGTCGCTGATCATTTCTGGATGGAAATGAAAAATTTACTTCTGTTTCTGTCTATTTATCTCGTTATTCGTTGGCTCCCTACTTTCTTGTCTCTTTCATTTCCTTGAATACTGGTTTGGGATAGCAGCAATTTCTTCAATTTCTTGATTCCGTTACCTCTTTTATTGAATAAATTTTAGTTGGTTTTCATCAATAGAACTATTGGACGTTTTGAGTGAGTGGTCACATAGTTTAACACATCATTTAAACATAATTTACGGTGGTTATTATTTTTTATAGATACAACTTCTCGTTATCATCTTTTTTGAAGTATATGTATGAAAGATGTTGTCATTGTAGGTTACCATGATATAGTTTAATCGAGTTGTGATCTATTCCATGTTTTTGATGAATCAAAAGAATGATAATGTCAGTTCGAAATAATTCGTGTATTGACCAATTCTATCACAGATGGGATCATGTTTCTTATATTTAAACAGCTTCGCGTGAAGCAGATTTATTTTCTTAAACTACTGCATATGATAAACTCGGATAAATTATTCGGAGGTACAACGGTATTGCGCCGGATATACCTACGTTGAAGACACTCAATTGGTATCGTAATAATAGGTCCAATCGCAATTTTCAACACTGTTTATTTTGCGTCTAATTATATTCCCGTATAGATTTGTTCACTGAAGAATAGACTATGAAATCTGAACCTGTTTCACAACATATTGAAGATTTGAACCCAGAATAATTTGCTTCACCTTTATGGTTTATTAATATACGTAATATGAATTTGGATAATTTAGATTTACAGATGTGTGCACAAGACATAAGTATCTCAGAAATCCTTTGAAGGAAATGACTTTTTGTACTATTCTGCAAAGTTTGTTGAATTGAATTCACAGCGTAATTTATTCATTTAGCGTATTACAATACGATAGTGAGCGACTAAAAGTAAAAATAAAATGTGTACAAAACTCTGTAACGACACAACATATCGTCGTGATAAATGCAATAGGACGTATGTCAAAAAAATCACTTTCTCGTTTATTGCACCCACCTGACCAATTTAGTCAAATACACAACCTGCAATGGATCCTATGTCGGTGGACCAACAGGAAATCGACTTCAAAAGGACGAATCGAATCACATTGTGATTTGGCCATCGTATGTCAGAGCAGCACTGTAATGTAATTTCCAGCAGTCGTTATTTTCAAGTCAATTCTTTTATTCATGACGTTATTCATGAAAAAATCAAAGGTAAGTAATTTTTATATAACTGTTTATTTAAAAAAAATAATTTATAGTTTATTATTATTGAACGATGAAATAAAACAATATAGTTTGTTTAAATCTTCATTTATTTGAACTAATGTTCAATTTAAACTTGTTGACGCGTTTCACTAACACAGTAGCTTTGTCAAAACGAATGAAGGTAGAATATAAAAAAAATTTCTCAATATATACAGTGCTAAATCTATTTACTAATGTTCACAATGGTATTGAAAGAAATTACCTGGAAATTCATTCACTACAAACATTCCTAAGCTATCTTCTAGGTAAAGAGGTTCAATAAAGGAGACTGATTGATATCTATTTGGTCGTTAAGGAGATTACCTGAATATTTATTTTTGTTAATCTCTAGGGCTTCTAATAAATTTAAACTAAAGGATTTACCGACTACATGAAGAATTTCAAAATTTGGGTTGAAAATGTGTTGGTTTTCTAATAAATGATTTGAATAGTTAGAATCTAATTTTTTGTTGTCATAGACGTTTGTGTTCCGAAATTCTAGTTTTAAAATTTCTAAAAGTTCTACCGATATAAATTTTATCACAATTGTCATTACCACATTTTAATTTATAAACTCCTGATTTGTTTAATTTTGAAGATATAGATTTATTATTTTTAATGAATTTGGATAAATTGTGATCAGTTTTAAAGGAAATATTCATGTCTAAAGTTTCTAAAAATGATTTAATTTTTAAGGATGGTGTTCCAAAGTATGTTAAGCTTTTAAATTATTTATTATTTTTATCTGAAGGGAATACTTGTTCTAAAGTCTCTTTTCTTTATCTTTTTATTTATGATATTGTCAATTAAATTTTGATCGTAATTATTATTAACTGCTATTTGTTTTATGATATTCAATTCTTTGGTATAAATATTAATATTTAATGGGACTGTTAAGAGTCTGTGTATCATACTAGCTGCTAGTTTATGACTGAATGGGTGGACCGAACTATTATGAATTGTAATATCTGTATGTGATGGTTTATGAAATATAGAAAAATCATGTTTATTATTTATATTTGAAATTGTAAGGTCTAGAAAGTTTATAGACTTATTTTGTTCAAGTTCTACGGTAAATTTGATATTATTGTGAATCGAGTTTATGTAAGTAATGAAGCTCTCTAATTGTCTATTTGTACCGATGAAGCTAGCTAAAATGTCGTCCACATATCGGTGCCAGTAGATAAATTTTTTACTAAGGGGGTGTTCATGAATTATTTTCTCTATATTATCCATGAAAATTTCTGCTAGTAGGGGGCTGAGAGGGTTGCCCATAATCAAACCATCTTTACTGCTATAAACCTCTCCATTGAAATGAAAATGATTTTGATTTAAACAAACTTTTAATAAAGTAATGATATCAGAATGAATTATAGGATTAACATTATTGTATGTGAGCAAGTTATCAACAAGATTTATAGTTTCTTTAGGAGGTATACTAGGGAATAGATTTGTTACATCGAACGATATGAATTTAGAATTATGGGGTAGTATTATATCTTGAATATTATTAATTAATTCCGTTGAGTTTTTAACTGAAAATCGAGGTATGAATGAACAATATTTAGAAATGATATCTATGAGAATCAAAGAGAGTTAAACTGAGCGAGAAATTTTAGGGAAGCCATTTAAGGAAAATTTTCAAAACATTGGTACAGACGTTGAAATAATAAAAAACCGAGCAAAACTACGGATTCTTCTAATGACCACGATCTTTTGCGGTATGATGAAATTAGTGATTCTGGCTCTGATTATCAACCATTAAGGTCTGCAACAAGTTCATCAAATGGCTCAGAATCAATAGAGCTAGAAGACACTGAGGTCAGTCATCCATCAGAAACACTTAGCGGTGGACTAACCGAAGGTTCAAGAAAACGGAAAGGGCAAAGAAATGAGGGGAAGAGGTCAAAAAACGCCAAAATGCGATTCACGATGCTCTGCACATAAAGCTCAGTATAAGAAGGGAGGCCCAAAACAATCTTTTAAATGAAACGAAATCAGTGATGACCAACGCAGCTTACTGTTCAGGACATTTTGGGAAAAAGGTAGTTGGGAATGCAAAAAAACTTTTGTATCAGAAAACGTGTTGCCGTCTGTACCAAAATATCGAAAAAAAGAAGAAGATTCGAGAAAAAACACAGCTTTCCCTTCTACTTTACAGTAAATGAGGGAGACGAGAATAACAAGGTAAAAAAACAAATTTGTAAAGTAATGTTTCTGAATACATTAAATTTTGGAGAAAAGCAATTACGCGCATGGACAAAGCACCGCCGGCCGCACCTGCATTACAACAAGCATTATTAGAAAATTGTGATGCATTACAAAGGTATGATGCTCAGAAAATTAAACAAAGCGGTACGAAAGACTTAGAGACATGTCTGAACTCACTACCTAAAGTAGAATCACATTACTGTCGTTCTTCGTCTAGTGAATTATACCTAGAGCCAGTTTGGCATAGGTACAGAGATATGTATAGGGAATATGTCACAGAATGTGTTTCTGAAAACAAACAAAAAGTAGCATGAGCTACATTCCAAAGTGCTCATGTGAAAATGCATGTAGCTTTTTATGCCCCAAAAAAAGATCAATGCAATGAGTGTACGTTGTACAAAAACAGAGCACTTGACGAAGAGTCATATCAGAAACACATTAAAGAGAAAAACGACGCGAATGCAGCAAAAGAGTTTGACAAACGCACAGCCTTAGAAAACAAAGACATTAAATGTTATACTGTAGACTTACAGGCTGTGCTCCTTTCTCATCGACTAAACGCCTCCGCCAAATATTATAAAACAAAACTGAAGGTGCATAATCAAGTTTATTATAATTAAGCAACAAAAGATGTATCATGTTATGTATGGCATGAGGCAGAAATGAAATTATACAGAGCTCACCTAAAAAAATTATCATTTGGTCTGATGGATGTGGGTATCAGAACAGAAATGTGAAACTCAGCAATGCATTACTCGAGATTAGTATCAAAAACAATATTTTCATAGAACAAAAATATTTGGAAGTAGGACATACGCATATGGAGGTGGACTCTGTCCGTTCAACAATAGAAGCAAAGCTTAGAAATCGTAGAGAAGTTTTCGCCCCCGACGACTATATTAATATTATTAAAAATGCTAGAATTCACAAACCTTATCAGACATACTACCTTAGTCATGACGATTTTTTTCTATTCCATACTGCCTATTATACTAGCATTAGACCTGGCTCTAAAACTGGAGATCTTTGTGTAAACGATGTAGTTGCCTACCAATATACTCCGGGTGGAATGATTTATTATAAACTTGCCATGGATCATGAATGGGCACCTCTTCATGTCAAAAATGTGGCCATATTTGGATTACAAAAGGTAGTATATCAACCCAGAGGCCGTTATTACGCAATCAATTCAAAAATTAGTTTGGCATTCTCAATCCTTTGCAAATTGTATTAGGAAAAAAATTGTCAAACGAATTAGACGCAAAATGCTAAGATTGGAAAGTTATTTGACCCTTCTGAAAAATTCGATATTTTTGACATACGACCTACTGAATTTACCACGACGATATATCATATCACAGATCTTATGATAAACTATATGTTAATTTCCAAATTGCACAGCCATATGATTGCGTCTTGAGACTACTCCACGAAGTCCTGTACGTTTCCACCGTAAGCGAGGTTGTGGTGGTTACTTAGTAAGGGTCCCTCGTATACTCGATGTTTACCATAAGGGCATATTATTATGGAAGAGACCCCTTACCTTGCAACCTGTGTTCGGGAACAGAATAAACAACGACACATTTATAAAATCACTGGGTTCAAGTTTAATACATTAAAAATACACTACTATATCAAACGACTTATTCGAAGTATTAATAACAATAATAATAATCTCATCCTGGTTCGTTCACATCCATTATATAGGAAACATAGTTGTGTTTTTCTGCACAGCCGACCTCGATATGTAAACTATACATGTCTGTTTATAAAATATCAAAAACAATCTTTCTTTGGTGAATGACATTGAGTATGGTCGGCCGATGCTCCTTAAATACTATAATTAATATTAGATTAAATATTATTATTTCTAAGGTAGTGTCCTTTTGTCTTTAATGTCTTTTAGGGATCACTACAAGGTTTGGGCAATCTGAAACGATATGGCGGATCGTTTGTCTCGGTGATCCGCAATCGCACTGCGGACATTCGGCGAGGCACCATCGGTGTAGGGAGTCGGCAGATTTACCCTGTCCTATCAGTATTCAGTTCAGCTTAGTCCAGGTGAAACGTGGGAGGGTTGAGCCATTGAAGCAGAGTTCAGGGTTGGTTATTTGGATGCAGTCAGACTCTGTTGTAGACAGTCATATTTCTGTCCATTTTTCTTTTATATTGAATTCATCAGTCATTTCGGAGGCGGTTCTGATAGGTTGGTATCTGGATTTCAACCGCTGGCGGCGCTGTGTGATGTTTGGGGCCTCCTCATGGATTGGCAAGTGCTCGTTTCACATGATTTTCCGATGTTCTCTAGCCAGTGCTGCCGAGCGTCATATATCCGGCGGGGCCGATGTTACTCTACTCAGAGTAGGGAGCCACCTCACTGGGGTTTGCTTCATGGTTCCAGTTATTGTTCTCATCATTTGGTTTAACTGAACGTTGACTTTATTGGTGTGAACGCAATTTGACAATACCGGTAGAGTATACTAGAGACGTTCCGGCAAGCTTAGCTATTATATTATTTCGTGTTCTTATTTTGGCGGCTACATTCGTAAGATGGGCTCTCAACGTCACTATCCTGACGAGTGTAACGCCCAGGTATTTAGGGGTACTGTTATGTCTTATGACGCTGCCGTTAAGAGTAATATTGAGAATATCATTCATCTAACGGTTAGATAAGTGAAAGAGGCAGGCCTCAATCTTGTTGGTGTTGGGACAAAATCGTCGTCGTTTAAAGTAGTCGGCAAGTGTTATTATATCTTCGTTTAGGGCCCTCTCTGCTATTGTCTTAGTTCCATCTCTAAATACAATGGCCAAGTCGTCGGAATATACACACTTTGTTGATTTTATTTCAGGTAAGTCAGCTATGTAGATGTTAAACAGTAATGGAGTAAGTACTGAACCCTGAGGGAGGCCACTGTTCAGCTTTCTGTTGTTCAGGAGGCTATTTACTAGCTGGCAAATTTTGCGACAGGGTATGACCCCTATCAGTTTGTAGGGAAGGTCTTCTCTCCACACAGTGTCGTATGCGGTCGTAGGTTCAATAATAGTGACAGCTGTTTTTTTACACTCCTCGAACCCAACCTCAATGTAAGTTGTTAAGGACACCACCTGGTCGCAGCAGCTGTGACCACTCCTAAAACCAGCCTGTTTGACAAGGACAGCAGCGTAATATGCGGTCACTACAAATATTTTTAATTACAAAAATTGATGATTATGTATAAAAGTTATACCTACTTGTCAATTTACAAGACTAGGGTTTCCAAACATTGTACACTGTTTGCTAAACAAACAACGTAGTTTCCACATTTAAAATAGTAGAAAACTCTTGAATGATAACATTGGTTTTGGAACTATATGAAATTACTAGTAATAAACTACACATTCTTCCATTTTGGCAAGTATTTTCCAAAAGAAACCAAAAAAACTTCGAAAGCAACTTAATGTTTTTGATTGACGTGGCGTTGCACCAAGTGGGTTCAGAATTGTCGGAACATAGACAAACATCGTTGGTGTAATTCTGTCAACCGCATGTTGAGTTCGCCCCCCTGACCGGCTGTACATCCACCATCTACCAAAAATAATAATTCTGGAGGCAGACTAGATATCCATCCAGTGAGAGTGACGACCTCTCACATTGGAATATTAAACATGATTGAAGAATAAAATTTGATAATTAAATGTGATATAAAAAATTCTTCCTGATGAGTGAATTTAGTTGAGGTCAAAAAGCTTGTAGTTCTTTGCCCAGATCAGCTGGACATCCTCCATCTACCAAAAATAATAAATCTGGAGATAGACTTGATGTTATTCCGATAAGGACTACGAACCATGATACCGAAATATGAAATGTGATTCAAAATTAAAAGTTTAAAAATTGAAGAAAAGTTTTATGAAGGAAATTTTCAAATTTCAATATGATTTCGTCGCTAACTGGCCGTCTATCAAAGATAACAAATTTGGAGACAGTCTCGATGGCCCCCTAGCTAGGGCGCTGAACACTATAAATATCTAATAGTTGTGATTAAATAAATCAGACTCAGGGAAAAACTACGAAAAAATAGTTCTCAACCTATTGTCATCATTGAAGACATTGTAATAGTCTGTGTAGTAGTGTATAGTTTCAATTTAAATGTACTTGTTTCTTTAGGCAGTTGATATTTCTGTTCATCTCAGCTGTTATTTCGATATCCTCATAAAAATCCAATGGGTTGAAATTTCTGGTGTTCAAATTTTTAAGAAGTGTTGAGTTAGTTTCACGTTCAAATTATTAATAAATTCAATATGGAAACGGAATACTAATATACCTGGACGTTTTATATGTCCCTTTATACGTACGTCCAAAGCTCTACAAGTTTTTCCAATATATGTCGTTTCACAATCACCACACCTCAGCTCATAAATGTCATTTTTGGACAATTTTTTGATCTTATCTCTAGAGTTAACGAATTCATTATATAAAGAATTGGAAGTTCCATATGATATCTTCACATTCTTAGAAATATTTCTGAAAATATTGATTAATTGATGAGGCAGGTGAGGGTTTATGAACGTTATTGATACGTATGAAATATTACTGTTTGTGATAGATAGATAGGTTAATTGTTGGATTTTTTTCTGACTATTTGTTGTAGAAGATTGTCTATGATAGAGTGGTGAAATACATTGTTAACAGCAAGTTGTTTGATTGTATGAAGTTTATGTTATACTCTGTCGTATCTAAAGGTATATTTAGGCGTCTGTGAATGTAAAAGTTGAAAGCATCCATTTTGCGCTGAAGAGGGTGGTATGAGTTGGCCTGTATAGCGTGGACTGATTGAGCAGTCCGCACCCAGAGCCGCACCTATATATGTAGAGGTCGAGGAACCCGAGGCATCTATCCATTTAACTTTCCAAGATTAAGTTGATATTAAGGTGACTGTTATTTGAAATGTTTTGAGCTAATATTGTTGTGCCTTTGATTGGGCAAAAGATGCCGTCGACGTATTTAGAGTATAGAAGTATTTCTTTGTTCTTAGGGATCATTAATTTACTTTTTAAGTTGTTCATTAAGATATCATATATTAGTGGTGATAAGGCACTGCCATAGCTAGACCATACGGTTCTTCATAAGTAACGTTATTGAATGTGAAAAATGTTTGTGAAAGACACAGTTTTAGAGAAGTAGTTATTGATTGTATATGTTGCGCGATGATTCCTGAGGATTCCAAGATCTCGCACACTAAAGGTATCGATTACTAGACCAACACAGATAATGTACAGGTTGCTTAAGTGAATCAACCAATATTTTCTGGAATATTCCATATTAAACTTCAATTTCTTTATATAATGTTTCGTTAACTTTAATGATAATATCAACAAATTGTCCATATATGACATTTATGTGCTAGGGTGTGGTGATTATTAAGCGTCTTATGCTAAAAGGACTTGTACAGCTTTCGATGCTCGAATATATAAAACGTCCAGGTACATCAATATTCGGCTTCCATATTAAATTCAATAAACATGTATTTGATCCTGAAAATAACTCAACACTTCTTAAAAATTTGAACACCCGAATATGTCAACCTATTGGACTCTTACTAGGATATCGAAATAACAGCTGAGATGAACATAAATAATAATTGCCTCGACAAACAAGTGAATTTAAATAGAAACTATACACCACTACACATACTCTAACAAGGTCTTCAATGATGACAATAGGTTGACTAGTAATTCAGCGTTGACGTAAGGGGTAGGCTCCGAGTTACACATCGGGGACAGCTATAAAGAAAGCCATGGACCATTCAGCTTAGGGCTTCTCTCGACACCATTACAGATCAAGTTTTGTCTGTCTAAAGCAGGCGTCCCACGATCGAATAGTTGGTCAAACTTGACTAATCAAACTGAACTGATGACATAGAATTATGACTGTTTGACGTAGCCTTAAATTTGAGAGTCACACGATCAATCTTTTTATTTCATACGTTTCCGTATCCGTAACGAACTGCGCATGTGTAGACCCACTACGGCTCAGCCGATACGTTGCGTTGAACGGATTGTTACATCCCTTCTCCGTATACATAAACGTATATGTATCCCGACCAAAATCAGTATAGTGTGCAATTAGTGCTATTTTACAGGTCTTCTTAGATATTGGTTTGATTATATCCACAAAGTTCAGTTTTAGTTTTATTTTTAACTTCAACCAAAAAATAAACGGTGATAAAGATTAAAACTAACTTTTCCGCATATGTGGCCCTGAATAATATTCTATCATAAAATTGTTACTTGTATACACTTCGGGGGATGTATCGTGCTAATAAACCAAAATTTGTCCAAAAATAACCAAAAATTTAGTATATCTGGATTTATAGAACCCGCTGTACTCGCACTAGTTAGCTGAAAATCAATAGGGTACATGTGTAAGACACCTTGAACAATATTCAATCATAAAATTGGTCACTTGTATACACTCTGGAGACTGTATCTTGCTAACAAACTGGAAATTCTCCAAAAATGACGAAAATTTGGTACTTCAAGTACCATAGAACCCGTTCTACTGGCTCTAGTGAGCTGAATATCAATAGGATTCATCTTTCAGATGCTCTGAATTATATCCAAGCATAAAATTGGTCACTTGTATATAATCCGGAGGCTTTATCGTGCTAAGATACTGAAATTTCTCCAAAAATGACAAAAATATCGTACTTAAAGTACATAGCACCTGTTTTACTGGCTCTGGTAAGCTGAAAATGTGTAAAGTTCATCTGTGAGATGTCCTTAATAATATTCAATCATAAAATTGGTGACTTGTTGACCTCCAGAGGCTGTATCGTGCTAACAAACTGGAATTTCCCAAAAAATTACTAAAATGTCGTACTTCTAGTACCTTAGCACCCGTTGTGCTGGCTCTGGTGAACTGAAAATCAATAGGGTTCATCTGTTACATGTCCTTAACAATATTTAATCATAAAATTGGTGACTTGTCGCACTCCAGAGGCTCTATCGTGCTACCAAGACATGTAACGAAAAGTGGCCAACGACAACGACGACGACATACACACAGGATTTTTTTCTATAAACCGTTTTTTTTGGGTTGTTGTTGATGGAAAACGTGAAAATAACTCAAAAACATTTCAAATTTCCAACTTTTTTTGGGGTAAACCAATACTTTTCTCGCATATTAGATAGGTTGGGCGGAAAAGTAATAGTACTTTGACCATCCTGGTTTTAGCACGAAACGATACGTCATCTGCTAAAAAGGTTTTCTAGACAACTCCTCCACATCAACGTAACTCCAATACGGATACGGATACGTGAAAAAATTTATGACCTGCTAAAATTGTGTATTATGAAGGTGGATTTCAAGTTAACAACCATTATTGCTCTCACGAGTATAGCAGTGGTTTGAGCATACGAAGCATACATAAGAAATGACACATAATTTGGAGTAAATATTGTCGTCCTTGTCGATACGAGGGCAATAATAACGTCTTTGCAATGGTTCGAAATGAACTCCGAGATGAAAACCTACTACTATAGATTCATAGTTTATATCACATACACGTAGTATGTAGGTAAAAAATTTCAAAACAAAACGTGAAAGTGGAAACTGAGAAGAGAAAACCCACAAACTAGTCAGACTACAAAATACGAGAACAAGGACCAAAATATCCTGTCGTTTCTCTGGTGTCAAAATTGACCAATAGTAAATCGGATTTCATCAAACTGACTGATCGTTTTACATGCGCCGCTAGCGAGTAATACAAAATTTCATATACCTACGAGCTGGAAATGGGTTCAGTTTAGACAACTGCTGGAGAAAATCTCTTCCTCGAACGCCACGCCGACGACGCCCAACACAGGCAGTTTCAGCCGCTGCACCGCAAGATTCGATGGCAAAAGATGTCACGACACCGTCGACACGTTCATAACCACCATCTCAATATACAAGGAGATTGAGAAAATAAATGACGCCGACGCAATTAGAGGTTTACCGCTACTCCTCACCAACGACGTTTCACTATGGTGGCGCGGGGTAGAAAACCAAGCGACCAACTGGGATGACGCCACGTGACTAATCCAAAATGCATTCTCTAAACCGCTAAACCAGCCTATCAAGTGTATCTCGACATATTTGACCAACGCCAAGAGCCTAACGTCACAATCGACGATTTCATATGCAGAAAGAGAGCACTATTGGTACAATTACCGCCAAACTGTCACGACGAGAGTTCAAAACTCGACATGGTTTACGGATTGCTTTCAATCCATACACGCAAACAAATCCCATGAGAGTCGATACGCTCTTTCGACAATTTACTTGAACTAGCCAGGAGTAAACAGTGACTACAGGACCTCCCAGTATACCGAGACCAGATGCGAGCAAGAAGCCAAGATGCGCCTACTGCCCTTTTAGAGGGCATTCAATAAACGAATGCCGAAAACGCCAAGCCGCTAAAGAAATTAGCACAGAAACCCATCGCAAATCGGAACCAAGAAAAATCTCCTGTTACGGGTGCGGCAAACAAGGAGATTTCCGAAACAACTGCCCGGATTGTTCAAAAAAACCTCGTCCTGACATATCAGCCCATTCGGCCCACTTCTACAGTCTGAGTACGTTAACCGAGCTCACAACCCAAGTGCCCACTATACAAGTGAAAATAAATGGGGTTAACGGCCTTGCTCATATAGACACAGCTGCTAGAACGAGCATAGCTAGCACATCACTGTACGAGTACTTGAAACAACGGCAGACTTGCAACTTTAAAACACAATTAGTAGACGTCACACTCGCAGACGGGCGTTGTACACCCAAATAAGTACTGTCTACTACGACCCAAATAGAAGTCGGTGATCGCACATTCCCGATAGAGTTTGTAATACTACCCGACGCAGAGGACAACCGCACCTTGTTAGGTATCGACTTCCTGAAAAAAGCCGCCCTAGCTCTGAACCTTCCTCAGCGTGCATGGTACTTCGCAGATGAACCCGAGAAGATATTCAACTTCCTCAATATTCAACAGTGTAAAACACCCGAATATATCCGAAATGGCCATCCACAACGAGAAACACAGTCCGATAGTGCCAGAAATATAATGCTTGCAGTGAATGTCGGGGAGGGGCAAGAGTCGCCATTTTTGGGATTCTTTCCTTCACCATAGCCAATGGATGATGAAGCCCTCGTCACCCAGCCTGATGACGCTGGCCCACTCATAAAGATCCTCACGCCACCGCGACCGACTTATACACTTGACGACGACGACGACCAATATTCACCTGGTGCGATCTACGATATTTTTAAAGACTCTCTACCAGCTACTTGGTCACCACCGAAAAAGCGGGATCCCAGAAAACGACGCAGACGGGAATTAAACCAAATAGATATTTGTCTGAGACCCGACGAAACTCCTGGGCTTAGCAATCAACAACGAGACACCTTCAATAAAACCCTCCAGGCATACTCCGATGTCTTCGCCGAGGATGGACCACCTACTCCGTATGCTGAACATCGCATATCCACAGGTGAATACGCGCCCGTAGCTAACGTCCCATATCAGATGAGTCCATCCCGTCAAAACATATCAAGGCAAAAGCTCGACGACATGCTAGAGAAAGGCGTAATTGAGGAAAGTGATACGCCATGGTTATCCCCCGTGGTCCTCGTACCCAAAAAGGACAACGACCTACGAGTATGTGTCGACTACCGTAAGCTTAATGCCATCACAGTACCCGATAAATATCCACTACCACGGATCGACGATTTGCTTCACGCCGCTAAGGGCTGCCCATTCATGTCGTGCCTCGACTTCCAGTCGGGCTATTGGCAAATACAAATTCACGACAGTGACAAAGATAAAACAGGATTCATAACGCCTTTTGGAATCTATAGATTTAATAGGATGGCCTTTGGATTACGAAACGCCCCCAGTAGTTTTCAGCGCCTAATGGACAGATTCAAATCTACCCTAAAAGAAGTCACCGTCTTAGTTTATCTCGATGACCTCATTATCAGGTCACCGACATTCGACCAACATCTCCGTGATTTGGGAAGAACCTTTGAACATTTACGGACGTACCGACTGAGAGTAAATAGAAAAAAATGCAATTTTGGCTGTTCCACAGTAAGGTATCTTGGACATATGACAACTGAGGATGGCATTCCGACCGACCCGGAAAAAACGTCGGCTATATCCAATACGCCAGCTCCAAAAAATATCAAACAGCTTTTGTCTTTCATACAGACTTGCTCCTGGTACAGGCGATTTATACCTAACTGCGCGCAGATTGCCAGACCACTAACGAATCTAACCAAGAAGAAACCTTTGTGGAAGTGGGGATCAGAAGAATAGCAGGCCTTCGGAAATTTGAAAGAGAAACTGGTATCCTCGCCCATACTAAAACAAGCAGACATCTCCAAACCATTTATTATCAAGACGGACGCCAGTGCATACGCAATAGGAGCGGTTTTGGTCCAGGGGGAGAGAGAAACCGAGCACCCGATAGAATACAGTAGTCGCTTACTGACATCAGCGGAACAGAATTATAGCACTACGGAGCGAGAAGCGCTTGCGCTAGTGTTCGCTGTAGATAAATTTCGGGGATACATTGAAGGTTCAGAGGCAATACTGATAACCGACCACCAACCCCTCAAGTGGTTAATGAGCCTGAAAACGCCAACAGGACGCCTAACACAATGAGCCCTGAGATTACAGCCATACGACCTCCAAATCCAATATTCACCCGGGAAAACAAATGAAGTAGCAGATTTCCTATCTCGACCCCCATGCCAGAAACCTAACGATGAGTGTCAGATTTGCAACGTACAACTTGACATCCCTAGGAGAAGTGAAAAAGAGATGCGTCATGAACAAACAGAGGATCCTGAATTGGCTCCGATCATTGCGGCCCTCGAGAACGCCGCAGACCACGAGATAAACGCTAAATGGATCAAACGAGGATATTTCATGCATATGGGAGTACTTTATCGGTATACCCAGGAACAGGAGGATGAAAATGCTAGATTAGTTGTGCCAAAAGAGGAGCGTCCAAAAATTTTGCGAGCCTACCACGACGACCCTACCGCCGGACATTACAGCGTAGATATAACGTTAAATCGAGTCGCTAGGCGTTACTTTTGGACAGGAATGGGTTAGGACATCGTCAAGCATGTATCTACCTGCTTAGAATGCCAGATGTATTAAGTCGATTACAGGAAGCCTGCGGGATTATTACAAACAGTAGTCTCGGACCAAAGGTTTGGAGTTATCGCAGTCTATCTATTCGAACCACTACCGTTGAGTGAAGACGGCAAAAGGTGGATTTGTATAATTGAAGATGTCACTAGCCGCTGGGTTGAACTATTTTCGCTAGCAGACGCTACGGCAGTTAATTGCGCACGAGTATTAATCGATGAAATATTTCTCCGTTATGGGGTACCACGGCGGTTAATAAGCGACAACGGGACACAATTCGTGTCCGCCATAATGCAAAAACTCACGTTTTGTCTAGGCATTAAACATGCTGTGTATCACGCTGAATCAAATATAGTGGGACGTAAGAATCGTGACTTAAAAACACAATTAGGTATACTAGTTGGCAAAGAGAACCTCTCATGGTCCCGGCATTTAACTTCTATAAGATTCGCCATCAACACAGCCCGATGTGAAAGTACTGGACAAACGGCGGCATATCTGACCTTCGGGAGAGAGCTGCGAACTATACAAGACGTCACAGACGATCTTAGCACTATTGTACGTAATGAAAATTTTGTCGCAGAAATCCCACCAATACTACAAAATTTATCTATGTCTCTCCGCCTGGCCAAGGAGCTTACAGAAGAACGACAAGAGAAGAACCAAGCATATGTAAATAAACATAGGCGTCATGGGCCGGATTACGCACCTGGCGACAAAGTGTTAGTCAAATCACATTTCCTCAGTAACACCGCAAAAGGGTACTCAACGAAATTGGCTCCACGACGCGACGGACCCTACGTCATACTCCGAAAACACGGACCTACTAGCTACGAACTTGCCGAGCCGAATGAAGACTCCATTCCAATAGGGATTTATCATACTATCGACCTAACTCCCTATCAGTCCTCTGAAAACTCAGAAGACGAACCTGAGCCCGTGCAGTAGATTAGAAGGAGAGGACGGCCCCGCAAATCAGATATAACTTCTCCCGCAACTATTTCTGACGACCTCGACGCCAGAGGGGGAGGCTGTAGCGGTGGAACATTACAATACGCCTGTACCCCAGTCTAGTAGCGACCAGCATTACATGGAGGATACTTAGGAGCCCCGCGCGTAGATGGCGTACGAAGCATACTCTGAACGGAGCCTACGTGGACTCAGCGCCACGGCTGAGTGATTAAACGCTTCATAATAATATTGTTACCATTTTCTTTTTTTTTAGGATTCTCATATTATTTTTTTTTCTAATTGTAAATTCATAGTGTTGAATTATTATTTTGATAAATATATTTTAAACACATTTACAATAGTTATTTATGTAACAAGTGTGTAAAGTAGCATTTTTTCGATGAATGTGGAAAATGTCGCATGATCCGCAGGCGAATGCGACAATCACATGAGTCGAAAAAAGGCCTTTACACAAATTGCATATACTATTTTTTCTACTACCGAAAATTTTATCAAAATACAGAAGTTTAATAGTAATTTACTTTGCGCACTTAAGTAGGTTTAATTTTTCTTTACAAGAAACTATAACGCTTTTATTGATTCCTAATGAAATATATTATTTTGAACATATTAATCAAAATTACAACAAATTAACAAAACAACAGACGAATTCAATTACTAACTATACTAATATTAAAGGTGCAATTTGTGCACTCGGACATTTTCGGAATGTTTCATTCTTCCTACACCATTCTTTGAACAAATGGTATTTTGTTTCGTAAATATTCACAGATTTTTGGGACAATAAATCATTAGAAGCATTCTGTGCTACGTGTAATATGTTTGATGGTGTATTTTCAAAATAATCTTCTGAGAGCTCGCCAGAGGAATCCATCTTTATAGTTATATGTACCTACCTATTCCGTTTTCTAGAAAACGAATCTAAGATAACATCATAGTTTCCTAAAAATGTTAAATACTCAAATATGAATACTTTTGCCTACCCTAGGTATAGTCGGAAGATCTCAATTTCAAACCTAAATGTCCGATTCAATGCAAAAAGAAATGTCAGTCACGCACAGCCAACTTATAGGTACCTACCTATGCACCCTATTTTATTATTTGCCAGTACCCAGTAATTATTTGTTAATAATTATTAGGTATGTATTTTACTGAATTCTATTTGTTTCAATCCTCGATTCAAAGAAAATTCAGATTCAATATCCGTTTATTATAACTTCCTATATTTTTTTAAGACTAGATAAAACTACATACAAATTGGAACTTTTTCTTTACGCACTAGTGCGTAAAGTAAAGTTTCACGAACTCGAAAGTGTGTCTAAAGTACGTACTTTACGCACGGTAGTAGAAAAAATACTTTATGCAGAAAAATCGTTATAATTTACCCGCGGAAAAAGTTATCAATTATCGTGTCTCTTTAGAGGAGTAATATCACCTCCTGCTTGTACCAGGATAGTGACCGATGTCCTTCTGAAGCAATGGCTAGTTTACATATCTGGATCAGCATGTCCAAGTCAAATCATCCTCACTATCGCGACCCATTTTCGATTATAAATTTTCTTTGAAAACGAATTATGTGAACACCGATGTGAAATGTCAAATTATTAGATAGACATTAACAAACATGACTCAATCATATAGTATAATATATATGACCAAAAAATTCGTTGAATGAAATAGGTATTTCGATACAGCTAGCCCATGGGAAATGGAAATCTGTATTAAAATGTGGTAGGTTGCTTAATCGAAGACGCACTTGAAATGTACATTTTTCTTTATGGTCGTAGAAAAAATATTTTATATTCTTATGATAAATTTGAGTATGCTCAGAAGGAACAAAAATTGTACGATTCATTTTATGATGTTTTTTTTGTGATTCTAGTTCTAATATCTATAGTAAGGAGTAATACATTCATTTAAGACCGATTTCTACTTTTTTTACTAGGGCAAAGGGAAAGTAAAAAAAATGGAACTATTTCAAATACAATGTAGCTATAAAGTTTTCTTACCGAATCTCCCGCGATCTCGAATTATTTTCCATACATTTTTTCTCATTTGTAAACTTTTTCAAGAAAATTCGTTCTTTGAAAATTTTTTCGGAATAATTAAAGATCTAAAGAGATTATAAGTGAAAATATTTCAGGTATTTATTTGTCATCTAGATGTAGCTTATTGTGGAATACTTATGCATTCATTAGAAACACAACCATACACTAAGATTAAGAAATAAAATGCAGAAAAAAAATAAGCAAATGTTTTAACTGGCTTCAAAATAACAAAATAAATAAAACAAATAGGTATAACTAACTCAACCAAAAACTATAAAACTAGATTAGTTAAAATTATTTGCTATTTCTTCTCTATGTCTAGTTCCTTCATTCTCAATTTCTTCAATATTTTGGATGTTATTTACTATTGCATTGACTTCATGCAGAAGTAATTGTTCTCTTCTTCATAATTTGCCTCATTGTCGTTAAACATTAAACATATGTTGCGTAGAAACCATGCAGTTTGAACAACGTGGGAAATTACATTTGTACGATTTATGTCCGAATATTTCTTCTTCTGAATCTTCCAAATAATAGAAGAAATGCCCTTTCAATAACTTGTCTGGCTTTAGCAAGTTGGGTATTGAATCTAACTTGATAAAGATGGAGATATCCCCTATCTTTATAACGTGCTATACACCAATCATATACTGGATATGCTTTATCTCCGATTATGAAAGAGCTTGGTTAAAAATAAAGATCTTTTGTCTTATGAAGTTTTCAAATATGGTTGAATTCCTGATAATTCGAATATCACTAACACTGCTGGGATAACCACAGATAATGTCTAAAAACTTTCTTTTGCTATCACAAATGGCTTGTAAAGGTACATCATAAAAACATTTTCTATGTATGTATGTCTCTAGATTTGCATGACGTGCTTTTATGGGAATGTATGTTCCATCGATTGCTCCAATACAACCATGGAATTGATCCATAGAATAGAAGTGTTCCTCACTTTGAGTTCTTTTTTCTAGTGTTAACCATTTCAAAACTTTGTCGGTATTCGAAATAATTGCATTGATTACTCTCTCTATTGACACAAACAGAGAGGATTTTGCCATATCAATGCTTGCAATGCTTCTGCAAAATAACATCAATGTAAATATTTCATAATTTATTAATTTTTCCTACTTTACCTATAGATATCTGGAGTGCTCAAAATCCGAAGAGTTGATAGTAGCTGTAAACTAGGATCAATGTTTTCTTTGAATGTGTTGTTGCTTTTCAGCAAATGGGCAATTTTATTAAATAAATCATTATAAGCAGACCTTGTCAAACGTAAATGTTGTTGGAGTTCTGCATCAATCATTTTTTCTATGATCTTCAAAAATTTCCGTGACTATTTTCTCTACCAACCTCTCCATTTAATGCCAATATACTTGTTTCAATATAATCGTCAGATAATGACGATTCATATATATTATTAAAGAAAGACTGGCCACACTTTATCTAGTTGGCTTAAACAATAGTAGAAAAATTGAAGAAAATATTTTGAAGATAGTGTAGAAAAAACGAATCACTAAATGAACAATAGAACGAATTAAGAGATTGCACTACAAAAATAATTGAAATACTACCAAAACTGCCATCTACGTATGTTAATAAAAGTTTGCGCCATTTACACGTCTCAAGTTACTCTAGACAGAATAAATTTTCTATTTAATAAACAATTAAATTACCTAATCAAATTAAAATCACAAAAATTTTTGAAATCACGTATTTACCATGTCTTATATTAAATTCATCCCCCTTTTTCTATTTTCAATTGATACTTACAAAGAAACATTCTTCCAAATAATTCTCAATTTATTGACTGAAATTTATTCAGATAAAATTTCTATATATACATAGTGATTTTCCAACTAATTTTAAGCTGATCTAAAAAGTCATTTGGCAATAAAAAAAATGTATAAGACTTGGCTCAATTTTTGGTATAAGGCATTAAAATTTTATTAGGTAATTTAAATGTTTATTAAATAGAAATTGTATTCTTTCTTCTTCTTGAGACGTGTAAATGGCGCAAACTTTTATTAACATCCGTAAATGGCAGTTTTGGTAGTATTTAATTCACTAATGGATTTTCCGTTTATTTTCAATTTTTAATGCAATCAAATATTATATGATTGATATCTGCAATAGTAACATCATCACAACTACAAGCGGCAGTGTTAACAATACCTAATTTATCAAGGTTATATGGATATCTCCCATGTTGTGATTTCGATCTGAAAATTGTGGATACATGAAATTTGAGAACATTATAATCAAATATATAGTGCTTCTATAAAGTCCCCTCTTTTGTTTTGAACGGAGATATTTAGACTCATGAAATTTGGAGCATCAGAATGAACTATTGCAACCTTCTCTACTAGTGGTAACAGAAGACGTAATTAGAATCGGTGACGTCACCCGGCAACTGAAACCAATAATATTAAATAGGACCTTACGGCAAGTGACACCTCGTTTGAAAGGTATTTAGAATACCTATTCAATCATACTATTTTTTTATGGATTTACGATACGATTTTTCACGATTAGAATGAATAAACACTAAAATTTGAGTTTCGCCTTTATTTATCAAATAATCAAATTTTCGTTTTTACATGCGATAAATATCTTGAATTTTTAGTTGAATTATGGTTTAACGAGACGTTTAAAAATCTACATAAACAAAATGGTACGTGCTCTAGCTGACAGAGTAACAGCTACCTTAATTATTAGTGAAAGTGGAAATAATTTTCATGCGGCGGAACGCATTTTTAATGAGATATATCCCGATCGCCCTATATCGAGGACTTGTTTGAGAGAGATTTGTTACGGGTTTATTTTGCACAATGGAGCCCTTCCTTTTGTTTAAGAGAAAAATGTCTTTCTTGATCGATATGTGATAATTCGATAGAGGCAAACTCTTCACCCTTCGTCATAACCGAACGCACTCCTGTTTACTGTACTTCTGCTGACTATAATTGTTCTTTGATTAGAACTAACAGGCCATGGCAATTGGTCCTTTAGTCTTCAATCTTGGTTACTCCGATTGTTCTATGATTAGAATCAACAGACCATGGTCATTGGTCATTACGATTGCTTGAAGGTAAAGCGTGGTGTAACTTAATTTCCACCACACTCTGAGTAGAGTGTAATTCAGTGCAGTTAGGAATGAGGCAATATTGAGTATCGAGAGTAAGGTATGGAGTGTAAATTACACCACGTGTGGGAAATAGCTACACTTCGATACATATGAATGAACCTAACATTACTCTTGTTTATTGTGCAAGTCAGCTTAGTTTCCCAAATGTTATTGTGTTCTTGAATTAATCTCAACTATCTCTAGTTTTTCCACAATACCTAATTGTCTAATTTGACTATTGTCATATGCCTTATTGTAGTTGGGTTGGTTCGGCCAGAGATGACGTGATTGGCCACTTTAAAATTTTCCTGGTATTGATATAACCATTATATTTCAATGACAGATGGCTGATTATTAATTTTCTCTTATATCGAATACAAATGTGTTAGGCTCTGCAGTAAAAATTTGATAAAGTCATGACATTTCTTTTCTACTCAATGTTGACGTCTATGTTCCAAGTTACGAGTATACTGCTAACACACCTTGGCGGGTGACAGATGACTAGAAGTACACTCCTGCCAATGTCTGTCATTTATTCTTGAATCTCCGTGTTGAGCTGGAAGAAGATTGACTGAGACGAATTTAGTATCCCAAGCAGTTAAAATACAAAACGCCATCAAAGAAATGAAGCGATTGAAAAACACTATTTTGGGAATAAGTGAAATCAGATGGCCAGATGAAAATTACTGTGATATTGAAGATCATAGAATATACTACTCAGGATGTTCCGCCAAATATGAGTATGGAGTAGGAGTCATACTGCACTAATCAATTGCACCAAATGTTACAAACTTTGTGCCCGTCAATGAAAGAATAGTGTTAGTACAAATAAAAGCAATTCCAACAATTGTCAACTTCATACAGGTGTATACACCCACAAATGATCATGAAGAAGATATACATAATTTTCACACAGAATTATTCACCGTTATCAAAAAAATACCTAAAAAAATTACTTATAATGATGGCTGATTTTAATGCAAAAGTGGGAAGAGGAAGATCAGGAAACCATAATGGACCCCATGGCCTTGGAGTAGGAAATGCGCGTGGAGAAAAATTCTGTACTTTTGCAGGAGAAACCGATTTGGTTATAATGAACACATTTATCGAGATGCCTCCGCGTAGCTTATATAACTGGAAAGCCCCAAAAGATGGAAAAGATGGCACAATCATACTAAACCAAATCGACTACATGATGGTTAGTCAAAGATATAGAAACCTGAAAGTAAAACCAGGCACAGCCACTTATGATAGAAGACAGATCAATGAACCAGAGGTGAGAATTCAGGCCTTGAACCTAATAAGTAACACCTTATGTAACGTGAATTTCGTTCGCCACTCGTAATATTTCTCGTCGAGTCGATGAAAGAGTAACTTAAATTTCGTTTACTCTTCGTAACATCGAATAATACTGCTTGTCGAATTTTATGTTTCGGATGAGTTCGTTTTCATTAAGATATTTAAGTCGATGCGCGCTGAGGTTCTGCCTTTTTTTTCTTCAACGAAATATACTTATTCTATCGTATCGAAGTGCATTTATAACAATGCACTTTTTCTTACCAGCCCAAACTTTTTTTACCAGCCTAAGCCTTTTCACCGCCTGAAATTCTACCAGTTTGAACTCGGCTGGGACCACGGCTCTACTCAAAGCCGACTTGATGCAGCTGATTGGTTCCTGATTCCATTGTACGTCAAGAGATTCATCGTTGGAAAAGAAAACAAATGCAAGGAAAGTACTAACGTCCATGATCGTAAACATTATCGATTATTTCCAACTGCAGTTCATGTACTAATTAACTTTAGAGTTTTGTACAATATGTAATTTAATATCTTCTTTGTAAAATTCATAATTTATGTTTAAATTTCAATTTTCCTTCAGAATCTAATTTTTTTTTTAAAATTTTGATATTTCACTCTTCTTCCAGTCTCTAATTTTCTTTCAGTAACTAATCTTTTCATTTTATTTTTATTTAATAAATCTACTTGTAAATATTTAAGAACATTTTCAAATCTCAACTTTTTTTCAATATATAATTTTTATTCAATAAATGTACTTGTAAATATTAAATAACGTGGTTCATTTTTTATAAGCTTCCAACTTCTGGTTTTGTTGACTGGGGTTAGTTGATGTGAGGTAACTTATAGAGTAGTAGGACTCAGGATGACGCCCACTTATCTTTCCGTCTCGTTACGTAAAAATAAGTAGGATTACCCGAGAACCGGTAAGACCTACTCCTATTAGCATATAACGCACGCCTGAGTAGCTCTTCGACGGACTAGCCGTAGCTGGATATAAAAAACAGCTTAGAAGTCGAGGAGAAGATAGACAGAATAGTCAAAGTCACAAAAACAATGGAGAAAAAGATATTATTAGCAACAGATATGGATCCATCAACAACCATATTAGGAGAAAAATCAGAGAAGCAAAAGAACAAGAACTCAAAGACAAGTGCAAATAGATTGAAATGGCACAATAAAACCACGACTCATTTGGTATATATAAGAAGACAACGAAATAACAGGAAAATTCAAGAAGAAATCAATAGGAAAAATGGAAAATGAATTAGGCAAAATTATTGTAGACATCGAACAAATAAAACCATCATGGAAAGATTACGCGAAAGAATTATTCTCAGACACAAGAACAGAACAACAAATGACAAACGACATCACCGGACCGGACATCCTTTTAGACGAAGTTGAGGCAGCAATACTGACCCTCAAGCTTGGACAGGCGGCTGGCCCAGATGAGGTGCAGTCAGAGATTATCAAACTCTTTGATGAGGATTTCAAAAAAGGACTAACTATCATATTCAATTAAATATACAACAGTGGGAAAATACCAAAAGAATGGAGTTTATGGTTCTCCCAAAGAAGCAGTGGGACAAAAAATGCAGTACATAAAACAATAAGCCTTATGAATCACTTATTAAAACTTTTTTTTAAATCATACATCGGAGACTGTACATACATTGTGAAGAACACATATCGATATTGTTTCATTGATTATCAAAAGGCATTTTATAAAGTTCAACACAACAAAATGGTGGAAGTTCTGCAAGATAGTGGAATTGGCGGTAAATATTGAGAACATATACTGGAATTAATCAGCTTCCGTTAGAATTAACCATACCAAAACAGAAGAACAAATCTTAAGAGGAGAACGGCAGGGATGTATATTGTCAGCTCCCGTATTCAACATGTACTCAGAGGCGATTTTCCAAGAAGTACTAGAATACACGGAAGCAGGAGTGCTATTAACTGGCGAACGAATAAACAGTTTTAGATATGCCGATAACACCGTCATATTTGCAGCCACTGCACAGGAACTGTAGCTTTTATTGGACAGGGTGGTTGAAGTAAGTGAGAAATAAAGTCTACAAATCAACACCAGTAAAACAAAAGTCATGATAATTAAATTAACTATCTCGACCCTTACTTCGTGGAATATGCTCATATTAGTGTTTTTAAATGAAACTCTTGGTCTCTAGTTAATTCCACAATATATTGTGGAATTAACTAGAGACCAAGAGTTTCATTTAAAAACACTATCATGATAATTAGTTAATAAAGTATTGGAGAGGTTCTGTTTACCATCAATGAGAAAGCGGTAGAACGAGGGTCAACCTACACATATCTTGGCACAGTATTAAACAAACAATGGGACCATTACCAAAAAATAAAAACAAGAATGGAAAAAACAAGAACAGCTTTCAATCAAATGTCCAAATTATTCAAGACACATAAATTGAATTTAAAACTTAAATTCAGACTGCTCCGATGATACGTATTCTCCATATTGTTATACGGAGTAGAGTCATGGACCTTAACGGTGGCAACACCTACGAAACTGGAGGCATTCGAGTTGTGGACATATAGAAGAATCCTTAAAATATCATGGGTGGAGAATATATCCAACAGCCGAATACTCTAAAAACTAAATAAAAAAAGAAATGATAAACACAGTAAAACGTAGAAAATTGGAATATCTGGGGCACATCATGAGAAACGAAACCAAATACAAATTACTAAAAATAATCTTACAGGAAAAAGTGCAGTGCAGGAGAAGCATTGGAAGAACACATATATCCTGCCTAAATAACTTATAAACCTGGTTTGAAACATCCACCACAGGACTATTCAGAGAAGCAGCAAATAAAATGATCATTGCTGGAATGATTGCCCATACTCGGTAACGGATGGGCACTAGAAGCAGAACAAGAAATCCTAAAATGTTTCGTGTAAACATACATATTTCCCATTAAAAGTAAATGTCTGGGCAGATATTTTGAGAAACCATATAGTGGGGCCTCTTTTTTGAACTCTACTTTAAACGGTGAAGTATATCTCGAGATATTAGAAAACGCAATTGAACCGTTAATTCTTCAAATTCTGGAAGGTAATCAATCCAGATAAATTTGGTAACTTGAACATAACATTCCGACGAGATCGTATATGGTGAATATGCTCTATCAAGAGAAGTTTTATGTCCAGTTCAATACCTAGGTATTTGTATTCTTTGACCACTGGCACGGTACACCCAGCCAGGTGTAGCATACACCTTTCTGGTGTTTTCAACCTATGCCTAGAGAAAAACATTTCAAGGGATAATGTCATACCAATTTCACGAGATCAGTCTAATACTATTTGTATTACTAGTTCCAGGGCTCTAAGGCAATTTTCATAAGATTTAAGGTTGGAGTATATACATATATCAACATTTCACATCATTATCGAATAAAGAATGCATATTGCTGAATATATATTAAACAGGGTGATGCTGAGAAAGCATTGAGGCAAACTCTGATAGAGAGTTCTGGGTCTATGAAATATATTTTTATGGTCGTGTATATGAATTGTTATGGTATTCATTAAATTATCACAGAGTTTTTCCTTGAATCCCTAATTCACTAACTCATCTTTCAGAATATTGAGATCCCCATTATCCTAGTCCCCCTTCAGATCGAAAAACAGACAAACTAAATTTTTATTTTTAGAAAATGTCATCTGTATATCGGAACTAATTGTGTAACCACGTCTAAAGTTCCATATCCTCTCCGAAATCCAAATTGGTACATAGGTAATAATATATTTTGATCTAAAAACCAATCCAATCTAAATGTATATCTTTTTTTGTGGTTTTAACAAAAAAATGAACAATATAAACTTGAGTAACCCACCAATTATTCAATATCTTTAAAAGTAACTAGAGGACCCGTGCTGCTCCGCAGCATTAGGATAGACTACGTATGAGAGGGTGTAATTATTACATAAAATCATTTTACAGAATATCCTTCCAGACAATATTAGCTGTGCGTCGGCTGCAGTTTTAGGAAAAAATTGAATGCAAAGTTGATTGTGCACACACAACTTTCCTCAATCTCAACGAATTTGAACAATTAATAGGTCAAAAGAAAGGGCTTGATCCACTGAGTGTTATTAGACTTGTGACAATAGCCTACGTTAATAGCCTACGTTAATTAGAACTCTAGTTGTAGAGGTTTGAGTGAAGAAAAATCTTGAGATAATTGAATGTAGAGTTGATTGTACACACACAACTTTCCTCAAACTCAACGAATTCCAGCAGCTGACGGCTCAAAAGAAATAACTTGATCCACTGAGTGTTCTAAAAGTGAAGCGATCAAGATCGAATCATTAGAAGAGGAGCTATGAGAATTCGAATTGCTTGATGTGCCATAAGAAATGTACAGGGAAGAATCGTGTTTGAGTATAACTTGAGTAAGGTGGGAGTTGAGTAAATTTCATTGATTGATGACATATCCTAGTCTAAATAAAAAAAAATGAAGGAAATCGGCCGGATAGAACGGCCAGACTTCAACTTTCTCAAATTTTTTTAAAACATAAGATTCTTTGCATATCTTGGGTAAATTATTAATCAACTCACATGTAATAAAATTCTCTGAGAGAGCTGTACTTTTGTTGTTTTTAACCTTCCGCCACTGCCGCGCGGACTCAGACTCCGAAGCTCCCGAGAATTCCAGATTATTTGGAATTCCCCCACTACCTGACCATCTCTGTCTCAGTAATCCTCAAGCGGCATTCCTCGAATATCAGTGTGTTGCCGGGTGCGCAAAGGTGTGTTACGTTACGAATTATAGGCTTTTGCGGAGTGACAGTCCCACGGCAGTAACGCATTCTAATTTCAACATTCAGATTTTTAGTTGCATTTTTGACTAGAAGAAAGGTATTCTACAATTGTTTTTTTTAGATTTTGAAGTTTTAAAATTTTACAGATGGGTAGCTACGAGAAGGAATTAGAAAGGTTAAACAAACTCATGTTAGAGTGTTTAGAAGAGGAATCAGAAGAAGAGAAAGTAGATGATTCGGACGACGATTTGGAAGAAGATAACATAGAAGTACAGGAAGATAACTCAGACACAGAACAGGAAATATCCGATACTGAAATAGAACCAACGGCTAATCTTCCAAGCTTTCTTGGGAAAGATAAAAAAACAAAATGGTCAAAATGTGCCCCTCCTTCGTCCAGAACACGTGCAGAGAATTTGATAATTCATCTCCCGGGACCAAAAATGGCTGTACGAGGCTTGAAGTCTGCTATAAATATATGGAAGTATTTCTTTGATTTGGAGATTATAGAACAAATTGTCCGCTATACTAACCAACATGTCGACAAGCAAAGACCCAAGTTTGGCGACAGATTGTTGCGAGAGCCAGGCACAAATCTTTCTGAGATGCATTGTTTTATTGGACTGCTATATATAGCTGGCGTGTTAAAGTCTGGTCGGGTCAACATTGATGAGTTATGGAATAACGATGGAACTGGAGTAGAAATTTTTCGAATTGGTATGTCAAAATTTCGTTTTTCTTTCCTACTACAGCATTTGCAATTCGACGATATGGATACCAGAAAGGAAAGACACAAAGTTGATAAATTGGCCCCAATTAGATCTATATTTGATTTGTTCGTTGAAAAATGCAAATCTGCGTATACGCCTTTTGAGAATGTCACTATAGATGAAAAGTTGGAGGCATTTCGCGGGAGATGTGGCTTTCGCGTATACATTCCGAGTAAGCCTAACAAGTATGGCCTAAAAGTATATGCACTGGTGGATTCTAAAACATACTACGCTTGTAATTTGGAAGTATATGTGGGATCTCAACCCCCAGGACCATATGTTCAGGATACTTCTGCTTCAGCCGTTGTTGAAAGACTTGTTGAACCGCTTAGAAATTCAAAAAGAAACTTGACCTGTGATAACTGGTTCACTAGCATTCCGTTAGTACGCAATTTATATTCGAATTATAACCTCACTTTTTTGGGAACGATCAGAAAAATAAGCGGGAAATCCCCTTAGAACTTTCGAACCCAGTCAAAAGGCCACTTGGGACAAGTATGTTCGCCTTCGAAAACATAATGACATTGGTTTCATATATCCCGAAAAAAAACAAAAACGTACTGCTAGTTTCAAATCTACACCACGACGACCGAATTGATGGAGCCACGGGAAAACCCGAGATAATAATCGACTACAACAGCACCAAGGGTGGCGTAGACACACTAGATAAGATGTGTGCAGCTTACGATTGCGCCAGGAATACCAGACGTTGGCCGATGGTGATTTTTTATTCAATGTTGAACATTGCAGGAATTAATTCTATGGTGTTGTTTTCCTTGCAAAATCCAGGCAAAAACATGCGTCGTCGTAAATTTTTACATATGCTTGCTTCGGAGCTAGTAGAAGATCATATCCGTAATCGTGGATTACAGGTCAATATTCCAAAAAGCATAAGACTTAGAATTTCAGAAATGTTTGGAACACCCGAGGGATTACCACAACCTCCAGCTGCAGATCCGGTAAATGTGAGAGGAAGGTGCGAATACTGTGACAGAAGAAAGAACAGGCCGACACGATTCTCATGTGAAACATGTGGAAAGTTTATCTGTTTGGAACATGTTACTTGCGTATGTGCAGATTGCTATTTATATTAAAATTACATGTTAATGATATAGATAGGTATTTTTAAATTAGTTTTATGTATTCCATAACGAGTTTTCTGCATTATTTCTTCCTTTTGTTTTGTATTCAAACATTTTATTTGTTTCGAGTTTTATAAATTCTCTCAATTATTCAAAATAAAGAATTTTTGGTACTTCTTGTGTTTTTGATAAAAACAATTAACTTTTGACAAATTTTGACAAAACAAAAAAATTTTTGAGGCCCATTTTGAAGTGCGGACTCTCAGTCCGGCGGCAGTGATCGGTAACAAAATCGTTACGGCAGTGCCGAAAGGTTAATCGAAGCATCCAAATCCGCAAGTTCAAATAGTAGTTCTACTTCTGTACATTTATTAGATACTGCACCATTTCTTATTATCTACATAGCTCGGGATACGTGAATCAAGAAGTCGATCTATTAAATTCTGGGGAAGGATTTTTTTTCTACAAACTGTATTTTTATTTGGAATTTTTCATATGACTTCCCATATTTTTTGAATAGGGGCGTTTCTATCTAATATAATTACATGATATATCCAACATTTTTTTTTGTTTTTGTTTAAATTAGTTTACTTTGAGCTTGTTTCTTTTACAATTCTATGTAGTATTCAAAATTTGTGTGATTTATTTTTTAGACAACGAACGTTGAGGTTTCGTTGTAAGTGCTACCATCATTGATGAATAAAATATTGCGTTTCGAAAAACGCTCTTATTTGAAACTCAACAGTGTTTCATAAAGTAATCACTAAAATCGCAAATTAGAAAAATTAAAAGTTTTCTTATCAACATTCAGTAGTCCTTCAACGGAAATGGATGCAGAATTTTATTTATTGCAATCGGAAATAATGTGCTTATTTTAAAAACATTTGTTGAATTCAAAACATTTATGTTTCTCTAGAGGATGAACATCGACTTAAAAGTTTCTGATTTTGAAAAAGTTTTATGAAGAATTTGGTAAATTTTCTCATATATCCCAATGATGTAGTTTTGTGATAATGCTTTGTCTCCTTATCGCATCATATGCCTTCGTTACGTCCGTAAAAAGGTCCTGATTTGTTTCATGAACCTTATATGCATAAATGGGAATTATTGTTTACCACTACAACTATTTTTTTCAAGTATCTCCATCCATTTATCAATGCATTTTGCTACTAAATAATAACCTCCGGTTGGGACAATGAACTCAACACATGAACTATTCTGGCATTAGCTAACTTGTTTCTTAAGCTGCTAAAAAGCAAAAACTCGATAATCTCCAACTTTCAAAAAGTTTTGATGAGTTTTTCATGTGAGTGTTTATATAGTATGCGTTTCCAGCAAAATATATTTGAACAGTTATATCGTTATTGACATTTTCACTTACTTACAAAAGCAGAGATAGAAAGCAAACAAAAACTTTAAATTAGTTCTGTTAGTATGAGTTCAAGTGTGTTAAATTTCTCTTCTAACGCTGTAGGGTTTAAACGAGAAAATGTATTGATACCTAAACACGTTCATATAAACCTGTATGAGTTTACTTTTGAGTAGGTAATTTGATTTCGTGCAATGTTCAAGTATTAAAGTTTTACGACTTTCTGGATAAGGCTGCAATCAGTTCAAGTAACAATAAACTTCTTTTTACTTGGATATGGTTGCATGAAATTGAAACATTCAAGTTGTGTATGAAATATTGACTTGAACTATTTATTCATTTGATTGTGTAAAGCATCTTGTTATGCTATTGACATAAATGTAGTGAAAAAATATTGATTCCAATAACAATTTCAATACTTCAAAAACAGGACTCCCAATTCATAACAATATAAATACTTGAATTAACAAATTTCAACTACAAATAGTTAAAAATAAAACTACTATTTTGGAACAGTTGAATTGATTGTTTGATGTTACTGAGAATTAACACCTGGATTATTTTCACGATAAATTTGTGTAAATAACTTAATTATTTTTTTTCACATTAAAAATACTATAAACATAGTCAACTCTTATTTCTGTGATCTAATCAGTCCATTCTACATAATTTTTAGGAATCGTGTGACTTTTATTCATCATAACAATAATCTAGGTTATTAAGGTGGTTGTTTCGGTCTCCAAGATGTTACGATCGCAACACCCAGTTATAGCGTTGTTTTGACATTTGATTAACTTAGAATTTTAGTGGTTTAAAAAGGACGGTGAGAGAACTATTTTTACTTATTACCATTTTATTAATGTCAGTAGCGTACATTATTAGGGGGTTTCAAAACGTCGATGTTTCACAAAAAGTTATTAGCGATTTTTTTATTGGATTCTTGGTTACCACACTGTAAAGAGTATCCCTTGAAACCCCTAAATCTCAATTTTGAGTAATGTCACTTCTCCGGTGTCTGAGATGTAAGTCGTCAAAAATTGTTTTTTTTTTGGGTTTTGAACGGCCGTGTATACACGGTAGTCGACATTTTATGAACTCCGCATTTTGGTGTTCAGTAATAAAAAAATTGGTGGGTGGTTGCCCGTATCAATATTTGATTTTATGTCAGTAGCGTACGTCTATAGGGGACTCCAAAAAATCGTGTTTAAAAAAATTCTGTAGGACCAAATACATTTATTTTGGATTGAATAAATAAACAAATTTTTTATGAAATTTCAACTACACCAATTCAAAAATAACCAAACAATAAGTAACCAAAAATTAATTTACATAGCGGTGGCTTCTACCCAACCTCCAATAAGTTCAATACATTTTCCATATCGTTTCCTTATGCTCTGCACTGCATTCCTTATCTGTTGGAGTGTCATTTCTGCACAAGCTTGACGTATTCTTGCGCGAAGATCTACCCGATTTGTTGGACGTGATTTGTAGACATTTTGAGTTACCCCATAGGAGAAAATCTAGAGTTGTAAGATCGGGGGAAAAATTTGTATTTGGCGTTTGCTTAATAATCCTTGCGTTGCGGATTGAGCTACCGTCTTATTGAAAATACAAATTTTATCTTGTCTCAAGTGGAAGTGCATGAATTTCATCAAATATTTCATTTCTCAAAAACTCTAAAAAAATTGTGCATTGAGGTTTCCGTGGAAGACGAAAGTTCCAATTATTTGGCCTTTAAATATTTTGCACCACATATTGACCTTCTCAGAATATTACCGTTTACAGTTTATCGGCCAATGTGGGTTTTCAGTAACCCAGTACCGTATGTTTTGAGATGAAACAACCCCCTTTTATTGAAAACATAGCTTCATCACTGTAGATAATATATTCTAAAAAATGTCTATTATTAAGATACTCTCCTTGAGCCCATAAACAAAAATCCGTACGTTTGTCTTCATCGCCAGGCTCTAAAGTATGGAGAAATTTGGGAAATTTAAATCTAAACTAGCCTGTCGTCTTAAACTTGTACGCGGATTATTTCTAAAATGGTCTAACACAATCCTGTCATGCTGAACATTCTTTCCTCTCACATTATTTTTTAGAATGTGCTTACTTGGTATGGCTTGGTCTTAGGTCATCCGTACGTGTTGGGTACATACTTGTGCTTTATGGATCAGTATTACCGCATTATAGTAAAGGGGGTAGGGGGGGTAAACTGAAATTTCATGGCTTTATTTCTACACATTCCTGGAATAAAATTATAATCAAAATCCTCCCATAATAACCTGATCTCAAATGAATCAAATGTTTTCAATTCCTTGGCCCAAAAAGCTCATAATCGTACATCCATTGCATTTATTTAAAGGTTATGTTTCATCCAACAAAAAAATTTAATTCAAAACAGTGAATTTCAAATTATTTAACCATACTCGATTTCTGAATTCTAGAAATTTTTGGTTGTATCTAGGATCAATATAATAAATAGCTATCCAAGATATATCAGTCTCAAGCACTTCACTGAATCTCAATTCGATTGCAGGTAATCCAAAAATTGATCTGAATCTGATTATTAGTTGGAGAAGCTCTCAGAATAGACACGCCAGTTAATATTGACTAAGCTATTTCTCCTCAATACCTTAGTGTCAAACTAGATCGAATTTAGTCCTACTAAGGTCTTCGTCATTGGTATTCTATTCCTCAGCCGCAGAATATGCAATAAGTTGATACATCCGTCAATGAATGGGTAATAATTATTACGAGATGTGCCTGGAATTATTCTGCCAAAGATCCGCAAAGCGAAGAGGTAGTTGCTGAGATTGAAGATTGAAAGAGATAATGAAAAAAATTATTCACAACATAGAATGTGCGGGTCCTTACCGCAACCGTAGTGGCTGAATTTGAAAAAAAGTTCAACTTGATAGATATACAGATACGTCCTGAAACTGGGAGAGTTAATTTTTGGAAACGAAGAGAACCTCAACCGATAGTGGAACTCAAAGAAGATATTCACTTGGACGAAGCGTCCTTTTCCAATATGCATAAATAAATAGGAGGGTACATATAACATGAAAAAATGAAATATGAAAGAATCTAACAGATGTGAATATGGTGAAATTCATACTATATCAGACTCCTAGTTTACGCCATTACTTGGAAAAAAACAGTGAAATGGCATTTTGGTTGTACAAAAATGGTTAGTGAGTGAGTATTGAACATCACTCTACAAAAAATGGTTAGTGAGTGAGTATTGAACATCACTCTACAAATTGCAGCAAAAGCAGACATCAGGAGAAAATACATCATGCATCATCATACTGGAAGGTAAGGGAATAATCTTTCTAGTAGCGTTAGATCTTCAGAACAGTGGCAAAAATTGGAGTTCTTTGAATAATTAGCTAATATGAAAATATATTTTGTTGATGGTGATAATGCCAATTACTATTATAATGTAAACCATGATTAAGTAGAGCTCTAAACCACCTCTAATTAATCTTTGATGTTTAATGAGCCATATTTTTTATGCAAGATAAACTATGCTTAGGTATTCATAAAATTATTTCCTCGACAAAACACTTATTTTGTGTCTAATCACAAATTTGTATTCCGTCAGACGCTTTGTGATGTTCATAATAAATAATTGTTATAGCCTACTCAAACGAGATAATAATCCGTAAACATCCATTTCATATAATATATTCGAGACTTTAATAGGCACTTTCAATTTACTACCTTCATTATATAATTACTCTCTTCGTATCATTTAGGTATTTCAGTATTCGTTCGCTCTAATAATTGAATGCTTGTTGGTTGAAGTTATATATGAGCGAAACGAATGAGTACTAACGTGCCATTTGAACTAATACCGTAGCTAGTTGTCGTTCATTAGCACCTACTTAATTTGTCATTCGGCATTTATGCATCAAAGTTTGGAATTCATTAGATGTAATTTGAAATAGATACTTCTATTTCCACAAATAGAGGATTCTAATTCAATGGTTATGATCCACAAATAAGATGAAAGTAAAGCTAATACGAGAATGCCAAAAATTCAGTTTTAGATTTCTATTCTAAATTAATTTGTACCATTCTTTGTTCCCACTGATTTTAGCATATTACATCCGTATTTATTAGGACTATAATCCAACATAATAGGAGGAACACCTATTTACAAAAAAGAAATTCACATTTTTTCAAATACAAAATGGAAACAGCTGCAAGACCGAGCGAATGGTCTTAGAGAGAATATGCAGGCAATCTGACCATCACTTTTGTAGGAGATGCTTTCGAAGTTCTTCAGCAGATCATAACCGTGGAAGAATCAGACAGCTTTGAAAACCTTAAAAAAGATTAAACAAACAGCAGGGCTGGAATGGCTCGGACGCTTCTAACAACAGTATTTTATTTCACCTTCTTTAACCTATTCCGCTACTAGTCTTCCAGTTTTCTCCATTTCCTCTAAATTATTTTCCACGTCCTTTCTTGTCACCTTACGAAAGTTTCCTAAACAGAAGTAATATCATAAGCAACTTTATTTTCCAAAGAAGAATTTTCAGATAAAACTTCAGTTCTTAAAGATGACATCTCAGATGAAATTCAATTTTCTTACACATGGAATGCCGCGTCATGCATATTTGATTGACAGTAATGTTTTCAATGCTGATGTGTGAATCATAAGTGAATGACAGGCATATGTAACAAGCTAATCGCCCAAATGGAACATAAAAAAATTCTACAGGCCCAAACAGAGTTATTTATTCAAATGATGAATGATACATAATAATTGCACACAATGGTATTTATTTTCATATATTACCTAAAAACAAACCATAATATTACTTTAAAAATGAAACCCGGTTTTTGGGTTTCGGAGCCCCATCTGTGTTGGCGCCCTGAAACCCTACTAGCGGTTTTCAAAGACACAAGATTGAGCTTGTTCACTAGGCGCATGACAATTCTATTTTATTTACACTGCGGTCCCAGTCGATGTTTATAGCGTTCGAGAATAAGTTCTGTATATTCAAGTGATTTGATTTTGTTGAGTAAAAAATGGGTAGTTATATAAAAAAGAAAAAACAGCTTATGGAATTGTATAACGAGATATTATCAGATGAGGATGAGCCACCAAAGTACGCAGATAATAATTCATCTGACGACTTCCAGCCTAGTACGAGTTCTGATGACTCAATTTATAGAAATAATCCAAAGACGAGATACAAAAGGTAAGTTATTAGTAGAAAAAACTCTTCGTTATTTATATTCGGTATATGATGTCAATATTTTTTGTTTCAGGACTTTTCAAGCTCTGCAGTTCTATCAGACTTAGGAGTACAAGCTTCCTAGTCTAAGAAGCCAGATATCCTATCTTAGAGTCTCCCAGATAACGCAGAGGCACAACAACTTACATCCAAGCAATCTAACGAGACATCCAATGCGCATCTATCTATCGATCAAGCCATAGATGAGGTTATATCCAGGTTTTGTGTCCCTGAAAATGGAAGTGACGAAGAGCTTATTCCAGATGATATACTGTGGTTTCCTTCTAGTGGTCAGCATTTGAAAACTTTTGATTTTGATTTGCCATCTGTGGGAATTACGAATGAGATCTGTGAAAACTACATAACTAAATCACCATATGATTTGAAATTGACTGTCTCGACCCTTACTTCGTGGAATATGCTCATATTAGTGTTTTTAAATGAAACTCAAGGTCTCTAGTTAATTCCACAATATAATACAAGTTATTGAAAATTCTAAGAAATTGACAATTGTTTCGATAAATCAATATCATCGTCAGAATGACAGAAGTTACATTTCATTTTATGCCTACCTGATGTTTAGTAGTTATATTTTTTTTTTGGCTAGACCAAGAAGTAACCTAACTTGTGATTGGCTTAATATATGTTTATAGAAAAAAGAAGAAGATGTGATATTACAAATATTGAAGCTTAGATATTATTAGCCCTATGGTGATATCCTGGATATCATTTTTCCAATTAAGATCAGTATAACTGTGCAATGATATAGAAAACCAGGAAAACTATATCTGCTGATCTTTACAATTATCACTTAAGAAGACAGTTTATTAGTGGAGAATTCCCTAGATTTAACTGTTCATTGACAACTTCATATTGTGGGTTTCTTAAATGTCTTCTAATTTCCAGTTCTTCAAGGACATTACAACTAATATATCCTAAACAAGCTGATGAAATTAAAACTTATAAAACCATCACATATGCAGGAAGTATTTCTAATAATATTTCAAAGATAATATCTTCAGCAACGAATGCAACAATTTCTTTTAAAACAGAAAGTAACGTTAGTACAAAATTGTTAAATGTAAAAACAAAAATACCACTATTAAAGAAGTCAGGTATATATAAACTCAAATGTCCAGAATGTAATGCTGTCTATTTGGGTCAGACCCTTAGGAATTTTGAAATACGATACAGTGAGCACTTACGAGCTTACAGATTAAAACAACCAGATAAATCTCACTACGCAAAACATTTACTTGACACCAATCATTCATTGACACCTAACACAGAACTAGAAGTGCTGCATATTTGTGAAAAGAAACAAGAACTGGATTTCCTTGAAGAACTGGAAATTAGAAGACATTTAAGAAACCCACAATATGAAGTTGTCAATGAACAGTTAAATCTAGGGAATTCTCCACTAATAAACTGTCTTCTTAAGTGATAATTGTAAAGATCAGCAGATATAGTTTTCCTGGTTTTCTATATCATTGCACAGTTATACTGATCTTAATTGGAAAAATGATATCCAGGATATCACCATAGGGCTAATAATATCTAAGCTTCAATATTTGTAATATCACATCTTCTTCTTTTTTCTATAAACATATATTAAGCCAATCACAAGTTAGGTTACTTCTTGGTCTAGCCAAAAAAAAATATAACTACTAAACATCAGGTAGGCATAAAATGAAATGTAACTTCTGTCATTCTGACGATGATATTGATTTATCGAAACAATTGTCAATTTCTTAGAATTTTCAATAACTTGTATTATATTGTGGAATTAACTAGAGACCTTGAGTTTCATTTAAAAACACTACCATATGATTTTTTCAAAATCTTTTTTTGCGACGGGCTTCTAGAACTAATGGTTCTAGAAACCAACAGATACGCCAAACAGTCAAAAAATAAAGTAATGCCCGCAAATTCTCGATTGAATCGCTGGAAAGTAACAAATAAGCAAGAAATTACCATTTTTCTGGGAATAGTGTTGTATATGGGTCTCAAAAAGCTACCTAGGATGACAGATTATTGGTCAAAAAACCCATTGTATAGCGACCAGGTACCATCCCGATTGTCAAGAAATCGTTTTGAGCTGCTTCTCCGAACGCTCCATTTCAACAATAATGAAAATATTGTTGCCAACGACCTCCAAGGAAAACTTAGTCCCCTTTCGAATATTTCAAACAGTAAATATAAAGAAATATACATTCCTAAAAAATCGGTCTGTATAAATGAAACACTTGTCCCTTTTAGGGAAAGACTATCCTCTCGGCAATATATCAAAAATAAGAGATTCAAGTTTCGGATCAAACTTTACGAATTGTGGAAAAGGAGAGGAAGGCGATAAACATGCCACAATTTCTACAGTAATATCGATTATGGCTCAACTATTGGATCATGGAAGAATTTTGTTTACAGACACCTACTATACTAACGTTGCCTTGGCACATGAGCTTTAGAACAGAAAAACTCACTTAGGGGGTACACTGAGAAAAAACAGAAAAAATAATCCCAAAGACGTAGAATCTCAAAAAATAAAAAAGGAGAAATTTGCGCAAAGAAAAGGGGTGACTATCTTGAAATATAATGACCAGCGTGATGTTTTATGTCTTAGTACAGCTCATAGTACCCAATTAACAAAGTGCCAAAAAGGAGGAAAAACCCACCCTAATATATGATTATAATGACAGTAAATCATTCATCGATCTTTCTGATCAACTAGAATCCTATTCCTCACCTTTACGTGAGGGTATCGAATGGTACCGATAATTGGCTTTCAAGAGACTACTTGGTACTACTGTGGTGAACTCTCACATCCTTTATAGAACTGTGAAAAAAGGTAAAATGTCAATAACCGAATTCCGAGAAAATCTTGCTATAAGTTTGTTGAACATGGAAAGAAATCCAACAGAACGACCAGCAGATGAAAATCCACGGCACGTTCTTGAAAAAGTTCAATCCAAAGACCGTAGAAAATGTGTGACCTGCTACGAAAAATTAAGTGCTAAAGAAGGCAGAAAAGCAGCTCAAACCAAAGGACCAAAGTCAAGATTTTCTTGCATATAATGTGAAAAAATTTACTGTTTATCCTGTTTTTTTGACTCTCATACGTATAAAGAATAAGTATTCAGTTTATAAGTTATTTTTGTTTGTAATAAATAAATACATGTTCTCATAATCCCTGCATATTATTACAATCAATAAAATGTGTTTCTGCAAAAAATATAAACAGAAATCTCCAGGCTCATAAGTAAGAAGGGCCCCCAGGCCCGCCTTAGGAAAACAACATATATTACAATGTAATTTGAATCCCAAGAGTCAGGCCACAGGCTTGAGAGTGTAGGCGCGTGGTGACACCCGACATACATGTTTCAGAGCCTGGTTCACGACTAGCTCTGAAATCCAAATGTAGGGTGTCATGGCGATTAACCTGTTAATGTTTCAGCCTTGCCATTCACATGTAGATGACAAGCAATGTAACTTTATATGGGGAATTGAGAGCGTCCATAATGAATGTTTCTCTATATTTGGTTTGGCCTGCCATGTGTCAATACTTATTGTAATCTTAGAAAGTCAAAAATGCAAACTTTTCCATATAAAGTAATTTATATATTAAAACGGTTTTAAAGACTAAAACTAACTTCTCCGCATATGTAACACGCCCCGAACAATATCCAATCATAAAATTGGTGAGTTGTATACACTCCGGAGGCTTCTTACAACCCGAAGTTTCTCCAAAAATAACAAAAACTGTGTACCATAGTACCCGCTGTACTGGCTGCACTGGGATGTAAATAAACAGGATTCAATTGTTGGACGCCTTGAACAATATCCAGTCATACAATTGGTCACTTGTATACACTCCGGAGGCTGTATTGTACTAACAAACCAAAATTTTTCAAAAAGGACAAAAATGTTGACTTAGTACCCATTCTACTGGCTCTAGTGGGCTGAAAATCAATAGGGTTCATCTGTGGGACACCCCGAACCATATTCAATTATAAAATTGGTTACTTGTATACATTTCGGAGGCTGTATCGTGCTAACAACCCGCGGTTGCGTGGAAGAGCGCTACTTATCTGGTGCTTCTAGTACGACAACATTACGTAAGAGCGAACGTCGCTTTTGCTTGTATTGAATTTTTGTAACATAAACTAGCAATATAGTCAACATTATTATTAATAAATTTCTTCAAAAGTTACCAAATATGTTGTCAAGCACCCGTTTTACTGGCTCTAGTGAGCTGTAAATCAATAGGATTCATCTATTAGACGCCCTCAATAATATCCAATCATGAAATTGATCACTTCTATACACTCCAAGGGTGTCGGGGTAATGGCTTAAAGGGCCAAACCAAATGCTAACCTCACCTGCTCGTGTGATGACGCAAATCATCCGGTGCACCCTGCTGGAAACAGACGAGGCTCTGGCGACGGAGTCACGACAGTATAACCGTTTAAACATGAAATTGAGGAAATGCTTCTCATAATCCCACTCGCCAATACGTATGGCACGCACGGCCTTTCAACTGCCAAACCTTCCGACACTTACCATGATAAACCTTAAAACAAATGGAAATATTCCCCAGGTAAGTAGTGCTCAGAGCACACAATCTCACACTTTACTAACAGTCAGCTCCACAGAATCTGGAGGAGCACAGATTCAGTGAAGAATATGAACAAAAAACACCTATTTATTACCACATACAATATCCAAATAATGCGAACCGAACACCACCTTACGGAACTAGAGGAAGAACTAAAAGATATCAAATGGCACATCATCGGCCTGTGCAAAGCTCGATTGCCTGGAGAGAAGATGACAGCCTGAAAATTGGGAAACAGTATCTATCAAGATAACTCCGAAACAGATCAACACTTAGGAGGCGTAGCTTTTCTAATCAATGAAAATATCAAGCATCTAATCACAAACTGCCAAGCGATATCAAGACTCATCATCTCTATGACCCTCAAAGTCAACAGAATGTATACTATGCAGATAATTTATACATATGCACCAACTAGCGCCTCAGAAGACACATATGTTGAACAGATGTATGAAGATATTGCAAATGCCAGAAAAAGCACAAACGCTGAATTTGTAGTCTGAACAGGGGACTTCAATGCAAAGATTGGTCAGCGCTTGAAAAAGGATCCAGAAAGCGTTGGTAATTTTCTATTGGGCAAAAGAAATACTAGAGGTGAAATGCTGCTATACTTTCTAACACAAGAAAGTTTGTATTGTCAAACACCTTTTAAAAAAAAAACGAAAGCAAAGCCTCGATGGCGTAACAAAGACCGAAATAGACTACATAATCTGTAACTAAAGATCAATCAGCAGAGACGTATCGGTAATAAATAAATTACATACAGGCAGCAATCTTGGACTTGTAAGGGCGATCTTCTATCTTGACCTCCAAAGAGAGAGGAACAAACTTATTGAAAGCAATAGATCTCCTACTATAGAAGTAATAGAAAAGAAAAAGGATGAATACCAAAACAAACTAAACAAGAGACTTGTAGTTACCGATGAGCTAAGTATAGACCAATTGGCCCAAAATATAACTACAAGTCATCAGACCAGCGTGAAAAATATATGCTCCACAGCTGCCAGAGTAACGCAACACGACACCAAACTAACCACGAACACGTTAAATCTTATAAAAGAGTGGATAAGTCTGGAAAGAAGGGCAGCGAGTCACAGCGAACTAAATAAAACCATTAAAAAGGAAATACGAAAAGATATAAGGTCACATAACACAAAACTAATAAATGGAACTATAAAAACCAACGAAAATCTGGGAGTACTTAGGACAAAACGTTCTCACGGAAGATGAAAAATGAGAACGGTACTTTAGTAACAGAAAAACGGGAGATACTAGAGACAATAGGAAAATTGTATAAATCTCCTTACTCATCATCATTGGCAAATGAAGATGTGAGGCACCCTGTGACTAATTTGGGTTCAGAAGATCTACCTGACATAGCAAAAGAAGAACTACGATGTGCTCTCAAACAGTTGAAGAACGGAAAATGCCCGGGCGTAGCCCACATAACAACCGAAATGCTCATGTTGGGAGGTAGCAAATTGGAGAAATCTATTATCGAACTTTTTAACAAATGCCTGCATGAGAGTAGAGTGCAAGACTACTGGCTGGATACAGAAGTGATTCTACTTTTCAAGAAGGGAGATACAACCAATGTCGAAAATTACAGACCTATTAGCATCTTGTCCCATCTCTATAAACTCTTTACAGAGATCCTTACTAACAGACAGACGCGAAAATTCGATTTTCATCAACCGAAAGAAGAAGCCGATTTCAGAAAGGGCTTCAGTACGATTGATCTTTCACAAACAATCCGTAATCTAATAGAAAAACAACAGAATACAACATACCTATCCACATGGTATTTATCGATTTCCATAAGGCGTTTGATTCCATCGATACATGGAATATTCTCAGATCTATGGATAACGCACGCATGGACTCCAGGTACTCCGCACTTATAGGCAGTCCGTCACATAAATTTCAGTATGTATATACAATTTTCTCGTGTTTTATAGTTTCGGCGCGACCTTTTTCGCGTTGAATTTTGGCATAATTTTGACACAGTTTTATGCCAACTCTTTGGGAGAGCAAATGCATATTTGAACTAGACTTTTGCCTTAAAATAGATTAACGACGCTGCCGATTTTTCTCTGTAATACCCAATAAGCTTACAGCATCATTTACAATGAGATCCTAAATTTCAGTGTTTATAAACAAAAGGAAAATGTATAGAAGACTCATTAGAAATATTTCTTTGGACAATTTATGTAGGCGAGTGAATGGAAAGTTCCTGTGCCTTCCCAAATATTCATGCCAGGTGGAAATGCCCATTGTCGTACAATCTTGTTCATCCTTTTCATTTTCTTCTGTCTCCAGTTTCTGTTGTACATCTTCAATAGTTTCGAGATCCTCTTCTGAATCATTTCCCCCTTCTGATCCTATATAGAGTCATCCTAGTCAAAATGAGAGTCGCATAACACAATTTCTATCTTTTTCTCTTCCTCCTCCAACTCTATTGGAGTTAAAGATCTTCGAGGACGTTCACTCATGATAAATGACCAATAAGTCTAACAGAAGTTATGACTAAGCGTCATTTATGTGAAATAACTTTTCACACTCGGAAAAAGCTTTTTTAAAAATTATTTGTTTAACAAAGAATCCAAGATTCGAAGTAAATTCTAGACTTACCATATAAACTAGACAATTCAAAAGGTAAAAATTACAATGTTAGCAAAAATAACGTTCAATAATTTATAAAATAACAGGTGATTACACAATATACTGATTAAGCACTTTATTTAATATGCAGTATGGAATTTAAAGTATATAACACCTCCCCCATTAGATCGAGTCACCCCCTGGAAAATGAATTTTCTTTTCTTGTAATTCCAATGGAGTTCCTTCTGATTTCCTTCTTTCTTGAATTTTCTTTAAGAGTAGCCAAATAGTAATCAATAGTGCGCTAGAATATAGAAATACGGTCCATATGCTAGGAATAAGGAGATTTAATTGTTCTTCATGAATTGGTGTCCATCCTTGCGAAGATATTTCTTATAAATTTAATTTGTTTCCAAACGCTGTATTTTAATTTTATTAAAATGTGTCTGAAGTTTATTTAGTACGAGTGGTTGACCAAAAGTTCTATCTTGAAATATTCATTCTTGATTTTTATAAGTTATTTGACATGGCGAATTTTTGATTAGGAAAATTCCTTTTAAAATTTTTATTTCTGTGTGTCCTGAACATTTAATTATCAATGTTTCTTCTTCTGGAAATACTACTAGGTATTGCTTTATTTCTGGTATATTTTCTAAATGATTTTCAATAATTTTGATTTTAGTGTATTCGCAGTTAGTAGAGTTTTCCATTAATAGTATTTGTTCTTCACATAACTGTTTATTATTATCTTGAAGGTGTGAAGCACATTGAAAATTTTCACTTCTTTTACAAATATCGTTTAGAGGTTTCATCTGTGTATTAGATCTTAGCAAGTACTTTGAATTTGGTATTATTATTACGAATTCTGATTCTAACTTAGTAGGTATAGGTAATAAATAAAATAATTCAAACTCAATATTAAAATCTATGGGAGTTGATAAAAATATTCTATTCTATTTTTAGAAGTTAGTTAGTAGTTTACTGAAATAGCTATTGTAACTTATTTTATTATTCGTACGCTTCTCTTTCTCTGTATATCGCGTGAGTTTCTCTATTTGAGCTACACATTCTCAAGGATATTTCGAATTTCATTCTCTCGGGATCAAGACTAGTAAACGAGTGATTAATTAGTAGCCAATTTTCGAACCGTAAATTTGATTTCTGTTTAACCAAAAACAATAATAATTGGGATAGCAGTACTCTGAATATAATTATACATGCACGTACGTACAGCAGTAGACACAATATCGCAAAATTACATACTAGAAGTCACAAGTAACCTTAAGGTAGAACGCACACGACAGACTACCGGCGAACGACTAATTTGTAGGTTGAAATGCAGAATCATGCCTGTAATTCAGTAACGCACATGACCTTCTAAAAAGACGGACCGACAAAAAAGTTGTAGCATTTTTGCACCGACCCGACAGCCGGTGGGGCAAATAAAGATATAGGCACGGTGGTTTCACTTGAATTGTCAAGGCCAAATAAAAATTTTAGTTCCATTCCTAATTGTAGAGGTCGCAAATTTGACGTTTCACGTAATTGATCGAATGTTTTGCGAATTGAAGGTTAAAGGAATCGTCACGAAGATCCTAGTGGTGCAGTTTTGTATTTTTGTAGTGTTCGTTTTTTAATTGATAAATAATTAAAGGTTATTTAGAGGTTTACTTTGTTCTTCGGTAGTTATATTTTTATTACGTTGTACTAGATTTGCATTACTTGAAAAATAATGTAAAACGAATAGCCAAGTGGGAACATATAAAACGTTTGTATGAATGTGATGCTGAATTGGAATCTGTTGAATGTCTACTAGTTTTGCCACATTCAAAAGTAGAGCATATATTAGGAAAAAATGAAAGTGAAACATGCGACGCAGATTTTCAGTCAAAGATAAGCTTCAACTCTAAATTTAGCTGGTAAAATTGGTAAGTATACTTTTTATTTTAACATCCCGAAACTCATACATTTTAGTTTCCTGCAGTGTATGTGTATATATATTTATAAATATCAAAAAACAATAGAATAAAGTAGAATAAGGAAAAAATTAGCTCAATTAACTTATTTTTTAGAATATTATTTAAAAGAATTAGAAGTAGGTATATAATGGTAAAATCTGTATATTACATATATGATTTTTCTTTTACCATATACCTATCCATATTGATGGTAACTAGTTTAATTTTTGTTTTTATAACATTTTATTTATATTCATTCTATTTTACATCTTTGTTTAATGTTATATTTGCTTCAATAAAAGTTCTTCTTTGGTTTCAGATACCGAGAGAAAAATTGGAGGCTGTTTTTTGACAAATTGTTTGACTCATTTAATGGAAATCTATTGCCATGTGGAATAACTGACCAATCACAACACTTGCAATTTTGGATAGAAGAAGCGTTACCTCTTTTATCTTCAATGAGGTTTCAGAAAGTACGTCCTAGAGATCTGGAAAGACCACCTAGCTTGAAACACTGGGAATTTAAAATTAAAAATATTATTTCAATATGGAACGTTCTGAAAAATAACAATTTCAAATATTTGCTTTCACATCATATTCATCAGGACCCAATAGAAAATGCATTTGGTCAGCTCAAAAGCTTTGGAGCGCAATACACAAATCCGTCGCCTGCTATGTTTATGGGTAGTTTTAATTTTTTTTTAACTAATTCAACTTTTGTGGGTTATAACAGCTCATTTGATTGTGAAGATGATGGATGTAGCACTATTATTTATTCTTTTAAACAACTACTTAGGTCTGCGTCCCCTAGTAATAGTGGTAACCCTATTCAGGTAGAATATATTGGCGGTTCTACACCTACTGAAATGGCAAACCACACAATTTCGCAAAAGTCAGCAGGCTTAGTGTCAACTATGTTGCAGGATTTATATTAAAAAAAATTGAAAAAATGGTCTCTTGTCCCATTTGTAAGAAGAGCTTAATATTCTGAAAATATCCAGCCAGACGATATTTTAATAAAAGCAAGGGAATATGGAGGTGCATGGGCAAAAAGGCTGTGCTATCCAGCAGAGCAGTTTGTGTTGACGTTCTATGAGCTTTACACCATAATATCATGTTGCCTAAATAAGCAACCAGAATCAAATTCTTTAATGTCAATAATGCAAATATGCAGTAGAGTAAATTTTGATTTTATTCCATGCACTGTGCATAAAGCAACAATTATTACTTCAATTTGTAAAATTACCATTCGCACAATAGTGCACAATTGGTGCTAGAATGTCAACCAGATATTACAGGGTAAATCAAATTATACAGGTGTAAATAAAGTGAAATTACAAGTCAAATCTATCTATCTTAAAAGGTTAAAAAGAAAAAATTTCAAAAAATAACCGTGTAAGTTCCTTTGATGTCTTTAAATTTTATAAAGGTATTATCAACATAAATTATAAATTTGTTCAAGTATACAGTGTAGATTTGCTACTCCATTATTTTACTCATTTTATGTACTTAAAGAGTGTGTACAAATTCCGTTCTTCTTCATACTAACTAGTTTAGTGCCTCGAGATTCATAGATCAATTCATCAAATATAATCAAGTGGTCCATTAGAATAATTCTTCCATTAAGATTTTCTCTGTGCTATAAATAAATGTGTTGAACGTTTTTTCAAATATCAGTAGGAAGATACAATTTGATGAGGCTAATTGACTTTCAAGTACTACCTAATAGTCTTGGAATTAATACCAATACTTTATACCATACTCTTTCATAGTTTAGGAATTATTAGTGCTACATTTTTCATTTGTACTTGTTACCACTTAAGCATTTCTTTTAAAATGGCCAGTAATTGTTCTGTTTGCTAAGATGTACTTTCTGACAGATTCGTTGTCTGCGATAGTTGTCATGTTACCATGCATCCTACTGAAACTTGCTCGGGATTGGGAGCATCGGGCTGCAGTTGTGCAGAGAAGAACTCTAGTGTAATTTTACAGCGACAGTCGTTTGTCTTTTAAGAGTGTGCTCAAGCTACTTCAGGAAATTGAGCTTATTAGGAACAGAGTTAATATTTTGAAGCAAGATGTTCTAAGGTTGAAGGAGGACAGGAGTGCTGATACATTTTCAATGGAAGACATGAATGAGTTGCATGAATCTAAAAACCTGTTAATTTTCAATCTTACTGAATTGACTGATGTTTCACAAATTAAATCTATTTGTAGTAATGCCACTAATTTCACTCTCAACGGCATGGATCTTAATGCTGGAAAGTGTTACGTGATTTGCTTTTGTCGTTCCCAACACTCAAAAACTTTCAATTATAACATAAAAGGTCAACTGTTTCATACAATCAACAAAATAAGAGATTTAGAAGTGGTTCTTGACCATGCACTTATCTTTAACCACCACATCACTACTGTGGTGCATAAGTCCTTGAAAATGTTGGGTTTCGTTAAGAGAAATATTCGTGATTTCATATTAAACTTTTATATTTTTCTTTAGGTAGGTCTTACCTTGATTACTATTCTGTATGGTCTTCACCTTAATTAGTTAACATTAGAAAACTCGAACATGTTCAGAACAACTTTATACGCTACATTACATTTAAGCTACATGTGTATAATAACTATGCTGTGTGGCTGCAGCAGCTTTGAATCTCCTCTTTTGAGAACCGCAGGAAAGAGAAATATCTTACATTAGTTTTTATTATCATGAATGGTACACTGTGCGTAATATAACACTGGTACAACTACTATAATCGAAAATAGTGTTTTTCTAGCTATGTAAATGGATCGTTTTAAAAGTGTGAGTGCTGAACTAGTTGTTATGATATAATTTCTAGGACAGTGATGCTAGCTGAACAAAAATATTAGTAGAAGTAATGATAGAAGTGAATTTTGTAAAGCAATAAAACGAGATGGAAAAAATGCAAATTTATTACAACATTTCTACAAAATGAGTAACTGGCTTAAATTTAGAAATAGTATGATATTTTAATAAATATAAAAATGTTACATAGTTACTGGTTCGAATAATATTCTAAATATAAGGTTTAATAGATGACTCACTTAAAAACAGGGAGAACAAGGATCAAACTGTTGTTAGGAAAATAGGAGATGGAAGACCATTTTTAACTAGAATAGCGCTAGACAATGTTTTAACTGATTATTTATACGAAAATCCCTATAATACGGCAAGACATGCAAAAGTTGCAGTAAACTTCATTGCTTCAGTAACAACTGCATTGAAAATAATTATTCAAAAATGGGCTGGTATCGTGAATAATGCGCCTTGACAAATTTGACACATGGTACTCATTGTCATTTTAATTAGTTAGGTTTACATTGGAAAAAAAAGTGTACCAGTTTAATATGATGCGAAGTGTACATATAACTGTCCTCAACTTCTAAATAAAATTAGTTTATTTGTTCAATCGCAGACCACTAGGCAGAATCGAACACTTCACATACCTTTTCACAGATATAATTGCATACTACACATATCTTCCTAGATCTAAGAGACTCGCAAACTCACTGTAAGACCTCTCACTATTTGATGCCTCAATTACTAAATTTAAACGCTTTACTCGTGATTTGAATGTTAGTAATTTATATTGTGTCAACCCATGATTTTTGTGTATCTTGCTTTAATAACTGTATTCATTGTAGTGAATATATATTAAGATTTTTCTACATTATATATTTTGCTCACTTTTGTATTTTATATAATTTTAAAAAGCTTGCCCGTGAATAAATAAATTATTATTGTATATCCTTTGTTTTTCTGTATATCATAAAGTTTCTCTTATTATCTAATGATGTAATGTTTTTCACTAGCTTGATAAGTGGCATTTATTATATTATGGACGTGCTTTTACGGTAAATAAATGATTTTTATTTTATTTTTATGGGTAGAGATTTCCATGGAAATATGCCATATGATATGGAAGTGTTTTTTCTGACCATATAATCTTCTCTTTTAGCTACAAGTATCATCTTACAGGTGACAGTATAATTTTTCCTAAATTATACTCACTTTTGGGTCCTGTAATTTGATAATAATTGGAAGAAACTAATTTTACTGAGACTATGAGTGAACAGCAAGTATACAGTATTTCAATCGACGTTATTTTCTGGTTACAGTGCAACCAGAATATAGCCGAATTGAAATACTGAAATAATTGCTTCACAAATCACCCACCTTAATTGCTTAAGAGAATTTAAATTAACCGCCAAATCCTCCATTTTAAATTTACCACTAATAATTAGTTCCATTCCTAATTGTACGCGGCGCTCCACGCTTTTAGTTTGACATTTTAGTGTTGTGTGATCTATCTATAAAGTGGGTGATTTGTGGATATAGGTTTTGTTTGTTACAAAGCACACGACCGTTAGTTTAGTCGATAGCTGTTGGGTGCGTAGTTCTCTTTAAAATGGAAATAGATATTGAAAAACTTATCTGCGAGATACAGAAACGACGACATTTATATGACACAACAACAGCTGAATATTCGGACAGAAACGTAAAGAAAAAACTTTGGGAGGAAGTATGTGTACAACTAATAGCAGATTGGGATAAACTGGAAATTCAGGATATAATAAAACAAGGTAAGTTTCTTATGTCGCATATATTAAAACTTAAATTTTATCGTATTGCCACGAGAGTGACCCTTGTGTAGACGTGAAGTATGTAGCAAAATAATCTCGAGCTTGTATTCCTTCTGTTGTGCCTCGTACTCCTTGAACCGGTAGCTTGTCAAGTGACTCCTGATACAACAAGTCCTCAAACTTATATCCCTTTTGCGTACGAAGTTATGAAGAACACATGCTGATTTTATAATGTCTATAGCAAAATCGACCTGAACATCTAAACTACATTGAAATAGTGTCCACTTACTTGCAAATATGCCAAATGTACACTCAATCATTCGTCGGGTCCTGCATAGCCGGTAATTAAATATCCTTTTTTTGCGGTTTAAAAACGATTGGGATATGGTCACAAAACGTGAGAAGATACCGCGAATGCGCCATCGCCTACAAAAACAAATGGCATGGGCTCTCCACTTTCGTCAAACAGTAATTGTCTGTGTTCAGGAATGTTCAACTTATGTTCTTGTAATTCTCTTCTCAAGGTTGAATTTTGGAATATATTTGCGTCACTGAATTTTCCACATGCACCAATATCGACAAATGAATATCAGTAATCGGCATCTTCCACTGCCATAAGTACAACAGAAAAATAACCTTTATAGTTGTAGTAATCTGACCCTGAATTAGGAGGCATAACTATACGGATATGTTTTACGTCTATAGCTCCTATACAGTTAGAAGAGTTAGTTCTTGCGTAAAATTCATTACTTATTTCTAGCCATTTTACTTCAGATAGTGCTGGTATACAGATCGTTCTTTATCCTACCCAAATAGCGTGGCATGTTTCTCAGACTATTTTCCGAATGGTCGATGCACCTAGCATATACTGATAGTGTAAGGATACAAATGAGTGATCGGTTGATAAATACCTGAAAAAGAACGTTATTATAGGTAAGCAAACACCAGTTCCAGTTTTTTCTATTTAATTTTCAGGAAAAGAAATCCAAAATAAATGGTAATCTCTGCGGGATTGCTTTCGGCGAGAACTCGCTCAGCAAAAGAAAACACCTTCCGGAAGTGCTGCTAAGAAACGCAGGAAGTACATTTACTTTGATCAGTTGCTCTTCTTGCTACCTTTCACGCAATTAACGCAAACTTCTCCTTCAGTAGACAATTAACAAGATATACCATCTCAACAAAACAATGCTGATGAGTCTCAGCTTGATCACGCCGTAAGGCCCTCCGAAAGTGAACCATCCCTTCTATCTCCAATCCCACACAAAAAAAGCAGAAAAACTATGATGAATAAATACTGCAGATTCTAAAAGAAAGCAACAAGGGACCAACTCAAGCAGAAATATGGGTTTTGGTAAAGGAAAGCAATAAAAAGAAAGACTTGAATGAAGATGAGTTATTTTTAATGTCCCTGTTAACGGCATTAAAAAAATTTGACGAAGAGAAAAAGTATTTTTTAAAAATCGAACTTATGAATACAATTCTTAGGTTTGATAGGACCCACAGACAAAATGTTACAACAGAGACATCATTTCAAAATTCCGAATTTCCGTTGCAACATTCTACTGTTTCATATCAGTTTCAAAGTGATGGAATAGCAAATCATGAAAAAAGACGATATGGATATTATACGGCTCCGCAAACAAATATTTCAACAAACTCTTGGGTCCAACGATGCAACCAGACTTCCACTGCTTTACCAAATGAACAAGTACAACATACAATCAATTCCCCCTTGAAGTCGTCAGGTTCATACATGTCTGACAGGTATGGACACGACTCGGACTTGCTTTCGCTAGGGAATGATGAAGACATGTTATCTCAAGGTTACAAAGATCTGCCATAAATGTTATAACCTTTATTAATACCTAATGTTACGTGAACTAGTAAAAGTATCAAACAGTAAACTGTTCTTACCTAAATGTAACTGATAATGTCTCCATGAGCGAAATACACTTCCTCATATTAGTATCTTGGAACGATAATTGTGTTTTCAAGACAGCCAACAGCTCATTAAAAGAATTCAAGGACATTCTATGATAATTAATAAACTTATCTTGGTGTTCTTGTAGAGACTCAAAAAGGGTATGGAATTGGTCTTTTAATAAACGATGACTAATTACTGGATGCACCCAAATCGCTCTATTTCCCCTTTTTTTCTTTGGTATCTTAATAATACCGCAACACATCTAAACGTCTGACTATTCATTTTTCATTGACAATCGTCGACTAACTAAACGTTCATATGCGTTGTTCACCTACTTGTCGGTCGACTGTCGGCCGTATGTTTACAAATAAGTAGCTGAGCGTTAGTCTGTCGTGTGCGTTTTACATAAATTTGTAACTATCAACAATAGAGTGTGACATCAGCCCACTGAAATTTACATAAACATCCAGTAGACACGGCTGAATTATCAAAGTGTCACCAGCCTACTATTGCATTGTAAGTGAAACAAGGCATCACACAGGATATTTTTTTTTTGTTAACCGAATCTATTGGTCCCAGAAATTCTTCAAGAATAACAATAACGAAATAATCGGGGATTTTGAGTGATGATTTTATTTTTCGGAATTAAATATCGAAAACAAGATGCCAATTTCACTCCCTTATAATGTAACAGGAATGTTGAAAAAATACCGGTTCAAGTTTCTATCTTCACTTAAATTTGACAAAAAAAGTAAAACTTAATTTGACTCACCACTTTTTAGGGCTGATATCTCGGAAGGGCGTGGGTTGAGGAAATTTTTATTGAAAAGTTCAAACATAATTTCATACGGGTAATCCCTGTAGCTTCCTGTAATTTTAATTATAATTATCGTGACTTAAACAGTTCAATTATTCACTTGCTGAGTTCACCAGATCTAGAAAAGACCTATAAACTATCTGAAAATGGAGTAGCTAAAAATAAACGATTGATTATACTGTCAACCACTCCGGCAGCTGTTTGAGAACAGACTGCAGCAAGCCAGGTGAATCGATGACAGGTTGTTGCTTTTTTATTAAAGAACTTTCAATGCCAGATGTTCACCAAACTATTTATGTGAAATTGAGTATATTGTTTGTATACATCAAAAAGTGGATGAAATTCTTCAGCGTAACACAAACAAATACAAGTTGTTTTTAAATAAATTCAAAGGGAAGTTAAAAAATGCGAGATAGGGGACTTGTAAACAACAGTTTCTATTTAAATTTTAAAAATAAACAATTCATATTCTCCAAACATGAACTATGTTTCATGTTTCTGTGAAACATAATTGCGATATTCGTTGTAAATGTCATGTCACACAAAGGCTCATTTTATATTGCCTACGCGTTATTTATATTCACTTTGACGAAGTGGACTACCTACTGTGTTTTATCTTCGGTGTCTTAAGACGATAACTTGGTTATAAGAACGCACGTCAGCTAGTGTAATTATGAGTGATGGTGTAGTTACAGTGAAAACTGTTCAGTACATGTATATTAGTAAGAGTTTAAAGCGAATATCTAAGCTTGTAGAATGGCGTACATTTCGCCTAAGTGAACAGAAGTGAAAGCTTTCGATATTGTTAAATATAATGTTTCAATATCGTACTTAGAAGACTTGGACTGGATGGTAAAAACATACCATTAATTTACAATTTGTACTGGCACCAGAAAGCTGATATTCGACTGATAAAATTGTCAACAACAGAGCAGTTTGAAATAAAAAAAGGAGTTAGAGAGGGCTACATTTTATCACCGTTGTTATTAATCTACACTCCGAAATAATGTTTTCTGAGTCGATCTCATACAACTCTATATGCATCAAAATTAACGGGATACGCATTAATAACATTAGATATGAAGATGATACTATATTAGGCTTGAAAATCAATAAGAAAACGAAGTTTATGGTCGTTAGAACTGATATTCCATGAACTACAATACTTTTAAATGGGAAGAACATTGAACAATTGTCGCAATTTAAATATCTTGGATGTATGTTAAACCAAGGTTTGAGACAAGAACAAGAGATTACATGCAGAATAGACTAAGCAAGAATAACCTTCCTTAGACTCGGAACCTCACAAATGAAAATATGAACTTTAAACTGAAGATACAGAACTCAAAAATTTTATATTCGATCAGTTCTTCTGAATTGTGTGGAGGCTAGGACATTGAAAGCACTTTGTTCCCGGAATATAGATGTGCTCATCCGATTGTTCTGCTGAATTGTCCCTGAAAAACAGCTGAAAAAGATGGGTAGTAGTTTTTAAAAACGGAAACTTAACTGACATTGATTATGATTGAGGATATTAATTCTATGTGGGTAGTGTTTTGGAACAGTTTATTAGGAGAAACTCCTGGTTTCAATCAATGCATTTTGAAGATGAACAACTTGTTATGTAAGTAACGACCAATGCAGGTGCCTACACTCACTATCGTGGAAATCTTCTGCGATATGGGCGACTTTGAATTTATATCGAATGGTTTTTGGCAGACAATGGATATACAAGTTTACGGAGAAAGTGGGTATGTCGGCTTTATCATGTAACCATGGGGTTTTGGGAAGTTTAAGGTAGCCGGAATGCTTACTAGCCAGACGAATGCATTTGTTTTGTACCACATGCAAGAAGTGGAAATTGCGTTTGGTACCGGTGTAATATACTGGGGCTGCATTATTGATTTGCAAATCAGAAGTGTATTTTCTGTTGTGAGATTAGTGTTTTTACATTTGTTCGGGTATAATCTGTCCACTGCAATCTTAACTGTTCGCACCTGTTCCAGTATTTTTGTATGTCAAGTGTCCTGGACTACGTCGGATTGACTGTATTGCATATACTCATTCTAGATGCATAGTAGACAGTAACAACTGCTTCTTATTCGATATTGAGATTGATCTGATTTGATTAAATTTTATTGTCTACATAGGTAGTAATTCTAGTGAGTGGTTTTGCGAATATTATGTACTGTGATATCGGTAAAATCTGTTTTCTGTAGACAAATTGTATGCGGCTCATACTTTACAACAAAAAATTTGAACATTTTGTAACAAGTAGGTAGAATAGCGATTTAAATTCCTCTGTAATATTGGCAATTCTACTGATTTAATTGTTGTGACTATTTACTATCGGAAAATAAGTAAGAGGCTTACACAGCAATCAATATATTGAGAGTTACAGGCCTAGAAAATTCAAGATCAACAACAATGAAGCATGCAACATCAGCGTTTATTCATATATATATTGAACCAGATATCATAGATCGTAAGAGAATTAGTACTATTAAAATATGTTGCTAGTATTAAAATAAATGCAAATAATATAATTTAAGAGAATAAGTAAAAAGGAAACAATTTTCTTAATTTAAACAACATATCAAATAAAGATATATTAAATAATAGCCTATACCAATATAATAAATAAGGAATTACCTCAATAATAATACAAAATATAGAGATTGCCTAACCAATGTAATGATGTAAATAAAGTTGCATAAGACGAAGAATAATTTCCATACCATAACCAGCTGTTCACCTAAAAAGAAACAATTATATAGTCAAGTCAAGAGAATATTAGATATAAGTAGTTACATCAGAATACAAATATTATTATAGATAATTCATCATGATCATTAATTTAAGAATAAAAAACAAATACAAATATTGAATTGAATAGAATTCAATAGATTTTCATCGATAAACAAATAATGACATATATACAAATGATATATGGTAAATAAAATAAACGTTGAATCAATAAATAGAAATATGTTAAAGTTTATTATAAATAATATAATGCAAATAGTTTAGACAAATAACATAAGAGAATTTATATTTATAGTGAATATGAGTGTAACAATGATATACTATCAATAACAATATTGGATGTTGTACCATTTGAATGTATCTATGTATAACCAATTTTAATTTAGTTGTATGATGAAAAAACTCATAGGAACTCTATAAATGAACTAATTATGTAAATGAGTGTATGTATGAAATTTTTTAATAAGTGATAGAAGTTTCAATTATCTGATTGCAAAAGACAATATCTTATTGGTTATAAAATATGACAGAACAAATTGTGAATCAATAAATAAACTTTGAAATAGTGACCTGAAAAAGAACAAAAGACTGTTTGTTGAAAAAAGTAGAGAATCGAGGGGACGCTTAAATAAGAAGGGAAGCTGGTGTCAAGAAGCGAGGAGTGTGTGTGATGGTGTTCCTGAAATTTCAAGAAATTCCCGGTTTAACACATTTAAACCTATAAAGTAATATTAAATACAATCTTGGTAATACTCACAGTCAATTGTATCAAGTTTTTCGGCAAGAATTTACGAAATTTCCATCAATTTTGGTTTTTTGGAACTTCAGCGGAGTGTTCCTGGGATCCAGAGACTTTCATCCCAATTCAAGAGCAACAGGTCAGTGTTTTTAAATCATTATTGGCCAATAATCAGTGTAAAAACTCAAAATACTCAATTAAGTACTTAATTTCATAAATTGATAAACTTTTGCAAATATGATCGATCTGAAAAAGAAAGAAACAGACTTTGTATAGTGAATTCATTGCATAAATCGTTAAATGTAATAAAAGGCCGAATTTTCAATAAATTAAAATATGTACTTACGCCATCTTGTAATCGCATAAATCTGGTGATTGAAATTTCATAATGTAATAACTATTTCCATCTGTATATAATTTCTATTTTTCTATCTATGTATATAACAATTTTCTTTCCACAGCAATTTGTATCATATATAACTATGATTTATATATAAATTCTTTTATGTGTTTGAACCATTCACTCGTTTGCATCTTCAACAAACTTTGTATAATATGAATAGATGCTTCTTACGTATCAGAATTGTTCATTTTATGTTGAAGCGCATGACTAGTTTTTTCACGCATGCGCATTGATGAAATTATTAAAATAAATAAGTAGATACAATATAACCATTGGCGTCGCACATTATTTTTATCAAATATAAAATATTGCATTGAAAATTAAATCTATTTCAAATAATGTGTTTTCTTTTTATTTAAACAATTACAACAATATAATAAGCCAGGACTCAAAGAGGAAAAGGATTTCATGCTCCCGAATTAATAAATATATAATAAATATAACAACTATATAAAAACAATAACTGAGCTAGCCAAACTAAATAAAAATTCTAAATAATTCAAAATATATTAATAATATATATATACATATATATATAAGATATTTAAGTGTAAATTGTTCTAGAATTTAGTTCGACATTAATTGTACGGCTTAATCTCAAATTGTAACATATTTTTGTTGATAAATATTTTTTTTAAAAAGTATTTTCATAGTAAAATACATAATTGGCGCAGTTCGGCAGTAGGATCCGTGCGGTTGTGAGAAAACTTCGACGAATCAATCGATTGAAGAAAGTTCGCAATTTGGTGGTTCAACATCCAGTGCGGTTCCAAGGACCTACGACTGAAGAAGAACCTGAGTGCCACAGTAACAGTGAGTACCTAGTTCAATCCTTATTTTACCTTTCCTTACCTGTTTTAAAGAGTATAGGAAAGGAATTTTGAATATTTTCTAATCGATTTTTATAAAGGAATTTTTGAATTAATTTTTTATAAAGAATATATAAGATTTAAGAATATAGTTGATACGTTTAATATTACAGAAAATAAATAAAATATTTTGATTTTGATTTTATGAACGATATTGAAGAATTACTAAATATATTCGATAAGTGTAATATTAAAGGATAAAATAGATAATAAACAAAGTTTTGAGAATTTAGATTTATCTAGTAAAGTAAATAACATAACAATGGCTACAGCATCTTCAAAATCCGCCATTAACTGGGAGTTATTTAAGTTAAAACTTGAGAATATCAAACCCTATGATGGCGATGATTGTAATAATTTGAATAAATTTATCACACGTTGTGAAAGATTGATCGAAACATATTCGTATTATAATGATGTGGAGGTAAATAATCATATATTAGAGTGTATTAGGGAAAAATTAGTCGGTAAAGCAGAAGCCATGGTTGGCAATAGATTAGAATTAAATACATGGCCTAAAATTAAGGAAGCTTTAAAACAATGTTTTTCTGATAGGAGAGACTTAGATTGCATATTGCAAGAATTGACCAGAACTAGACCGTATAAAAATGAAAATCTTATAGATTTTGGAGCCAGACTTCAATTATTAAAAAGTAAAGTGATTCAAAGAATAAGTAATGATTTTAATTTGAACGAAAATGATAAACGATGTCATTGAACCATTGTGACAAAACGGCGCTAAACACCTTTATAGCAGGATATACCGGCGTCCAAACTCATTGGAAGACGCAATGGCGTATGTAGACGAATATGAAAATTTTGAAAGGCTGTATGGTCAATTTATTGAACCAAAACAATCTTTCAAAAATAATTATTCCAAAACATCGAATAATAATGTAAATAATAATTTTAATCATAGAAATAATAATTATAGTCAATATCAATATAATAATAATTATGATAACAATTTTCAAAGACAAAGTTTTCCAAGTCAGCCGATAAATATTCAACCACGGCCTCAGCAACCAAGAAATTACCCCACTAATAGTCAAGTGTTTGGTCCGAGGCGTAATGTATTTCGACGTCACCAAATACCTGCAAATAAACTAACTAAACCGGAACCGATGTCTACAACATCGCGAAACTTCCCGGATAATCCAAAAAATCATAGTAATTTTATACCACAAAATCATAATAATAATAGATTCCAAAATAATAGGCAATATTTCAATAATAACGGGCAAAGACCGAAATTTACAGCAGAAGAACTATATAATAGTAATTATGAAAATGATTTATATGATAGTAACTATGAAAATGATTTATATAATGGTAATTTCAAAAATAAAATGGAAGAGGAAGAAATAAGAAAAGATTTTGGAAACGAGCAACGTTTTGAGGAAAATGATTCGGAACATAATCAAAATTTTCAATTAGCCACTCAAACAAAAAATCGGAAGTAGTAGAAATTAATATAGCATCAAATAATCCACTACCATATATCGAAATAAAAAAACCTAAATTAAAACTATTAGTTGATACTGGCAGCACAAAATCTTTACTCAGATCTTCAATTGCTGAAAAATATTATGCGAATTGTATTTATAATTCACATGTTGAAATTAAAACATCACTTATAAGTAAAAAGATAAATCTTATGGCAGAAATATCTGCATTCCCAGAATTTAATTATAATGGCTCTATTCACTTTTCATTATTCAAATTTCATGACTTTTCAATGGAATTATAGGTGTTGAAGACATGATGAAAATGAATTTAAATATATACTTTAATAATAAACAATTGGTTAGTGATCATGTCTCCATTCCTATAAAATTTAGACAATCCACAGATATAAAATTTGAATTTTCTATCGGACCCACGAATTATGTCACCCATTGTATAGAAGATGATATGAAGATGCTGACACACTGTATAATTTTGCTGATCCGTTTTAGTTTTTTCTATTTTATAAATTCATTTCAGACGGTAGTCAGTAGTTAATTTTTAAGTAAATTAGACGTAAAATTTATTGTCGGTAATATTCTATGTGTAAAAGTAATAAATAAATATTTTTAAAAGTAGACTTTTCACCTCTGGTGATTTATTTGGCGCAGTCAGTAGGATATTTCGGGTCGAACATATCGTATGTGCCATTTCGTTTTAACGATTTACCGAAATAAATCGAACACTAAACTATATTGTTGAAGTTTGTGGAGGACATTCGTGCAGCGAGATACCATATCTTTGGACTACTCTTCCGTCTACCGAGGACCTGTTCGAGCCGCTACCAAACATTCAACGAGATCTGGGACCCATATTGCCCAAAATCTGCGAGGATCCAGCTGTGAATTCTCATAGCTAATTGGGCATGTTTAAAATCATCCTTTACGTTCTGTAAGTACAATTCATGAATTCTGAAGTAACTGTTGATGATCTAACTCGCGCATTTAATAGTTTATTGTTAGAAACCACTACTGACTCAAACCCGACAAATTCAATTAGTAAAGTAAATAAGCAAATAGATATGGCGGTACAATCTTTCAAATGAGAGTATTCAAATTGCATCCCCGATTCTGACGGGAATCGAAAATATCTAAATAGATTTATTTCTGTTAGCGACTCACTCATAAATAATTTTATTGATAGGGCAAATCCAAATAATTTTCAAAACATTTATTTGTAGAATTCTATAGTTGCTAAAATAAAAGGTAAAGCTAAAACAGTCATTAATATTCAGACATGTAACACATGGAACGAATTAAAAGACGTATTGATGAGAAACTTCTCGGATCAACGAGATGAAGTATGTCTAAATAGGGAACTCGTAATGCTAAGACAAAACTCTCATGAAAGTCCACAATTATTTTATGATAGGTGTTTGCATATGCTGAACTTACTTTGTAGTTATGTAAATTTACACGAAACAACAGAAGATGGTAAAATTTTAAAACGACAATTATATCAAAATTTAACATTAAAAACTTTACTCTCTGTGTTAAAAGAACCTATTGGAACTACAATTCGTTGTATAAAACCGACATCATTGACCGAAGCAATGCAATTTGTTTTACAAGAGGAAAATGCGCATTATTTTCGAAATTCATCAAAAAATAATCATAGAACAACACAACCTTTCAGACATAACTCTCGACCAACGAACGATTTCAGATCTAATTATCAACCACCTACTCAAAATCAGTATACTAATTTTAACTCACCCAGTCCCAGCTTACAAACATTCAATTCCCAAACTCCAAATAATTTTTTCGCAAGACATAACAATTTCCCCTCACAACCAATCCCAATTAATCCACGACCTACTCAACAGAATTTTCCTAGAGCCTCACAAGTTTTCAAAAGGCCCAACCAAAATATGAATGTTTTCAGGCCAAATTCAAACGCTAACCTACCTAAACCAACGCCCATGTCTACTAGCACCCGAAATACTTATCCAAACAATCAAAATCAACCATTTTATAAAAGACCGTCGCCATCTACTAATAATTTTAGACAAAATAAACGTCCGAATTACACTTCGGAAGAACTTTATAATGTAGATACCCTAGAAAACTATGAACCCGAAAATTGGGAATATTTAAATAATAATTACGATTACTCTGATCATACTGCTGATCAACTGTATTTAGATAATTCAAATCTTAATACCGATATTAGTGATAATAATGACACAATTAACAAAAACGAAAATTTTTGTCAAGTGTCTCGGAAAATCCACCTTACCATAACAATCCTAAAATAATACCTTTTATTAACGTCAAATCAAGTGAATTACCCTATATCATTTTACCCGAATATAATTTAAAATTTCTAATTGATACCGGATCAAGTCGATCATTTATAAATCCCAACTTGGCTTCCAAATATTATTCTAGTGATATTAAAAATGACCCATTCGTAGTAACAACAGTATTTCAAAAATCTGCCCATAAATACCGAGCCGACATCCTGGCTTCAAACGTATTTAATCTCCCGAATCCAATAAAATTGAAATTCTATCTATTTAAATTTCACAATGTTTTTGATGGTCTAATTGGATTAGATAATTTGAAAATATTACAAGCCAAACTGAATTTCCAAGAAGGATATCTTATCACTCCTTCTATTAAAATAAAACTTCATTACCACGAGGTGAACGCTGACCTTAATCTTGTAACTGTATCTCCTAGATCGCAACAAGTTGTTAAAATGAAAACAAATGTTACACATGGAGATATTTTTATTCCTTATCAAAAGTTTCATAACTGCGAAATTCCACAATGCCTTAGCACTGCAAAAAACGGCTATGCTCTTACTACAATAATAAATAAATCTGACAGTACCGTATCACTAGATTTTTCAGAACCATTTCAAGTAGAATGTTTTGACGAAAATGAAACAGAAAACATTGATTTAAATAATATTGATTCACATCAAATACTCTTAGACCTTAATAAAATTAGAACTGATCACATGAATAGTGAAGAAAAGAAAAAAATTTTAAAACTTTGTCAAGAATATAGCGATATATTTTATGAAGAAGGTGAACCACTATCATTTACAAATAAAATTAAACATAATATACGTACGACAGATGAAATACCTGTATATACAAAAACTTATCGGTATCCTTTCATACATAAGCAAGAAGTTGCTAATCAAATCCAAAAAATGTTAGATTCAAAAATTATTCGGCCATCTAATTCACCATGGTGTTACCAAATTTGGGTGGTAAGCAAGAAATTAGATGCCAGCAATCAACAAAAATGGAGAGTGGTCATCGATTATAGAAAACTAAACGAGAAGACTATAGAAGATCGATACCCTCTACCAAATATCACAGAATTACTTAACAAATTGGGCAATTGCCAATATTTCTCTACAATAGATTTAGCCAGTGGCTTCCACCAAATTGAGATGGAAGAAACTGACATCGAAAAAACGGCATTTAACACCGAAAATGGCCATTGGGAGTTTCTGGTATACAAAATGAGATGTGTTTAGTATACCTAGACGATATTATTGTATATTCCACGTGATTACGAGAGCATTTAGAGCGCCTAAAAACGGTTTTCCAGAGACTCAGAGAAGCAAACTTCAAAGTACAGCTAGATAAGTCTGAGTTCATAAGGAAAGAAGTTACTTATATAGGTCACGCAGTGACACCTGACGGAGTTAAACCAAACCCCGAAAAAAATTATGCAATACTCAACTATCCGATACCTAAAACACCCAAGCAACTCAAATGATTCTTAGGATTGCTTGGATACTACAGACTTTTTATCAAGGACTTTGCACGAATAACCAAACCTATCACGAAATGTTTAAAGAAAGGTGCAAAAGTTGAACTTAACGACGAATACATAACATGTTTTGAGACTTGTAAAACTTTATTGACTAACGAACCCATATTACAATATCCAGACTTCAATAAAACATTTAATCTTACCACCGACGCTTCTAATGTAGCACTAGGTGCTATCTTATCCCAAGGCCCTATTGGACAAGATCTCCCTGTAGCATATGCTTCGAGAACGCTTAACGACTCAGAGCAAAATTACTCCACGATTGAGAATGAGTTACTTGCTATAGTTTGGGCAACAAAATATTTTCGTCCATATTTATATGGCCGTCAGTTCAATATAATAACAGATCATAAACCTCTCGTGTGGTTAAACTCTTTGAAAGAACCAAAATCTAAATTACTACGTTGGCGAATTAAATTAGAAGAATTTGACTATAAATTTTTTTATACAAAAGGGAAATTTAATAATGTAGATTCTCTATCGCGAATAGAAATTCACACTAAATATACCAATTCAATTTTGAACTATAAGTCATTTTGGAAACGTATTGATGAAATTTTGGATGAAACATCAAGCTACCATAATAATCCAAATACACCCGAACAAGCATATGAAACTTTAAATACCCCTTCACCAACTGCTAATGAACTAATAAGCGACACTCCAACCACATCCGACAATGACAATTTTTCAATGATAGTTAACATTGACGGAACAATTTCAGATGACAACATTCAGCATCAAAATCGAGAGATACAAAATAATACTAGCGATAGACAAAACGGAAATATTACTGATGACTATATTACTATACACTCAAATGTCGATGAAAATTCAATTATAGGCATACCGTCTATTGAATGTGCTGTAAATTATGGTAAAAGTCAAATATTTATTAAATCAGTTTTACATTCACCTGCAAAGTTAAAAAGAATCACTTTATTCAGCGATAAACAACGGTTTTTAGTTCAGCTATCTAAAAATAATTTTGAGAACGATGTTATCAATTTTGTTAAAGAATATATAGTTCCAGATATTCAGTACTACTCATATTTCGAAGATCCTGACCTGTACGAACCATTCACAGTTTGCTTACAGAAATATTTTAATTCGTCATCTATAAAATTCAAAAAATGTTCTACCAAACTATTAGATGTTATAAAAAAAGATGATAATAAAGAAATGATTAAATCTATCACGAAGGTAAAACAAACCACCGCGGAATTAATGAAACTGTTTAAAGAATTGAAGAAAAGTATTACTGGTCGGACATAAAAAAATCAATTCAAACATTCATTAATGAGTGCGAAATATGCCAAGAGTGTAAATATGATAGACATCCAGTAAAGTTAAAAATGAATTTGACACCCAATGCAAATAAACCGTTTGAAATCATTCATATAGATTCATTTACTTTAGAAAATTCAAAATTTTTGACGATAGTTGATAGTTTTTCTAAATATGCCCAAACATACCATTTAAATGCACTTTCTGGTACGGAAGTAGCGAACAATTTGATAACTTACTTTTCTCATCACGGTAAACCAAATCAAATTATTTGCGATAACGGCACAGAATTTAAAAATACGGTCATCACATAACTATTAGGACTACATAAAATTAAAATTCATTTTTGCTCCACTGATCATCCTCAATCAAACGGAATTGTAGAAAGATTTCATTCGACGATAATAGAACATCTAAGGTTATTAAACTCACAAGGATTCTCAGACACACCTGTAAAAACTAAAATGGCAAATGCTATTCTGGCATATAATAATACAATACATTCGGCTACTAAATTAAAACCTATGGACATAATTAATGGACATATTACTGATAATGATCCATTTGATATCGCAATTGATAAACTTTTAATCAATGATTACGTTAATTGACATAAAGAACGTTTTAAATTATTGTATGCGAAAATCAATGCTGATTTATCAAAGCTAAAAGAGAGTCTACTAGAAACAGTAAATGAAAACCGAGAAAGTCCTGAGATGTTCATACCAAACGAAAAGATTTTCATAAAAAGGAAAAAGAGACAGAAAAACGCGAACAAATTTCATAAGCCCGTTAGTATTAGATCAGTAAATACCAAGCGCAAAGTAGTTACAACAGCAAAACACGGAAAAATTCATATGAGTAATATGAAACGCCCACTAAAAAGAATGTATTCATTTGACACATAGTTATTATTTCAGGTTTCCAGGAATACTCGGATTCAAAGAAATAATTACAATTAGAAACCTCCACGAAAATCCAGGTCTACTTCCAGTGAAACTTGGCACTGCAAAAGTAACCGAATACTATCACTCGATATTCTATTATTATGATATAAATCCTATTGTCGCACAATTTCGAAATTTAAAAGATAAACAGATATATATATATATATATATATATATATATATATATATATATATATATATATTTTTAACACAGCTATAAAAAATAAAATTTGTCAGAAAGATAACTAATCACAAACGTTTCTTAAAATTTGCAGAAAGAAAAATTGAAATAAAATTAACAGAATTACTACCTCGCGAAAATAGAACCAAACGAGGGTTGTTCAATGGTCTCGGTTCAATTGTCAAAACTATTAGCGGAAATTTAGACTCCAATGACGGAGAACGTTACGACAACCTTATTAGACAACTTCAACAAAATCAAAATCAACAAGAAGAAATCCTTAACTATATCGGCACTTACCTAGCCAACATTCCGGCATCCTGTCAAATTATTACAGACTCCGAAACAATGATAAATAATGGCCCGATAGAAGTTGAAAGCCAGCCACTTTTCATTCCAGGAGTATACATATCCAATCGTGATCACCTCTTTCATAAAAATATCAATTTTAGTCTTCCAGAAATAAGTGTTTTTAAATGAAACTCACGGTCTCTAGTTAATTCCACAATATAATACAAGTTATTGAAAATTCTAAAAAATTGACAATTGTTTCGATAAATCAATATCATCGAAACAATTGTCAATTTTTTATAATTTTCAATAACTTGTATTATATTGTGGAATTAACTAGAGACCGTGAGTTTCATTTTAAAACACTAATATGAGCATATTCCACGAAGTAAGGGTCAAGACAGTCAATTTCATTCCAGAAATAAATTTAGATGACTTCAGTACCCTCCGAGAAAGAATCATCAGAAATACTCCAGTTCTCGAGACTTACGCACCTTCCTATGTTCCAAGTACTTGGACGATAATAATTCATTGCCTCGTAATTTCTTTATGTCTGTATTGGGCCCTCAAAAGAATCATATGCAAGAAACCAATTCAATAAAATCAGTCCGAAGATATTCACCTTCCTTAGCTGCAGCCCACGGAAGCTGAAACTTCAGGGGGAGGAATTATGTCACCCCTTGTATAGAAGATGATATGAAGATACTGACACACTGTATAATTTTGCTGATCCGTTTTAGTTTACTTTATTTTATAAATTCATTTCAGACGGCAGTCAGTAGTTACCTTTTAAGTAAATTAGAGGTAAAATTTATTGTCGGTAATATTCTAAGTGTAAAAGTAATAAATAAATATTTTTAAAAATAGACTTTTCACCTCCGGTGATTTATTTCACGGAAAAATTATTAAAATCTTTACCAGTCAGTATAATAAATGGAGAAATTCTAATAAGTAAAACACATTTGGATGAAATATACATTCCAGAGACACTAACAGTAGCTCAAAACGGCTACGCAGTGGTTTAAATAATTAATGAAACTGATAAAACAATTTCTGTTACTTTAAATAAACCTATTGCTGCTCATTCATTCGAATCGTCTCAGTATGAAACTTATAATTTTAACTATATTATTGAAATAAATGAAAATCAAAACATAAATAATAACGTACAAAAAAACAGATATAAATAATTTAATTCGAACAGGTCATATGGACTCCGAAGAAAGAAATAGTATTATTAAATTATGTAAAAAAAATTTTTTACGTTTTTTTTAAATCCTGGTGATCCGCTAACGTTTACATAAAAAATTAAACATTCAATTAAAACGACTGATGAAATTCCTATTCATGTGAAGTCCTACAGATACCCATATATACATAGAGAAGAAGTTCAAAGACAAATTGATGAAATGTTGGACAAAGGAATTATAAGGCCTTCCTATTCACCATGGCGTTCGCCAATTTGAATTGTGAGTAAGAAAATGGATGCATCCGGACGTCAAAAACGGCGCTTAGTAATTGACTAACGAAAGTTAAATGAGAAAACAATTTCTGATAGGTACCCAGTCCCCAATATTACTGACATATCAGATAAATTAGGTAAGACACAATATTTTACAACGTTAGATTTAGCAAGCGGTTTTCATCAGATCCAGATGTCGAAAGATTCGGTAGAAAAGACAGCTTTGATAATGGTCATTATGAATTCCTTCGCATGCCTTTTGGTTTAAAGCTTTCTCCTGCTACTTTTCAAAGAATAATGGATGAAGTCTTAAAGGATCTTCAAAATAAAACATTTACGGTATACCTGGATGATATTATAATTTTAAGCACCAGTCTACAAGAACATATTCAGAATTTGCAAGCAGTTTTTTATAAATTAAGGGAACCACATTTAAAAATCCAACTAGACAAATGTGAGTTTTTTCACAAAGAAGTAGAATTTCTTGGACACATTATAACTTCAGACGGAATTAAACCAAATCCAAAGAAAATTGAGACTATAAAAATTTCTCCTATACCACGTACTCAAAAACAAATGAAATAATTTTTGGGATTATTAGGTTATTACCGGAAATTTATTAGAAACTTCGCTAAAATAACGGAACCAATGACCGTTTGTTTGCAAAAAGATAATAAAGTTGAGCACACTGAAGATTTTATTAATAACTTCAGACGGAATTAAACCAACTCCAAAGAAAATTGAGACTATAAAAAATTTTCCTATACCACGTACTCAAAAACAAATGAAATTATTTTTGGGATTATTAGGTTATTACCGGAAATTTATTAGAAACTTCGCTAAAATAACGGAACCAATGACCGTTTGTTTGAAAAAAGATAATAAAGTTGAGCACACTGAAGATTTTATTAATAACTTCAGACGGAATTAAACCAACTCCAAAGAAAATTGAGACTATAAAAAATTTTCCTATACCACGTACTCAAAAACAAATGAAATAATTTTTGGGATTATTAGGTTATTACCGGAAATTTATTAGAAACTTCGCTAAAATAACGGAACCAATGACCGTTTGTTTGAAAAAAGATAATAAAGTTGAGCACACTGAAGATTTTATTAATTGTTTTAATATTTCTAAAAAAATATTAATTTGAGAACCAGTTTTATGCTATAGGAGCCGTATTATCACAAGAAGGTCACCCCATCTCGTATGCATCTCGAACTCTTGACAGTAGTGAAATTAATTATTCAACAATCGAAAAAGAATTAATAGCGATTGTCTGGGCATGTGAATATTTTAGACCATATTTATTTGGCCGTGATTTTTTAATATTAACTGACCATATTCCTTAACAATGGTTATTTTCATTAAAAGAACCTAATTCACGTTTAGTCAGATGGAGGTTAAAACTAGAAGAATTTGATTACAAAATAAAATATTTAGAAGGTAAATCTTATCTTGCAGCAGATGCTTTATCAAGAATGAAACCAAATTGTGATCTCAATGCATTTGAGATAGAATCTTTAGATGTAAATATTGATTTGATCATTCAAAGAAAAACTGATAATTTATTGCAAACAGATATTTCCAAACAAATTGATACTAATTCATTACCTGATTTATCACTCTTAGATGATATTGATAATATATTGGGAGAGAATGAAATAAGAAATAATGAAAATTATAATAAAAAAATTAATATAATATCTGATATCCAAATAAAACCACCAAATAAAAATTTTATATCAGATGATGTCGATTTAGAAACAGTTCATACGTTATTAGAAAATCCAATCTTAGAAATACCCATAACAAACAAAGTTTAGAATTTTTATAAAAATCAAATTTATCTTACAATAGGAGAAACGTTGAATGCTCAAATAACACGGGAGAAAATATTTGAAAATTTCAGACTATATGTAACATTACCTAAATTTAATATGGAGCAAAATATAATCAAATTTGTTAAAGATTACATTAATCCAAAAAGAAATTACGCTTTTTATTTTCAAAATGAATATTTAATGAAAATATTTGTAGTAACCGCTCAAAATACATTTAAAAACTCAATGTTTAAATTCGTTCAATGCACAAGAGAAGTAGAAGACGTAGAAACTATAGAAGAACAAAAATCTAAAATGGAATACTATCATGTATATAAAAAAGATCATAGAGGCATTAATGAACTTAAAAATTCACTAAGCTCCAAATATTATTGGCCAAAAATGTCGGAAGACATAGTGTTCGAATTTGATTTAAGTACCAAATTCTCCTGTGATTTTATTTTCAACTTCCCCTGTATACTACAATTCGAATATTCTGCTCAAAACATATAACTAAATATATGCTTCTTCTGAACATTTAATATTTCTTTATATCAACAAAAAATTCATTTTAACTTTAGTACCACATAAGAAATACAGATAAATATAGTTTTCTGAAATTCCAATGAATATTTCAAAGTACCCGACACCTTATCGCTTCATAAAAAACTCTCTTCCAAACTCTGTTATCTGTATCTACGAAACCGGTTCAGGCCATAAAAAATCACCCCAACTGCAAATTTGCACTCGCTGTATCTGACCGTTACGTTTCAAACTCTTTTATCCCATTGGCCAGATCCTAATATTTTGCTACTACCTCGCAACTACGTTAACCGACATATAAATACGAATACAACCTCAATTTTAGTCACTTCCCAGTCGTCACTCGTAAATTTCCCTCTTCATCATTTAATCATCGTATATAATGGTACTCATGTCATAAGAGCACTCGGCGTTTTTTGTCCCGGTAACAAACATGTGTATTTAATCTTCAATCATCCAATAATCTCTCAGATTATGTGTTAAATAATCACAGTGTAACGCGTATGATCAAGTGAGTTTCTTAATTGTCTACGCAAAAATAAAAAAGTTATAAATTCCTGCAATTTATAAAAATGATCGTGAAATAAGTGTTTAATTTCTTCATCCATTTCATCATACATCCTACATCATAGAGAATACAATCATTTGGTCCTTCGAGAACATCAGCTAACAACAAAGAACTTTCCATTCCATCTATTAGCCCACGTAAAAAAGGTTCAATTAGAACACATAGAAAATTACATAGATAATTTTGAGGTATGTCAGAAAAATAAATATGATAGGAATCCTCCTGTAATTAAATTCAATTTAACCCCTACATCAGAGAAACCTTTTGACCACATACATATTGATATTTTCAAAATATCTTATCAAGCATTTTTAACAATAATTGATACATTTTCTCGTTATGGACAAGCATATCCAATTCATAGTATAACAGGCGTTTTTATTGTTGAAAAGTTATCAAGTTATATAACGCATCATGGTCTTCCATATAAAATTACAACAGATTGTGGATCAGAATTTAAAAATAATGACTCGCAAGACTTTTGTAAATTGCATAAGATTGAACTTCACTATACTACACCAAAAAAGAGTAATTCTAATTCACCTGTAGAACGTTTTCATTCTAGACTAATGGAACATTTTCGATGTCTTCGAGAGACTAATAAAAAGTTAACCCCTGATCAACTCATGAAACATTCAATTATTTCTTATATTAATTCTATCCATTCTGTCACTCAATTCACACCATTTGAAATAGTTATTAAAGGACATATTAATAAACCAGATCCATTTGATTTGAACGATCATTTAATATTATGTACAAAATCATAAAGAGGCTTCTGAACTTTGATATGAAAAAATTCAAAATAGAAATGCTCAAGTTAAAGAAAAAATAATTAGTAAAAGAAATGAAAATAGAACTGAACCACCAATATATTCAAATCAGGATACTGCTTATATACAAACAAAAGTTAGAGATTAAAAATTGCGGAAATTTAAAAAAGCAAAGATCATCAAAGATTCAGATATAATATTAGAAACCAATAAAGGAAAATATCATAAAAATATTGTCAGAAAACCTAAAAATAATTCTAGAATATTGTTACAGAAAGATGAAAGTGACAACGATAGTTATGGTAAACCTAATTCTTCAACTTCACACTAAGTGCAAGGCAGAAGATATACAAGTGACCAAATTAAATAATTTACTTTAACCTATTAACCTAGGATCATGTAGGCTTATTTATACAAAACATACATTTTCATATTATATAGCTTTAAGAGACATTAAAAGACAAAGAGATACTATAAGACAATATTTTTATAATTTAAGAAATAGTTTAATAGAAGGTAATGCTACTAATCCTATATCATATCATAATTTAGCCGAACAAATGATGGGAAGAACTAAAATGTTGATAAATGTGTTAGATAAAAAATCTGAAAATATTTACCCACATATTAGATCGAAAAGAGGATTGATAAACGCCGTAGGCAAAGTTAATAAATGGCTTTTTGGTAATCTTGACTCTGATGATGAGGAAAGATATGATAAAGCAATAAATATCTTGCAACAAAATCAAAAGGAGATAATTCATGAAGTTAATTTGCAGATATATTTGAATAAAAAATTAATTAATCATTATAATAAATCTTTGACAACTTTGTGGTTAAATCAGATGAAACTTCAAGATAACTTAGAAAAACTTCAAAAAATCACAATGGAACTGCAGCAGCTTACATCTGCGAAAATAACAAATCTGCCATCCGGCTACCGAATCAATGTAGTATATTCACGGCAGAAACCATTCTAGAATATTGTTACAGAAAGATGAAAGTGACAACGATAGTTATGGTAAACCTAATTCTTCAACTTCACACTAAGTGCAAGGCAGAAGATATACAAGTGACCAAATTAAATAATTTACTTTTACCTATTAACCTAGGATCATGTAGGCTTATTCATACAAAACATACATTTTTATATTATATAGCTTTAAGAGACATTAGAAGACAAATAGATACTATAAGACAATATTTTTATAATTTAAGAAATAGGTTAATAGAAGGTAATGCTACTAATCCTATATCATATCATAATTTAGCCGAACAAATGATGGGAAGAACTAAAATGTTAATAAATGTGTTAGATAAAAAATCTGAAATTATTTACCCTCATATTAGATCGAAAAGAGGATTGATAAACTCCGTAGGCAAAGTTAATAAATGGCTTTTTGGTAATCTTGACTCTGATGATGAGGAAAGATATGATAAAGCAATAAATATCTTGCAACAAAATCAGAAGGAGATAATTCATGAAGTTAATTTGCAGATATATTTGAATAAAAAATTAATTAATCATTATAATAAATCTTTGACAACTTTGTGGTTAAATCAGAAGAAACTTCAAGATAACTTAGAAAAACTTCAAAAAATCACAATGGAACTGCAGCAGCTTACATCTGCGAAAATAACAAATCTGACATCCGGCTACCGAATCAATGTAGTATATTCACGGCAGAAACCACTGCAATTCTGGAAGCAATAAAAATGTGCAAAGACTCTACAGCAACCAAGTTTCTTATCATAACAGATTCACTGAGTGGGTTACTAGGCTTAAAACAACTATACCCTTCACATCCTATTCTCATACGAATCAAAAGTCGAATGGAGATCATACGTCTTTGCCAAAAGAACGTCTCATTTCTGTGGGTTCCATCTCACTCTGGTATAAAAGGAAACGAAGAAGTCGATCAATTAGCAGTAGCTACAACATCTAAACAAGAAGCACTTTACATTCAAAAAATTCCCTACACCGACCATACAAATCCAATCAAAAATCATATACTTAATTCTTGGCAAGTAATATGTAATCACACGACATCCAAACTGAAAGAAGTTAAGTCACAAGTCGATTTAGTTCTATCAATACCAGAAAAACGAAGAGACCAAGTTGTCTTAACCCGACTGCGAATAGGTCTTACACTCCTTACACATCAACATCTCCTCAACAAATAACCAGCACCAGAATGTATACATTGCCATGTTTCCCTTACTGTAAAACATTTCATCTCAGAGTGTCCTGAATATTCTCGATATAGAAGTCAGAATAAATCAAATACGGTATTCAAGGATGTGCTCACCATAAACACAAGTGCTTTAATTAAATATCTCAAAGACATTAATTTGTATAACAAAATTCCAAAATTATTTTATAACACAAATACATCACATACTACTTGTGTAAGTCTTCCTGCTAATAACTCTTAGTAGTTGATGCGGGCATGTTTGTACCAAATAAAAAAAAAACTTAGAAACATTTCATATTTCGATAGAAAATGAAATAATAACTTTAAATAACTTCATTCCCTTTTATGGCACAACTTCTCAGATTAATCTGGATTGTCAAAGCTTGATGACATTAATTGATAATATTGAAAATGCAATTACCTTTTCAGAATTAAACTCGATTCATAGCTCAGTAATCTCAAACCAGGAAATTATAGAAATAATAAAATATATGTGAACAATTTATAAAGAAAAACAAATTCCGAAATTTAATAACATTTTGACATATTATTTACTTCTGGGTTCACAAGTAATTTTTTCCAAGTCCAAAATAATTTTTGCTATACATGTTCCTATACTCAAATCCAAACCTGCTGAATTTTTCCATTTATATCCTATTATCCAAAATCATAAAATATTTGTTCCTTTTCAACCCTACTTGGTGAAAGCCGCAGATGAAGCAACATTAATAAAAAAAGAGTGCCCAATATTAGAAAACGAATATTATTGCCTAGAAGAATTCAAATCAAGAGATAATTGTACCATGGAATTATTAGATGGCCATTCCCCCAAATATTGTTACGCCAATGATGTAAACCTTCAAGAAATTATTATTGAACAAGTAACTAATAATGAAATACTGATCATTCCAAATCCAATTGTAACAGTATTATCCAAATGCACTTCAGACCAATACTTAGAAATCAATAATCCATCAATTATCAGATTTCCAGAAAATAGTAAAGTTCAGATAGGAGAAGAAACGTTTTCAACTAATGTGCAAATTCGAAGATGAAAATCAATTATATTACCAAAGTTAGATGCAAAATTCTTAGAAGTCCAAGAATATAATTCACCGAATTTAAGTAGAATTGATGTTGAAGGACTATACGAAATCAATAAAATTGCCAAAAATATAAAACCAATTATAGAAGTAGAAACTCCAAAAACACACACAACAGTTGGATTATTTTCGACAATTATTTTTATTGCGATAACAATAATCTATTTTATAAGAAGATACAAGAAGAAGAAAAGAAGATCAGAAAAATGCAAAGAAGAAGAAATTCAACTAGAAGAAAGAAACTTAGAACCGAAAAATAATTCCATTATTTTCCAGTCTTAGGGATGGAGGAGTTACAGGCCTAGAAAATTCAAGATCAACAACAATGAAGCATGCAACGTTTATTCATATATATAAAAATAGTTAAGTGTAAATTTTTCTAGAATTTAGTTCGACAATAATTGTACGGCTTAATCTCAAATTGTAACAAATTTTTGTTAATAAATATTTTTTAAAAGAAGTATTTTCATAGTAAAATACATAATTTGAGTTTTTTATTTTGAAAGACATGTTTCTATTAATTCGTGTTCAAGCTGAAGGTGATTTATTTCTATCGCGGTAATCAAAGATTCAAAGTGAAGTTTCGTATTATTATTTATAAGTAGATCAATAACTTGATCGTTGTTCAGATTATGGTGCACTTCTTATAAAAAGTTGTTTACTGGCTCCATATTTCCAGTCCAGATTCGATTTTGAAATTTTTAATATTTCTGTTCTTCCCTCTATTCTCTCAAATCAGTCGGAACATTTGCGTATTCTAATATTGGAAATTTTGGTTTACGCACGCTAAAATCTTTCCAAACGTTCAAATACATTTTAAACCAGAAGACAGAGGAAAGAAATGTAATTACTTTCACATCTTTACATCAAAATCGCCGTTTCAACAAGAAAATTAATTTCGAATCCGAAATTCTCTTTTTGAGAACTCTTGAAAGACAGAAAGGAGACATTAAAGAGAGACGAATAAAAATATTTCGATGGAATCAAAGTAACATTACCAATTTACTGAAGCAAGTAATTGTCAGGAATTGATTCCGACCCAAACAAATTGATTTGGTAATTTCCAATTCAAATATTTTAATTTTGAAGAAAAGAGAATAACTTACCTCGGAGGGAAATATTTTGACGATTTTTTTCCTATTAAATTGCAGAAGTGTATTTGAGTTGAAATTGACAGATAACTTGATTTGCTCATAATTAAGTTTTAGACAGATAGGGGAGCGGGGGGCTAGTTGTAACAGGGGCAAGTAGTAAGAAGCATTTTTTACCTAAACAGTAAAAGAATATTCATTAGATTTTCAACCTACCCCACTATTTATTAGCCATTCTATCATAATAAGCGCAATCAGTATCCCGCTGAATAGCGTACAAGACGGTGTTGTGCAGGTACTCCGATAAGACCTGGTAATTGACTTTTTCCATACAAACTTAATTATTGTCGATGTCACATTGTTTAGAAGTTGTTGATTTAGTAAAACATATTCAGTATTGGTTTAGTTCGACTCCGTTATCATTAATTTGATTCCAAAAAATAGATATATTTTATTATAGCAGTTATTTAAAAAAACCTTGCAGCCGGGTATGATGTTACACTTTTATGGAGCAAGTCGTAAAATGTTACAATTGAATGCGACGTTATATAAGAAAAACTGAACGTGCTTTTCAATGCCAATATGTGTACGAATTGGCTTCTGATGAAGTCTTGGGAAACACCAGTGTAAGAAAAGCTGAAAAACATTTTAATCTGTGTCCTGTGTCGCTATATAGATACATGAAAAAGAAAGAAGAGTAACAAATATCTAGTAGTCGGCTATATCAAATCCAGAATGGGTTTTGAAGAGAAAGATTAAGCTAAAATATATGAGTACTTGCTTACTTGGTCCAACATCTAGTTTGGATTACTTCCTTTGGAAGTCGGAAAGTTGGCATACCAGTGTGCTGTTACGATTGAAGTGAAAAATGTACCTCCGTCATGGCACTAAAATTATAGGCTGGACCTAACTGGTTCAAAAACTTCGTAGCAAGAAACCTAAGACCATCTCTGAGGACGCCTGAAGCTACATCTCTGAGCCGCGCAATATCAGTTAATAAAAACAATGTTCTGGATTTATTTAGAAACTTCACAAATGATATAGATAGAGATCAATTTACACCATCACGAATATATAATATCGATCAAAATGGAGTGACTACAGTACGCAAACCGAAGAAAATAGTGGCTCCACGAGGACAAAAACAATTAGGGCCTACCTCTTCTGCTAAAAAGGGTACGTACCCTCGTAACTCTTGTATGTGCCATTAATGCCTAAGGAAATTCCATCCTGACCATGTTTGTGTTACGAATGCTCAGGTATACTGATATTTTTGATAGATGTGGACCACCAGATTTTATTGGAGGTGGAAATTCTCCAGGGTGGATGACGGAAAAAGAATTCATTATATTTCTGAACCATTCTATTACGTTTGTCAAACCATCGGAGCAAGAATATCTCCTTCTATCACCCGGTAATCATCAATCGCACGTGAACATCGCAGGGGTAAAAAAAGCGAAAGAAAATCACGTTATCATGATATCGTTGGAAGTTGGAGTTTATGGTCAGTTCAAGAATTACTTGAATCGAACACAACCCATTGAAGACGATAACCATATATATGACATGACTATTATAATGAATTGATTAAAAGCCACAGGTATATGGCCTCAAAATGCAGGATATTTTTGAAGATTCAGATTTTCCCCCATCTTATGTTAAAATAGGCGAAATCCTGCAAGCAACGATTCTGTGACAGATATGAACATAGCTGATAATGACTAATGACATTTAATCCTCCTAATATAGAATAATTCGATAGTGGTTCATTAGATCCAAGTGAAATCATAAATTCTATGGAAAAATTGTGACCCATTAACTTCAAGTTTAACAAGAATTGAGGATACTTCATTTACAACCTGGAGGCCTTACTCGGAATCCCCACGAAAATTGACGAACCGCCCTCAACGTAAAAGTAAATGATGTGTCCTTACAGAACAATAAAGCACGAGAGACTTAGAAATGCAAGGGAAAGGGCAAAAGAACGGGGACAACAGATAAAATAAAGACAGTCAAAAGAAAAAGGAAGAAAGAAAATTTTAAAATCTGATTCAGTATCTGAACCTGAAGAATGATTTTGTTCAGCTTGTGTGGAAGTTCATGAAAATTCAAACGAGTAGTGGATACAATATATAATGTGTAAAAGGAGATAAGATTTCATAAGTGCGTCTCAATTGTAAATCTGATGAAGACTGATTCCATATTTCACCTACTTTAAACCAAATGCTAATTACCTACTTAATAAATTGAGTAAATATAAATGTCCGTAAGCCTAAAGTTCTTTCATAGTTTAAAAAAAGGAAGAATATGTTTTTGTAAATTTTTGCATAATTTTCTCTTAGATTGAGAATAAAACTTAGGGTAGAGTGGGCAAATGGCGGTCACTTAAGAAAAAATTTTTTTCTAAGTAAAATAATAAGTCGTAATTTCAAATAATTTTAAGGTAGCAATCACTAGTGCCCTTAAGAACTTTTTTGATCTGAAAATCTTTCAAAATGTTTTCTATACCTTTATGATAACAAAAAAAACAAAAATGTGCATTTGACTGGCATTGTCATACAGATAGGGGAATTCCGGTCACTTATGCGGGCAATACCGGTCAAGCAGAAAAATGCTCTAAATATAATTAAGTTAACTTCAAATAAGCATTTTCCACCAAAATATTGTTTATTGAAATAAAAAGAAAATAGAAACAATCTAACTATCTAAGTAAAAGGCTGACATTCATCACATGTGTATCCTACAGGTTTGTCCCATCCACTGCATTCAGAATGTGCCCATCTTCCGCATCTGTACCACTGCTCATTATTCTTTCCATAATCATTACATATCAACACACATTTATAAAGAGCTTCTGCAGGTCCATCTTTTTCCAGGAGAGGGCTTAGTCTCTTTCTGGGGAAGATAAACATGGGCGGAATAAATCCCCCTGCAGCATTCATAGCACACATGACGGTAATATTTCGGCCTCTTTCGCCGCTAGTTACCACACTAACTCTTTTTTGTCCTTTGGTTGCCAGTATCTTTCCTGGATCCTGGATAGTTGTGATTCCCGTTTCATCTGCGTTATATATTTAGCTAGGGGAGAAGTTATATTTTGACATCACTTCTTCCACCAGTTTATAGAATCTAGCTATTTCATCCTTGTTGAAACCAGTCAGACGATTTAGACTGGTAGCCTCAGCTTTTCGCTCTGATGTGGTGGTATTGCGTCTGATGAAACTTCTTAGCCAGTCTTTTCCAGTCAGCCTTTGCGTTGCGGTAAATTTATGTATAATATGGTTTCTCTCAGCAAACTCAAAAACAAACCTTCTTAGTTCTTTTGTGGTAACACCGTAAAAAATGGACGCCAAGTGTTTAATTTGATTAGCAATTTCCAGTTCCTGTTCAGTTGAAAACACCATTATAGGTGCTAAGTCTTTTTATTTTTTACCTTTCCTTGTAGCGTTGAAAATGGAATTGCGTATTTTTTTGAAGCTTGTCTTATACTCGTTCCATTTTGAATGTCTTGCTCGCTTGCTCCAAATTATCTCTCGTCCATTTTGCTTCACCAGTTAATCTTTTTCGATTTCGAGACATCTGTAAAGACAATTAAAAATGAAATAACCATTAACATAAACAGTGGGTAATGCCGGTCACTTGACCGGTATTACCCACCTGTGTTGACCGGCATTACCCGCCTGTAACAATTTTTCTTATGGGTCATTTTTTTTATGAGAAAAAAATGTTTTTTATTCTATCTTTTTATAGGACACTAAAGAAAAGAAGTCAACCTTTATGTATCAACTAAGTTTTTATGAAAAGAGAGAAGGATTTTATCTCCAAACCTTATTTCACTTACCGTAAATCTTACATCAGAATTGCCGAAAACACGTGGCGATCTGCACTAACCAAAGTTTTAAGACAAACTGAATATCAATCGGCTGTCAAAAATCGTAGGTCAGCTGGCATATTTGAGGCCACATTGCATTGTTGCCAAACCAAGTAATAATCATTTTTAAGGTCTGACCGGCATTGTCCATCTGACCGGTATTTGCCCACCTTACCCTAAGAGTCTATGGGCAAGGACCATCTGATAAGTGTCGGATAGCTTATGCACGACTTTTGTCTTTGTCACTCTTGCATAAAATAAGGAAGAACAAAACCCCCGTTTAAAATATCACCAACTGGCTCTAAGTCGGTGTTAGTGTGTCTGAAGTTTCTAATGCGAAATATGCTAAATAAACCTTCGAAAAATACGCAACTAAAAGCAGAATTGGAAAATCGCAAGTTGAAAACGTCCGAATTAGTAGAAAGACTCAAAGTGGCACTGGTAAGTGATGGCTTCGATCAAGAAACGTTGTTATTCAAAAACAAGACTTCCACTTTAATCTCGTCAATTTCTGCTATGAAGGGCGATATTTCTGCTAATATGGACGACTATCAAGAACGATATGCAGAACGATATTTCTGGCATGGAATAGAAGATTTCAACTAATGTGAAAAACGATATTTCTGCTACGATGAACGATATTTCTGCTAATATGACGAGAAAAATTCTGATATGAGAAACGATATTTCTGCTGATATCGACGAAAAGATTTTTGCTATGAAGAATGATATATGTGCCGATATCTCATTAATGGAAAACGACATTCCCGCTGACGTTGAAAATGAAATTTCGTCTCTAAAATCTGACATGGAGAATAAAATGACAACCATGGACGAGAGAATCAAGTCAAGGAGTTAGGGGAAAAGATGACAGATTCAAAAATATGAGGCACGCCAGAAGAAGAAAAAAATACCCTGCAAACAAAACCTTGCAAGCCTTAAATTAGAAGACATTGTCAGTTTTGTCCGAGTCAAGGCCCCAACGTTCGACGGAAGACGTCATAGACCAATTACGTAAGACAGAGTAATAAACGCGAATATCAAATAGGAAAATTCAAATTAGTAACTTTCAGAACACACGGTAAAACATATTTTATTTCAAACATAATTAAAAAGTGGGATGCGACCCACTTTTTGTTTAGAAAAATGATACAGAACCATAACAGCTTTGAAACAAATAAAACATTTTACTAGGTCAAAATTAAATAATTGTTTTGTATACAACTAGTTAATAACGAAAAATTGAGGCCGCTTCAAAACAAAAAATGGATTTTAGTGATTCGATAAAAAAAACCCAAATCTAATTCGGGGGATAGTAAGAACCCGGTACAGAGCAGTCAGAGCGACAGAGAGTGTTTGGCAAAAACGCGAAGGGAAAAATCCTTCCCCTGTCACGGTAACGGGTATCAGTTTTCTTGGTGTTAGCGGCTTCAGAGGAAGAAGTTTTTCTCCGTTGTGTCAGGGTGTAAAAGGGACAGATATCCTTGACGGTGAACACTGTCCCCCGTCGGTGACACAAAACGGGAAAACTCGTCCTCTATTCGAAGTTCAACATAGCTCGATATCGATTACTAGCGTTAACCGCGGTTTTCAGAAAGACTGTGGAAACAGGCAGTAACAAAAACCGGAGAAACGGAGTTTCCAACGCGGTAAGTTTTTAAACAAGTTGAGATTTAAGTTTTTTTTTCTTGAGGAGAAATTTCTTCGTTTTTATTATTGTACGCTGGTTCTAAACTTGGTATTCATAACATAGCTATATACATAGGTAGAAGCTATAACAGTATATTTATTTTATTATTTATTCTTTCACGGGGATTTGACAAGTTGGCAGGGGTTTCAATTAGGTACTGCAGGTCAAGGCTCACAATTTGGGCACCGCTCGTTATATAAGATATGAGTTTATCGTGTGTGATGACAGAGTAAGATCCTCTCCAAAATTGTAAGAACATTTCGCTTTCTTTAGGGTGCATATAACCGACAGGAGTTAGGTACTATTTATTTGATTATTGTTTTACGTCACATAATTCGCTTCCACCTCGTAGATGGAAAATAAACAAGGGTCAAACCGAGATTTATTTGTACCTAGTAACACGGGCCCGGAGCGTATGATTTCGTCTCCTTGAATTCCCATTTCCAGTGAAATTTCGTTACGATAAATGAAGGCTAATTATTTCAGACTTGGTTAGGTAATTACATTCATATTAAGTAAAATAAATAAACATCATAGGTTATTCAAAGACCTGAAAATTTGCAACTCGGCGCTTATATATATATATATATATATATATATATATATATATATATATATATATATATATATATATATATATATTTGTAAAACGTCAAGTTCGGCGTCCAGTATATCGTATACTAGTATATACTTATACCGGTATATACCGGTATACGTTTTGTGGTAAAGTGGTGAGTTCGGCTTCACTTGTTTCCATCATATACTGTCAAGTTTGGCTACTTAGGACGTAGATACATTTAATTTGTTAAGGGGATAATATAAACGAAATTTGAAAGATAGAACTATGGCAACAGAAGTTGTTTTGCGAGAGTTGAGATTCTTATAGGTAGTTTGTAATATGCCATCGTAAAAAGGCAGCTTTATGTGTATTATTAAGAACTATAGATATTTGAAGTAGTTAATTATTAAAACTAACTGTGGAAGCTGATAGGTAAAGACACTTTTAAAAGAGTCGAAGAAAAGAAGAAGTATATGATTGAAGAAGTATATAATTTAAGCTATAAAATTTGTAATTGGAATTATTATCATTGGAAAATTAAAAGTAATTGCTCAGTATTTCGAGAACATATTATATAAACAATATAATTGCAAAATATAAGTAATCGTTCATACCTCAATAATATATGAAAAACAAGCAAAGGAAATCTATAATCTGAAAAATTCAAAGGAATGTATAGGGTAACTGGAATATGAATCGGGAATTAACGTTAAATCACACTATACAACACCTTTTATCAGGAAACGGAGTGAAAAATGGATGAAGCATATAGATATTTACAGAAGGAGTAGATGCATACAAAATATTGGGCTAGTATTAAAAAACATGAAATAGTGGTTGAAAAAGAGTTAATAAAAGTGATGGGATCTAGGACAAACAAACTATTACATTTTTATCCACAATATACAAATAATCTACATGAAATGTAATTAGCTGCTTTGTTTTTTAGAATTGTGTTAACTTTTAAGATATAATTAATATTTTAACTGATATACCTCTCATGAATGGATATTTGCATTTAACAATAAAAATAATTATGAAAGTGTAACTAGTAAAATTTCATAAAAGTGTTTTTAATTACACCAGTGTAGCTCATTATACATATTTACCAAAAGTTCAAGAGTTTTTTTATGTTAGCCATAATGTCAGTAATGTGTAAACTATCTGGATGTTTTTCAGTACCTACTGAATGTAACTATATATAATAAACCAATTTAATTATCACAAAAATTCTTTTGAAAGGTGAATGCTGGTATGAAGAAATACATTTGAAAGATAAGTATATAGTAAAGGTATAAATATATATAGGTTGATAATAATTTACTATTTTATTGGTTTTTAGATTTAGATTAACGTTATAATAATAACTAATAGTTAAAAACTTATTTAGCTTCTTGTATTAATTTTTGCAATGTAGAAATAAATGTCCAATTTGAGACTTTATTTGTTACTTGTCTATAGTACAAATTAACAATATTCCTCTCGGCTTAGAAATAATACGAGTAATATCCTTTACTAGTATATATGTAATTGTGTGCTATTATATTCTGTCCAACCAATTCATCCTTCCTAGTACATAAATGAAATTTAATTTTTGTTTATTATATGGTAACAGTTAATATAGTGTAGTCATTAAAATGAGTAAGTTACAATACAACACAAAATATGTCAGTTTAAATTTGGTAACTTTCAAAATAAAACTACACAACTAGTTTAAAGTAATTCTGGATCAGACAATTTTTTTTAAACCAAGGTACCTACCTGGATACTTGCTTTCATATAAGTAGATACATGTAATAACATTCAGTTGAGGTCCAAATCTTTATAATACAAAAATTACATCATACATAAGAATCTAAACCAATTCTACTAACCTATTACAGAGTGAATGTTGAAAGTACCCGATAAAGGAATTGACATCTAGTTTTTAAATAGAAATATGTTTAAGCTTGTTCTTCTATTACATGAACTATTCATTTAATCCTGTTAGATTTACACTCAACCTATGGTTTTTTAACTATACAAATGGTATCTTTTGGCATACATTTTTAAAAGTAAAGACATGTATCCCTTGGGATGAAATCTGATATCTGCGTATAAATTAATTTATCATCAGCTAAACAACTGCCAGTGCCCCACTGTTGGTTAGTTTTCATTTGGAATCAGCTAACATTTCATTTTGGTACTGCTGCTAATTAGTTTTCCTAGTAATGACAGTCCTTTTAGAATTGATCCAGCATTTTCATTTATATTTAAAAAACAAAATATCTATTCTTAAACATTATTTTCTTCATTATTATTGATTTTCCATGAACAAAATATACCATTTCAGAGATAATACAATAATGGGGATGGGAGTAATAGTGGGTTGGTTCGATGTACTCATCTCATATATGGAGATATTTCTTGTGTATAAGTAAATAATACTTGACATAAAGAACATTGTAACTTGATTTGATGATTACTTTTTTTAAAGTAATATGAATAGATTCCACAGAGTAAGGGTTGAAACAGTAAATTTTGTTGAATTGATGATGTTTCATATGTAGCTTAATTTACATGTTCTTGGTAAATCAGTGCTAAATTAGGTAACACTATGTAGGTACTTAAATACATTATAATCATTTCATATACATATTATATTTTTATATTAACTCAAATATCATAAGATACTACATCAGTGCACCAAATCTTTATATTCCAACATTTGATAGTTTATACCATTCAGTTTTATTTAAAAAAATGTCAAAATAACAATATTGCTTTGTTTTTGTTTAATTTTTATAACTTGAAAATTTACATTTCTTAATACATATTTTAAAAAATGCATTACGTATGTTGTTATGTTGGACTAAAAATGTTTCTAGTTGGTCTTAAGGGCCGTCGTTGATTGGAGTTTTTGACGTTTCTCTAGCATAAGTGGCTAGCTTCTTCAGAGAGGCTTCCATCTCAAATGGCTGCGTCCAAAATTTTAGATAGATGCACCTCTGAAGAATCTAGCCACTCGTGTTAGCAAAATGTCAGAAAGAAATTCCAATTAACGACGGCCCTTAAGCCCGTTTTTAGTCCATTGGTTTTTTTGTTTATTTATGTATGATATGTAACAGAACACTTTATTTATGTTTTGTTTTTTCCCAAATTTACATTATAAACATTACTAATACCTAGATATGAACAACTTAATAAGAAATTTTAATGGGTCAATAAAGTGAACAAAGGAATAATACAGGTAAAGAAATCAATAAATAATATAAATTAAATAAAATAGTTGCCCATAATGTTTTGCCTTAAATTCATGGCACATCTATTGGCATTGGGTATCAGATTACCATTATTATTATTAGCTTCACCATCATCATGTCTACAATATCCATTATCCTCAAAATTGACTTCTCCATCAATACATATGTTGTGTAAAGCTGCACAAACGTTTACAAGTTTACATAAAAACTCTGAATCATACAGAGCAGTATGCTCTCTTAAAAGGCACCGGAAACGCATTTTAAGCACACCAAAGCATTTTTCAATCACATTTCTGGCAGATGCATGCACTTCATTAAACCGCATTTCAGCTCGATTTGCAGGATTTCTAAATGAGGTCATCAAAAACCCTGATAAAGGGTAACCAGAGTCGCCAAGATCTTTCACCAGCTTGAGTCATCACATTATTTAAATAATGATTTGAGATTGCCTCCAAATAAAACTGTCATGAGAGGCTCCTCCAAAGTTGCTTAAAACATTTCTTATTCTCAATTTATGGTCACATAAGATTTGGACATTTATTGAGTGGAAACCATTCCTATTTCAATAAAGATGGGGATCTACTTTGGGCTTTAGAATCGCAATATGAGTACCATCTATTGCACCTATAGTACCTGGAAATCCCCAATTATTTAAAAATTCCATTTTAATTTCATTCCTTTCTTCTCGGGTATTTGGCAAATTGTATCTTGTCATTTATTATATTATCATGAATAGCATTTTAACAATGGCCCAGAATATTTAATATATTAACGAATTGATATTATTTAAAGAAAAAGTCAATTTATTAAAAGAACAACAAAGACGAATAATAAACATAACCTCATAAATTTAATAATTCGATCCAGTCGGTAACTTAGGAGTCGTCGAATGATTTCAATCGAGTCGAGACGTCGAGAGAAACAATCGAATTTCGTGGATGACAATTTTGATCGACTTGACAAAATGCATGGAGTAATCGAGTTTCGTGCTCCCAGTTCTTATTTAAAATGTGTTTAAAACATAAAATTTGGGTGGTCGTCTCAGGAGAGACATAAATATAATCTTACTAAAATTAAGAAGAACAGCTGATGATGACATTAGTATAGAGTACCATAATATCAAGAGATCGATTATAATTTATTAGAAATACAGCAAAAGCTTATTATTGACATATAAATTTAACTATGTAAATGATTTACGTCATAAATGCATTTCTTTTTCTCAATAGGTCCAATAATACTGCTAGATGAGTCGCAGGGTAGTTACAATATTAACAAAATAAAATTGAAGGATTTAACAACAATAATCCGAATGGCAACAGTTAATAATAACTTATATGAATTAGCCGGAGTCGTGCATATGAACCTCAGAGATATGCACGTCGTATGTCCGAATCTCATGTCGGCCATTACAAGTGTTACAGCCGAATGACAAATAATACATGGTATGAATCCGACGATCTAAAGAAAAAGGTGGAGTGAATCCGTAATGACACATTTACAATCGCATGATTATATTAAGTGAAAAAATAAAACTATGTTTTTATACGATATACCTTTCCCGATCAATATACTTTTTAGTTATGTACTTCTGTGTCTAAAATTAAAGGACATCCCACTAGGAATGCGCGGTTTAAGAGATAAACTACGAATTTGAACTAATTTCAATAATAACTTAGTACAAACTTATAAGTATTGATAATACCTATAATTTAATTAAAATATATTATTTATATCACTCAGATTATAATTCATTAACCCCGAAGGTAATTCAATAATTAATTTGAGTTTTATTTAGAATTTACAATAATTTAGAAGATGTAGTCAGCTGTGGTATTTAAATTCATATTAGTCACAGTTGATATGTCTGTTTGAACACCTCTAAAAAGTAGTTTGGCTGGGTAAATAAAATTAATATTCAGTTACTTTTGATAATTTCAAATATTTTAACGATTCACTTGGAAGTTAATAAAACAGGTGGTCTAATTTACTATCATCTTTTATAAAAATGATATACTTAATAATGAAAAAACGATTTTAGGTACAAATTAGTCCTTAATTAAAAGTTTAAAGGTAAGCTGTTGAAATTTGATTTTGTAAAGGTGGAGGTGTTCAAGCCAGCATTCCCACATTACTTTTACAGGGAAAACTGTGTGGGTACAAAGTTTAATTTTTTGGGTAGAAATTAGTCCTATATTCGAAAATTAATAATATTTAGTTATCTTTGATAATTTCTTGGAAATTAATAAAACACGTGGTCTAATTTACTATCATCTTTAATAAACAAAATGATATGATAATGAAAAAATGCTTCTGGTTACAAATTAGTCCTAAATGCAAAGTTTAAAGGTATGCTGTTGAAATTGGATTTTATAAAGGTGGACGTGTTCAAGCCAGCACTCCCACATTGAAACTCCTTTTACATGGAGAACTGTGTGGGTACTAATTTCATTTTTTTGGCTACAAATTAGTCCTATATTCGAAAATTAATAATATTTACTTATCTTTGATAATTTCAAATCTTTTAACGATTCATTGGAAATTAATAAAACACGTGGTCTAATTTACTATCATCTTTAATAAACAAAATGATATAATAATGAAAAAACGCTTTTGGTTACAAATTAGTCCTAAATGCAAAGTTTAAAGGTATGCTGTTGAAATTGGATTTGTAAAGGTGGGCGTGTTGAAGCCAGCACTTCCACATTAAAACTCCTTTTACAGGGAAAACTGTGTAGGTACAAATCTTTAACTTTTTGGGTACAAATTAGTCCTATATTCGAAAATTAATAATATTCAGTTATCTTTCATAATTTCAAATCTTTTAACGATTCACTTGGAAATTAATAAAACACGTGGTCTAATTTACTATCATCTTTTATAAACAAAATGATATAATAATGAAAAATGCTTTTGGGTACATAGTCCTAAATTCAAAGTTTAAAGGTATGCTGTTAAAAAAGTTGGGAGATAATTTCTCTAAGTAAATCATACCTGTTATAAACGACATATAATGTAACTTGAGTTGATCATGATTGTATGTACCTAGTTTAGATATTGGCAAACTAGGTCTAAATTCAAAAAAACGCCTTTGATATGTACTGAAAATTATAATCATTTAATAACGTTACATATTATATTCATATTTTGTTCAAGTATCATAAGCAAATTAATTATGAAGTTTTAGTTTGAAGGTCTTATTAAGAGCTTTCAATATAATTATACCAAAGTAATTACAAAAACTAAAAACGTTCCTGTATTTGGACAAGGTGCAAGTTCCAATTGGATAGGTAGGAACTTATAGTTTTATTAAATGTGTGTGCATATACTCATACATTATTGTAAAATTCAACATACTTATTTAAAATACAATGATTCACATAATTTGTCTATATTTAATACTTAAAGTTTTATTTTATCAATACCTACACCCAAATTTAAAAAAGTTTGTAAAAATAATAATCTTGCTTATGAAAACAAAATTCACTGTACTAATTTTTAATTGTATTAGAGGAGAGTACATCAAAAAACAAGTTGGGGTAAGGAAGAACAGTAAACCCCTGAAGACATGCATATGTTTTGTTTTCTCATTATATATTTATAATGTTAACCTGAAACAAACTTGCAGGTACCTAGGTACGTACTTCTACATTAAATTTGAATTCGTAAATTTATAATTTATTAAGTACCTACATCTAAATTAAATTATTTAACCGTAAAATTTACTTTCCTTATTGTAGGCAATTATCGCTGTTTTTAGAAATGATTGCATGTGTAATTTACCATATTTTAGGGTTTGCTTTTTATTAAATGTGCCTGTTTTTTGTAGTAATAAAAATTGCATTATAATACAAGTTTTTGGGAATAAGCATTTTTAAACCATTAATTAAAAAGGGCCTATCATATAATTTTAAAGTTCATAGTAAGTTCCTACTTCTTTCATCAATTTACATATTAAAACTGAATGTGGAAAAGTGCCTTCCAGTTTGTTTAACGGAGGAAAAGTGCTTTTCCTACCTGATGCCATGGAGGAAACTATTATTTTTTATTTCATTATAAATGCAACATTAGGTCCACATTGACCACAGTTAAGACATAATATTTGGATATAATTCGGAATGCTTAAACAAATTTAAAACAGTGGTTAGTTGTTTGAACCAATAGAAAATTATTATGAATCAGAAATAGGAGCGGTAGATCAAAGACGCATATCATCTAAGAAACAAAAAATATCACCTTTCGGTATTTGCGAGGGTAACAAAAAAATGTTTTCAAATTGTTGGTCTATCAGAAACGAAAGTCTGACATGATATCATTGCACATCTTTACTAAGCCGCCAAGCAGTAAAAAGAAGTGACACCAGATCATTATTTTAACCGCTGTGAACTATTTACGCATTATTACACACGTGCACTAGGGAATTTTTTTGTCTGGTCAAAGGATCGCCGCGGATATCACAAAAGATCTCACTGAAAATAAAAATAAGAGTTATGGTGTATCTATAAGAAATATGGAATTATATTAATATAGTATTTTATTAGAGACAAAACAATACCTAATATATATGAAAACAAAAATTTCTGGGAAGTGCCTGGTTAGGTAGGTGCCATGTTTCATAAAAGATTTCATCTAAGAGTTCGTCTAGTTTTCCATCCATTTTGAACTTTAATCGCGATTAATGCTGTGAGGTGAAGCACATTAAAAAGCCTTTTTTATATCCGAAAATTGATAATATTTAGTTACTTTTGGTAATTTCACATTTTTTAACAATTTACTTGGAAATGAATAAAACACGTGGTCTAATTTACTATTATCTTTAATAAACAAAATGATATGATAATGAAAAAACGCTTTTGGGTACAAATTATTCCTAAATTAAAAGTTTAAAGATATGCTGTTAAAATTTGATTTTGTAAAGGGGGTAGCTTGAGATTAAGCTAGCACCCCCACTTTAAATAGCGGTTTTTCAGAGAAACTGAGTGGGTACAAATTATGATCTTTTGGGTACAAATTAGTCCTTACTTCAAAGTTTAGATTTATGCCAATAAAAATTTGATTTGGTCAATATGGGGGTGTTAACTTGAGCTCAAGCTAGCACCCCCACTTTAAATAGTGATTTTTCAGAAAAACTAAGTGGGTACAAATTAGTCCTAAATTCGTTCTAAATTACACATAAGTTTTTTTTTTAATTTGAAAAAGTGGGGGTGCTAGCTTTACTGACGTCTTTTTTTGTTTCCTTAAGTCGAATGTTGGAATGAAGGGATAAAATTAGAATCTCAGTCTATCTAGGATGCAACCAGAGTGAGTACTCAGTGTTATGATCATTCAAAAATTATAAAATAATAATGGTTTTTAGGTATGCATAATGCATTTCAGGGATGATACTTATAGGTTTGCCACAAGATGCAGTTAAAACCCAAAATACTACTATCTATCAACTTTTCTTGTGTACGGCAAGTTGATGAGAATGCTACTGTACATTAAGGTGTACGGTATATTTATAATGATAAAAAGACATTTTATTGTAGATTAATACACATTTATAAATTATAATGCTCCATTAAACGAAATGTTTTTAACACTGATGAAATTACGATGGAATTTCGATTAAGAAACCTTGTCAGATATATTACTAATAGCAAAATTAGCATTATGAAGGATGTTTCGAGAACTGTTCTAGGAGCCAACGAGTTAACACGTAGGTACCTCTCGTTCTGTTTTTTGTCAAAATCATTAAATACGCGTTAGTTAATGTGTATTGTTTTTCAAGTTTTATCGTCGAGTTTTTGTTATAATTGAACAAAAAGTGTGGGGCAGAATATCAGTAAGAAAAAGTTTTCTTTATTACGATCGAAGTGTACCGATTCCACATTAAACGACCAAGGTCGTTCGAGAGACCCGTACCAGTGAAATAAAATCGCAGGCCAGGGCCGTCTTCGGCGACTTGCCTGATGAAAATTAATTCAAAATGACCGATCTTCTACAGAATGCTTCTGACTTCAGGGGTTTCCAACATATATTACTCAAAATAGTAACACCCAACCACAAAACCAACCTACAACCACCTACTCATCTGTTCTCAGTAAACAACAAGCACTAACTTTTCCCACCAAAAATCAAGCAATCATTTTCAACTCCTCGAATGATACCAAACTCGAAGAATATCTATTAGCTCTTGGTTCCATTATTGGCCCATCAAACATTCTATTTTCATCAAGAATATCTAGTAATGGGATTTGCATTTACATATCCAGCAAAAATTTTGTTGACGAATTCCTTAAAACATATAATGGGTCCATATCTATCAATAATGAACGGCTCCATGCCCGCCGATTAATAACACCCAGCGAATGACTTCTGTTATCAAATGTAAGCCCCACTATCCCACATGATGTGATAGATGAAGAACTACGAAAACTAGGCATCAAAACATGATCGCCAATATCTTTTTTGAGAATTAATTCTTCCAATCCCTCCTACAGGCATATCCTAAACTTCCGCCGACAAGTGTATATATCCTCTTCTGTATATATACTCCTATTACACGATAACACATCATACCGTATATTCTTGTCCCAAGAAAATCAATCATATTTCAAGTGCAAACAGCAAGGCCATGTTGCAGCCAACTGTACGACTGCCACATCTCAATCCAACAACGAAACTAATGAAATTGAAGAACCTGATATAATATCGGAAACCTCTACCTCAGAGAATACTGTTGCAGAACCTCAAAATACCACATCACCACTACTGGTCAATGCTCCAAGTGAAAGCCAAATCTCATTACAAAACCTCAAAAAGAAACATCATCGAAATCATAACCCCCCCTCCTCAACAAACTTCGGAGAATATATTCATCAAACTGGCAGAAAAACCTTCAAAGAAAAGTAAAACCAATATAACTGTAGACCAATCATCAGTAGAAGAGTTATTACTACCAGCCAAAGCATTATTTGAAGACAAGACCTTCAGCCCTTTACTGAGCTTCGAACAAATCACTGACTTTTTCGTAAATGAATATGGTTCTAACGACCCCCTCAGCGTGGCTAGAATATATACCTCAGATATCCATGGTTTATTAGAAATGTTGACCAAAATATACCCATACCTAAAGGAGAGAAAGATAAAATTCAGATGCACCAAAGTCAAACTCAAAACCATGAAACAACTAAAAACGAAAACAACTGATAACATAGATACCAACTCATCATTAGACTCCTCCCAAGAAACCTTTTAATATAACATTCAAGTCAAACATTCAGTGGAACTCAAATGGGCTATATGCACATTTGGAAATGCTCAAAACCTTAATATTTGAACAGCACCAGACTATAATCTGCCTACAAGAAACAAATTTGAAAGGAAATCACCACTATAAACTTCGAAATTATAAATGCTTCAAAAAAACAGAGAACAGAATATGGCTAGTGGCGAATGTGCTATATATATAGACGAAAACTAAGAAGCATGCTCGATACCGCTTCAAATTAGTTTAGAAGCAGTTGCAGTGAGCATATCATCAACTAGAAAAATCAATCTATGCAATATTTATATCCCCCCCAAAGCAGAAATTGACACCGAACAAATTAAGAACCTGATTGATCAAATCCCTTCACCACGAATAATCCTGGGAGACTTCAACAGCCATAATACATTGTGGGGATCGAAAGGAACTAACTCAATGGGACAGAAAATCGAAGAGATCATAGATGAATTCAACTTCAACCTTCTCAACGACGGATCGAAAACCCGATTTGACCTTTTCACTGGGGAATCCTCTGCTATTGATCTATCCTTTTGCGAACCAACTGTATCACCTTCGTTTAGCTGGAACGTGATACCTTTTTTATATGGCAGCGATCATCACCCAATAAATATTTCCAACGAACAAAACAGAGGAGAACGCAATCTCCCAATTTACCAAAAGTGGAGCACAAAAAAAATGCCAATTGGCCAGAATACTCAATTGCGATTGAAAGAAAGGTTGACGAACTCAATGGGGTCCATCAGAACTCAGATGTTAATGACCTATTACAAATCTTCTCCAATATAATAATCTGGGCAGCTGAGGTCCATGTAGGTAAAACGAACCACATCAAACAGCACAAGCCGGTACCCTGGTGGAATAAAGCTTGCGAGAAAGCAGTTACCTCAAACAAAAAAGCCTTCAAGGAATACAAAAGGCACAATACCACAGAAAATCTCCTGGAGTTCAAAAAACGTAGAGCCAAGATGAGATACATAATTCGAAAAAGTAAGAAAGAGAGTTGGCAGATATTCGTAAGCAATATAAACAGTTCTACTCCTGCCTCTACTGTATGGAAAAATATTAAGAAAGTCTCGGGAATTTTGAACACTCAATGAAATAAAGTTTCTTGCTAAAAATGATCACATTATATCATCCAACGAGGAAATCACCGAAATCTTAGCAGAAAATTTTGAAATGCATTCAAGTAACATAAACTACAGAGAATCTTACAAATCACTGAAAACGAGTGCTGAAAAGATACATATAGATTTCGAAAAAGAGGTTCCCAACCCACTGAATGCACTAATAAACATTGAAGAACTCGAAGAATCACTTCAACAGAACAAGAACTCAAGCGCAGGACCAGATGATATTCCACCGATCTTCCTACAGAACCTTCCTTTGAATGCAAAAAAGTATCTCCTACAAATCTACAATCATATCTGGATAAACAAAGTATTTCCTCGAAAGTGGTCCCAAGAAATCATTATACCCGTTGTACATGTGCACTATGCAAAATACTGGAAAAAATTGTAAACAATAGATTAATGTGGTTCTTAGAATCAAAAAATCTAATAATCACCCGAGCCTACGATACGGCGTGGAGGCAAGGAATTTTAAAAACATTACACAAATGGGATATACGAGGCAATATATTACAATTCATCGACAACTCCCTTAAAGATCGCCACTTCTGTGGTAGAGTAAACGGTACTACGTCGTCGGAGAGAATTCAACAAAATGGAATACCACAAGGATCAGTTCTTAGCGTCACCCTCTTCTTGGTAGCAATAAACAACATTCTGCACAATTGCAGACCCCCAGTTAAAGCAAGACTATGCAGACGATTTAGTCATTTTTACAAAAGGCAAAAATATATATTCAATGCAAAAACAGTTACAGAAAACACTCGATAGTCTTGGAAAATGGGCAGAAACCAATTCTCCCACGAGAAAACAAAATGTCTACTGTTCTCAAAAAAACATAATCCTGAAATTCCTCGTTTAACCTTAGATGCTCGACCACTGAATTTTGTTGACAAATTGAAGTTTTTAGGAATGATATTCGACAAAAAGCTGAACGGGAAAGATCACATTATTAACTTGGAAAATGTATGTCAAAACATACTGAACCTGATGAGAACACTTGCAAACAGGAACTGGGGTGCTGATTACAACAGTCTTATGCTGATATACAAATCCTTAAACAGATCTAAGCTAGACTACGGCTCATTAGTATATCCATCTGCAAAAAAATCGATTCCGAGAGACCTGGATACCATCCACAATACAGCACTAAAAATCGCATTAGGATCCTTCTGCCAGTGCCCACTGCGAAAAAGGAGAATATCCCCTACAGTCAAGAAGACAATTTTTAAGTCTTCGATAAGCTGCTGCAGTATCTTCAAACCCCACTAATCCTGCAAGACACAACATATTCTCTGATCGCTTCAAAAACCTTTATGCTTCAAAACCAAAAACAGATCCTCCTTTCTATGAGAGAATCAACCGATACCTTGCAGAATTCCAACTAACTTTTCCTCAAACATTTTCCAACAATATCCCCACCCCACCTCCTTGGATAATAAACCTTCCAGAAATAAATACAAACTTATTACAGTACAATAAAAATGAAACCAACCCCCTCCTAATCATTCAAAAATGCAATGAAATAATGGAAAATCGGCGTGGATTTTATGAAGTATACACGAAATCGTCAAAAACCGAAGATGGCGCAACAGCAGCGTTCATGAGCCCAAATTACGGCACCACTTATAAACTGAATAAGACCTGCAGCATATACCACGGAGAACTTCTGGCTATTCTTAAGGCACTGGAGTACATAAAAACCATAGAGCAACAAAATATAATTATTATATCGGACTTTCTGAGTGCACTTTCCAGCCTCTCCCAGGTATTTCCGAACAACCCAATCCTTCTTTCTATTAAGACAGTGCTATATAATCTGCAACTGCAGCACAAAACAGTAAAGTTCTTAGGGATTCCATCGCATATCGGAATAAAAGGCAATGATGATGTAGACAAATTAGCGAGAGGGTTAATTGGTGATGATACGATCCCAACTATACAGGAAATTGTACACACTGACTATAAAAAGACAGTTAAGGATTCTATCATCAGAGAATGGCAATCTCAGTGGAATAATCCTCAATCTAAATTATTTCAAATGAAAAAACATGTCACCCAATGGAAATCAAACCCCACCAGTAGAAAGCACCAAATCATTCTCTCCAGATTAAGAATTGGCCATACCCGAATAACACATAGTTACCTCCTTTCAAGAAGTAACCCACCAATGTATGAAGTATGCCAATGTCAGCTCTCCGTCCAACACACCCTAGAAGAATGCCCAACAAACAATAACCAGTGAGGCGTACACAACATTCCTCCATCATTTGAAGCAATACTGAACTCCAGATGTGATATGAAAAAACTAATAGCATTTATAACAGAAATCAAGATTACTAACGAAATATAATTATTGTCAATATCATTCAATGTATTCATTGTATCATAACATTTCTGTGTCTCGAATAACCTTGAGGGTTGACGAGACTATTATTTAAATAAAAAAAAGGATGTTTTTAACATTAGTCAATTTACTATATTTAAAGTTATCTGACACGAATATATTTCCACATTGAAACAATATTGTCTCATGCATCTCCAAATTTTCTTGAAAATTACCCAAATGTTCTAGGTAGTCTCGATTGTAAAATTTAGCATATAAACACCATCGTGTTTAATCAGACAAACGCAATTTTACTCCTACTATAAAGGAACCAATACCTTAAAAGGATTAATTATGATCTATCCAATTGGTGCCATAATATTTGTATCAAATTTATATATAAGTTATAAATTAAAATTGAATATTCAAAAATATATTTTTCAAAGCGTTGATTTTTTATTTCAATTATATACATATTCGAAACATCCTGAATATAATAGTGTACTTTTAGGTTCAATATTAGGTAAACAAATTATTACTAATAGTGAACTTTTAGCTCTTTTTAAGCAAAAAATACAGAATAATGGAAATAAAATACTTGCAGACAAGTGATTGTAACATAAGACATTTTTAAGAAGGTGGCAATAGACATTAATATTCCAACATTTAAAATCACTGGATTACAGTTCCAGTCACAAGATATAGAATACATAAAAAAAGCTCATGAACAAGTTCATGTAGAGAGGGCCATAAGACTGAAAACATTTAAAATGTTATGCAATAGAATACCTATTTCTTTGTTAGGGTGTGTAAATGAATTATAAACTTTTTGTGCCTTGCAATTTTAATGTCTCCAATAAAATAAATACACATAAATTTTATAACAGTTTCTATTTATTAAAAACAACATATTCTGCATATCTGTTATTTGATTAAACCTTACTTTGCAAAATTATTCATAAAAATGTACCCAAACAACACAAATTTCATTAGATTTTCAAAATATGAGCATAAATCGCCACACTTCAGTCCAATTAGTAACATTTACCTTTGAATCTGGTAATAATAAGTATGTTTATTATTAACTACAAATTCTTTATTCTCGTCTTTAAATAAAAAAATTTTGCTGTGAAGCATCTTTCAATGTCTCTTTTGTTCCATAAAGACCTTTAAATTCCATTAGTCCAATATTAGATTCTGTAGCAACATAATGATGAATAATTAGACCACAGGAATAGCTGTAGTTGTTTAAACAGGTCCTTTGTAATTTTCTCCCATGTTCAAGTGATCTTACATGTCTCTAATCTTTCTCAATCCTGTAGAATCCAAAGTATTCATTAATACTTACCCGAATTTGAAAAAGTAAATATCCACATCTAGTAATAACTTTTAAAATATTAGTAGTTCCATGGGTAACTCATCTCTCATCAATTTTTTTCAGAGACCTTCTAAATTTCATAAGCTTTTTTTGTTAATATATATTGGCTTTTATGTTCGTTTGAAACCTTAAAAGCTTATAACTTCTTGGAGTTTTTGTAGCAAAATTAGCTAATGCAAATTTTAATAATAAATTGATATCACAATTCTTAATGTCAATTGTCAAATCTAAGACATTTCATTTTTCATTTAGAGGTCTAAAACTATCGATAATCATCGATAGTTCTGACTATCGAATAATAACGACATTTTTTATAGACCGAAAAAGCTATGACGTCATAAACATAGCCGCTGACAGTTACTGAGGGAAAACAGATATTTATCAACGTTCATTTTACGTTTGTAATATGCTTAAACATGGCTATTGTTATCTGTCCAGCATTGCGGAGCAGTTTTGTAATCAAATTAAAGTGATAAAGAAATGTAGACAGTTTAAACAGTGGATATGTCGTTGATATAGAGTATATGATGGATGTTTAGGAGCGAAGCAAGAAGGCATAATTACTTGATAGTCACTGCAGTGTCACTTTACAAATGAAAAAACGAATAAACTTTTGAAATATTACAACGGTCAAGACAAGACATAAGTTAAATATTAGAATTGCTTTCCCTCAGCGGCCATTTTCTGACGTCATACTTTTTCGGTCTATAACTATCGTTAGTTTACGATAGTTTTATAAAGTTATTTTTTGCTTGTAATTGAAGCTGTCTCTCTGAAGTGAAGTAACGCTACCATGCCAAACTCTCATTCTGTCAATTTTCCCCTATTCTATGCGCAAACTTCCAAATTTGTATATCGTGTTTTGAAATCTAGAGGCGGCATTTGATGACTTTGCGATTGCATGGCATGTGCGCTTACTTACTTCACTCAAGGTGGGTCGTCATGTGCGGACTATAAGCAGAGCGCACTGGCGTTTGATGATGGGGTTGCTTGAAATAATCACGTGATCTATGATTTATCAAAAGTGCGCTTTCACTAATCTGCACGGATTATGCAAACAGTCCGTTGAAAAGTAGAATTTGTCTTCTCTCTAGTTTGATAGCGCAATACGCCCGTGTCAGTGAACTGGATCCTGACGATTTCTGTTTATTCCATTTCAGTGTACAGTTTGTTTACAAATAGAGCGTAGGTAAAACCATAATTGAAATTTGATTAATATTGTGTTTTTTATTGTGCCTTCAGTTGAATACTCATCAAATGGAAAGCGATATGCATCTACCTAATTTGGTAATCAAATTATCGAAATGTCCTTCGTGACGAAGGCCTGCCATATATAATATTTGCCTGCCATCAAGCAGAGTCTGGTAAAGTTAGTTCAGTTACATTATTTAATTCATCAATTGCAAAAAGAAGTAACAGTACTTAGTAGAAGAAAGAGATTTTGGGTAATAGAAATATTTACAGCAGAACAAAGCTTCAATACTATGAAAAAAATAAATGGAACTGCAAACAAACCGCAACCATTATAACCTGGTCAACAATGCCTTTCTCTAGCACATGCTCACTACTGTCATTAAACGCCAGGAGTACGCCGAAAAAGTAGAATTTGTCTCTAGTTTTCGGCGTACTCCTGGCGTTTAATGACAGCACGTGCTACAGAAAGATATTAGGCACTTTCAGCTTATCTTAAATTACTCACGTATCCGTAACGAACTGCGCATGTGTAGATCCGTTACGGCTCAGCCAATACGATTCGTTGTATGGATTGTTACGTCCCTTAGGTGGGTGATTTGTGCGTCCCTTCTCCGTATACGTAAACGTATCCCGACCAAAATCAGTATTCTGTGCTATTAGTGCTAATTACAGTTTTTACCAGGAATAATTCTTTGACCATCTTGGTTTTAACACGAAACGATACGTTATCTTCTAAAAAGGTTTTCTTGACTACTAAGTGAAAACACTTATGACAAGCTAAAACAGTATACTATCTGAAACTAACGATAGTTATAAAAAATATCGATATTATTCGATAGTCAGAACTATCGATAGTTCTAGATCTCTATACGCGATATTAGTGTAACGTCACAATTTGAAGTTGTATCCAAACAAAACTATTTGCCACAGGAATTTCCAATTGAGTGTAGATTTTTCATTATTTAAGCGTTTCATACGTGTTTTTGAAAGGAATAAATTGTTGAAAAGTAAGTAATCGTGTTTACTCAATATAAAAAATAATAGTTTTGATAATGTAAGTATATCCTGCAATTCGTATTTTTTAATTTAATAGCTATGTTTGAGCTTATATTTACTGGATTATTTGATTAATGTGAAAATATAAGACAATAATAGTGATTGTTTGTTCTAGTGTCATCAAAACATGTTTCAACGTTCTCTTTAAACTCTTTTTAATGAAAATATGCTTCATTGAAGTGAAGTGTCCTTTCAAGTATCCGAATGACGAAGAAATAAAACCACTCAAAAGACAGTAATTACATAATTCATATTGATGAAAATATATTAGTGATAATTGAAAAATATAACTATTATCACCATATGCAAGGTGCATTACTTATTGCATGAGAGGACATGTACTATTTAATATTATGGATACCAAGTGACATTATTGTGGGAATTATTCGACATCAAGAATGGAAGAAAAATTTACATATTTTAATAACATTCTACCTTTACAAATTTGTACTGTTTATATTAACATAATAAAATGTTTTCATAATTATAAATTTTTGTTTGTTTCGTGCTAAGAAAATTAAATTGAGGAAACGCTGCAAATTTACATGGCAGAAAATATGCCATTTAGTCTGAAAGCTCAGAACATCATGTCACAACTTTGTCTCAATCAAATCATATTTGTATGAGGTGCACAGTTTATGTTGGTTGCTTTCAAATTTTACTTGGCATGTAGGCTCTTTTTTCAACTACATGTGTAAACATATTCAATTTTATCTAAAAACAAATAATATAAACAAAAACGTTTCCAAATTTCTTTATTACACAGAGAAATATTTACTTGTAATACAATGGTTTACAGTTAATAGAAAGAGGAAAGTAAGGTACAGTGAGGAATTTCAATTTAAAATAGCAAATGTTTAAAAAATCATACACAGCAACTTATAAAAAATGTAAAGCAAAAGATCTGTAATGACAAATAATAATGAATATGTTATAGGGAGATCGATATGTACAGTACAAAATCAAACATACAATGAACACCTACAAGTTTGCTTCTACCTTGTTTGCAAATATTAATCATGTACAAAAAATAGTTGGCTAATTTTCTTTTCTCCATCCATAAAATGACAGCTACACAAACAGTTCCGGGATCTGGTTCTATTGTTCTACAAATATTGTATAAACACTCAAAATAGAATGTTATATTTATCATTATGTATCTTACTTTTGGATCCTTTGGAAATCTATAAAACTTACAGTTCTCTCTGACATTATAATGCTAACAGCCCGGTGGCCAGCACAATACCATTATTCTTTATGTGAAGAAACCTAAAATTAGACAATACAGATATAAAGAGAATTAAAACCATTGTATTTCATAAGTTTATAATAGCATGTTTAGGTTAGAAAACTCTTTTATTAAAATTATATAGTTATACATACCTATTTTGGCTGGAATCGAATATATCTCTTTGTAAAAATCTTAGTGTATATCTAAATGTCTAAATCAGCAGTTATAATTAATAAATAAGGGAATAATCTCTGGTTCAAAATCACACCAATGGTATCTAAATGGCTAGTTTTGTTTGTTTGGATACAAAATTGACATAACCTAAGATTATGACGTCACCATTAATACCGCGTATTTCATGGTAGTCTTTTAATAAAATACTGGCTTCATCTTGATTATTTTTGATAAGTTATCATCATGAGTGAGTATTTCAAATGATTATCAACGGAAGATTCTGAAGTGGCGAACCAGTATAATCAAAAGTTAAGTGTTATTTGTAAACTGAACTTTAAAAAGTGAAGACGTCTCAACGGATGCGACGAAATTTCCTCCACTAACCAATATGAACATTGTTACTTATCTTGTCCTTACTAGAAGATTGTTGGATACCACATTATTTTTATCGTCAAATTCAACAACAGATGGATGGATGGATTGTTGTTTATAGGTCAGTGGTAATCACACTCTTTGAAAAATGTATCGATTTATCGATATTTTTATCATACATATATCGATAGCGTTGAAAAAAATGTATCGAAATTGTCATTGCGCAAAAGAAAGTCGTTACAACAAAATGTGATAAGTAAAAATACAGTGGCAAGAATATTAAAACTAAATAAATACAAACCAAAAATCGTACAAACATTAAAAGAAAGGGATTATAATAGGCGCTTAGATTTTTGCTCTCTCATCCAAGGAGAGTTAGAGGAAGACCCTTTTTTACAAGGCATATAATTTTTTCCGATGAGGCGACATTTTCGTCAAATGGAACTGTCTCGTCGCAACATTGTCGCTGGTGGTCTGAGAAAAATCCCAATTTTGTATTAAAGTCTCAAGACCAATATTCGTTTAAGACGAACATGTGGTTTGGCATTTAATAAGTTAATAGGACTCCTTTTTTCGCGAATCTATGAATGCTGAATGTTATTTACAGTTTTTACAAACTCATCAATGAATTCATGGACGAACTACCCTTAATAGAACGTCAATGTATTTGGTACCACCAAGACGGTGCCGCATGCCACAGTATAATAAATGTTTGGAACTATCTTGAAAATTTGTTTCATGGAAAAAGTTATTGACAGCTATTCTGATCTCTTTTGGGCTGCTAGATTCCCTGACCTAACCCCCTTGATTACTTTTTATGGGGATACCTGAAACAAAACGTTTACCAGAAAGTGCCGTTTCAATATATTGACCACTTGGAGAGGACATGTCAAGAAATTTTTCCACAAATGATTATGTGAATTTTCTAATAGAACGATTAAGTGTATTGAATGAGAGGGTGGATATGTCGAAGCATTAGTATGAGTGAAAATTAAATTTGTGTGTTTCTAATATTAATATTATGTTAGTTTTATAACTTATTATGAATGTATTTTATTATTTGCGAAATAAATGAATATGCACTAATTAAGCGTTTTAATTGCAAAATTATTAGCAAACATCGAAAAACTAAAAGGTTATCATGTGTTTCCTAATCACAAGAGATAAATGTTCATTAAAAATAGAAATATTAGTAAAAAATAAAATAATCTGAAGTTTTAATTTAAATGGATGTACTTGCATATTTAAACGTAGTTTTTAATTCTGATCAACTTCTTTTTGTAACATTTTTCGATGTTGTCAAATTTACTCTTGAGTAAAACATATTTTTTGACAAACCTCGTATGCAACTAAAAAATTTGATGGCTGTATTTTAGGTTTTAGATAATGCAGAACTTTTTATGAAGATTAACTTTTTTTCCTAAAATTAATAATAAAAAAGTTTTTTTCCATATGATTCCAACTTAGGGGGATATATTGTATATAAATATATATATTTGATTTTTTAAAGAATATATTTAAAAATGTAGGATTTATTTGGAATATATTTTGTATTACAACAAGAAACAATTGGCCCCATAACAAAACGAAAGTTGGATAATTGCAAACAAACACCGACCTACATAGTGGGGCACTCTAGCAGTATTGTACCTTCTACCTACTCAAATTTATTTATTCTCAGATTTCACATCTCCTATTAAGAGATACATATCCTCACTTTAGGTTAGGTATAAACTGGACAGGATTAAGTGGATAGTCCATGGCTCATGTCACAGAAGAACAAACTAATTTGATGCTAGGACGAGGTACTTATGCCAGATATAAATTTGATCATCTATCAGATAAAATGTAATGAATTAGTAGTACCTATTAGGCATGTACTTGTCTTCTTATGCTTGACATTAATTTTTATAATAATAGAGATTTTTTATTACGTTATGGCCAGAGTCAATAAAATATTGTTTAATGTAACTACATCGTAGTGAAAATAGGTAGACATATTTATGTACAGTATTATCTTCAATTCTTAAGATAGAAGCAGGTGGTGTAGGGTAACACTTTTCAGAATGAAGTATGGTCTTAACCCCCAACATTTTTAAACAATTATTCCTTAAACAAATTTTCCATTATTACTATTGGAGATATCTATATTTGAACATTCGATGACATTTTATTGTATGTACCTCTACCAAATTAAGTAGCTAGGTACGTTTGTCAAATAAATATAGAGTATGTGAAAGTATAAAATTTCTCTGATCTAGAATAAACGTAAACTGATTGTGAAGTTCCATTTTAACAATTTATTTACTTATTGTAATAACTACATTCTATATTAACCGTTACTGTATTAAATTAAGCAAATATCAAATTTTATAAATGTACTAACTAGCAAAAATTGGTTATACATTACACACAGTTACCTAGATTTTACTAAAGTGTGTTGCTCAATGTATACCTATTGTTAAACCGAAAGTAATATTTTTAATTTGTAATAAAAAGTAGCAAATACAATCTGAAATTGGACAAATATTTTCACACAGCAGAAAGAACCTTAATAAAACACAAAACAGCATACATATAAAATAACCAGTTCCTTGGTTGCCAGTCATTTTTGAGACGATTGTCTTGAGAATGTTTTTATAGCTGTCAGTTTTATTTAGATTAGTTATACTCAAACTGATACACTATTCATTTCCAGAGTTATCTTGTAATATTTAGAATTGTTTATTACATATACCTAGCAATAGGTGCCTACCTACTGAAAAATATCCATATACTTTACTAACCACTAACTCATTGCTGAACCCATGGCAAATTTTTACAAAACCGTTACACTTATGGTAAACCACTATAATAATTTAATTACGAATAGTTAAAAAAAACTTTTTATTGTTTAATACAAATGTCCAAACATAAGAGATGTATCTCAGTTAATGTCTTAAAAGTTTACACAATTCTAAGAAACATTTGCATAAAACTAACTTGAGCATAATATGTACCTACCTATATCATTATTTAATATTTTGTTAAGTATAGAAAAATGTTCTAGTTGACAACACAAAAAAATAATTTTCCAACCATTCCCTCTTCTGCTTTTTTTCTACAAGACCAATATTTTTTAGGACAAATACATCGATTTCTCCTTTGCCTGCTCTATTTTTTACTAATTCCATCATAGCAACTTTTGTAAATTTACACATGCACAATACTTAATGTGCCCCATTTGTTTCTTGATAACCTTGCTTCCTAGGATAATACAATTACTTTTAATTCTTCTCCATAGCCCTTTATATAATTTGGTTTATTTTTCAAATTGTTATAGGTAGGTACCTTTCAATTTTTCAGTTTTTACAAAGGTTGTAATTCATTTATTAACGTTAGGTATATTCTTCAATAATATTGTTTACTAATGTTATATTATATTTTCAGAAAACTAATCAATTTACTTTTGATTGTCGAATTATAAAAGAATATAAGCGAGCACAAAAACCAGACTCATCATCACATAATAACAGCTGATCATCTGGTGGTGAAACAAAAATTAATTATTAAAACTTGACAAGAACCTCATTCTTCTTTTTTAATAACACGTAAATCCTATTATAACCAAATATACTGAAATCCGTGACATCGCTATAAAATAAGAGAATTTCAAACTCACTCTCCCCCCCCGACATATTTTCTTTAAAATTTTACCCTACAACCTATATTTTGACTGTTTAAAATATCGGGGTAGTTTTAGAAACTTACTAATTTAAAATCAATTTAAAAAACACGTTCTACAATCTGAACTATATCTCTCTCACAGCTTAGATTTTTAGGTCTTTACATTTTGGGGTTGTTTAAGCCCCTATTTTAATAAGCTAGAAATCTCCACTTAAATCTCAACAACTTACCAAAGTTTCAAAGCAATCGTATCAATGGTATGCCTCACAACCTATATTTTCACTTTTCAAGATAATAAAATATAAGGGTTGTTTCAACCCTTTGTAAGCAAACCAGAAATCTTCCATAAAGTGTCAGCAACTACTTACCAACGTCTCCTAGCAATCGTATCAACGGTATACATACAAACATACATTCATTTTTATAGATACCCTATAATGCACCCATACCTCCGTCCTAAAATTGTAACTTCGGCGTCAGTAGATATATAAATTTTATATGTTTGTGAAGTCAAAGTTGCGTCGCCGAACTTTACACTTTATAGAGTTATATACAGTGTAACTTCGGCGTCGTAGCCAAACTTGACACTTGGATCCCGAACTTGACGTCTTATAAAATAAAATGAGCCCGAACTTGACGTTTTACAAATATATATATATATATATATATATATATATATATATATATATATATATAAAACGCTAGTCTTTGCTGACCAGTTAGGAATAAAACTCAGAAATATTGGGGAATGCAGCAACAGGCAAAAAGAGAATTCTTTATTGGTTTTTATCATCATATTATATATATATATATATATATATATATATATATATATATATATGCAGAGAAGGTTTTATTATATTTTTTATACAACTTTGTGGTTTCCCCATACTTTATTTATAATCCTACCCCAAATTTCTCCTAGAGTGTGTATACATAGTGAATACAAGGATGAACTGAGAGAACAATCCTGTCCTGGCGAAGGAAATTAAACCGTTTTAAGACCAGGCGTTCCCAGCCTAAGTTTGACTGGATTTGCTTTACACGCTTGGCTGCATATTTAAGAAAAGAGTTGGTGACAGCAGTTGTTAGACTGGTGACAGCGGAACCGGTATAGAAGGCGTCAAATTTATCACGTTTGAGGGCCAAAGTATTACAATAGGGTCACCATAAGAGTGTATAACAAGGTCTTCATTTATTACAACAGTTTGGAGCAGCCGCTAGGATGAATAATTCGTCTGACAGGGAGAAGGCAAGCTGAAGAAAAGGTTGGACATGCGATTTGGTCACGACGAACATCTACAACATTTGTAACGATTCCAGCTGAAAAACCGAAGGCGGAAACGTAACGAAATCCTTCAATAGAATGAACTGGATATTGCCCGACTAGTTCGATCTACTTATCTATCAGCACCAGAGAACATAGTGGAATGTTTGGACATCCAGGCCTTTATTGACGGTTTATATGACCACGATATGGAGAGGACGCTTCAATTAGCCCATCCCAAAACCATGAAATCCCAAGTAAGATCGACCTCCACGTATCTGCTTACCGGATGAAAATAATATTTTTCCAAATAAAATATGTTTCTGAACAAATACCAATGGGGTTGCCATACAAAATTTTGTCGAGGCTATATTAAAAAAATTTTAAAAACATCCTATTTTTGAAATTTCACTAACTCGCTTGACTAATGAATGAAATTCCAATGGAATACAGATTATGCAACATCTATGTTGCCTATTTCATTCCGGTCGCTATTACCAGGTTGTCGTGAAAAACAGGTAAGTTGATGTCAGTAATGGCACTCATATGCTTGCCACTTGAAAAATATATCAAAATGGAGGTAATTTCATAACGAATACAGTTTCATAGGGATGCTTGTCAGAATGCGTTCATAAATAGCAGTTGCCAGGCTTTTAAATTTGAAAATCAGAGCAAGCAACGATGTATGACAGAGAAGAATTGTGCGTACTATTTGATACGATAGAGGAGGATGCAGTATAACAACTAAAACTAATACACAATCAAGATTCAGGAGCGTTTTCGAGGAAAGAGTCCGTTTGTAAACACGTGTTTTGTGGAAAAATTATAAATGTTCCAACTTTGCCTTGATTATAAAAAGCAGCCGTATAATCGGAACCTGTCTATGTATTAACAGGTAGACTTACGCACCAATTTGATCATTATTCTTATATGAGCTACTTCGTGATAACATTGGTAATCATTTTCATAGTTTAAATAACGCAATTTTGTGGTGTTTGATAAGAATAACAGTTTTTTTCCACGGTAAAAAACCTTTTCTTATTCTGGATTATTGATACTAAATAGTCGTTCTCCCATTAGTTAGCTAAAGGCTGTAACAAAGCTTCTTTGAAGGGAAAATTACTCAGACTTTGCAAAAAATCTGTAGGCCTGGTTTGGCGAGGATCTGAAATTTTCTCGATTTTTGGCATTCTAATCTAAAATAATTGTTTTGGAAAACACTTCTATAAAAATCAATCACCGAATCACTTGATTTACATAAAAAACACTTCTTCGCCAATTGTAGTTTTTTGAACAATATTCGTTATCACAAACAGTCTGTTTGCTCCAAAACGCTTCTCAACAGCATATTAGTTTTAGCTGTTGTACGGCGTCCTCCTCTATTGCATCAAATAGTATGCGTAATTCTCCTCTGTCATACGTCGTTCCTTGCACTGATTTTTTAATTTAAAAGCCTGCCAACGGATTATGCAAAGCAACTCTATACTACTACATTCATTAAAAAATTTCCATCATTTTGATATATTTTACAAGTGGTGAGCATATGAGTGCAATTACTGATAACATTTATCTGCTTGTACACGGCAACCGGGTAAGAGGGACTAGAAAATGGTGGACAACCCAGCTGTTGCATATTCTGTATGTTGTATACTTTCCATTAGAATTTAGTTTATTTGGCAAGCAATTCAGTGAAATTTTAAAAATATGTTATTTTTATAATATTTAATTATTATAGCCATGACCATATTTTTCATAGCAGCCCTGTAGTCTTGCAGACTGTGTACGTATTGTACACTTAATGGTGATATTATAGTTATTAGAAGGTGTGAATAATGTACGAACAAACAGATAAAGAAGCAGCCCAGATACCTATATATGTCCTCGAACTCCAGCACTCTGCGTTCATCCGTGTTGCAGAGAGTGGTATGAGAAATGATAAAGAATATTTTCATAACTTTTTTAAAAATCAGAATTTCAAGTTTTTTTGTAAGTTTTGTGTTTTATTATACTCCATTTGTTTCAATATAAGGCTAAGATAGCTATAGAGCGATTAATATTAATAATTAATGTTACAAATGCGTGGTATTCTATTAAAGTAGTTAGTCAATGGTCACAATGTCCAATGACTAGTTTCCTAATCAACACTGCAGGCATCCCAATTTGTTTCAGAATTATTGTTGAACTATTATCATTGCAAATTATACAAGGAATTAAGTGAAACATTATCATATTCCGTGCGGACCATCCAGTAAAAATCATAAGAATAGTTTGGGTTGTTGAAACGCTTTGGTTTCTCACGTTGCTTGTCCTCATGAATATAAGAATTGGTAGCATTATTAACTACTAGTGTAAATCATTTACAGATCGCATAGCAGCGTAAAAAATATTTTCAATAATAGACCTAGGTAACAAAATATTGAACAATCACAAAAATAGTAAGTAATTTCAAGATAATTGGAAATAATTCCGAATATTCCTACTTGTTATCGAAAAATCTAAAATATCATTACCGGAAAGGTAATTTTTGTTATTTCAGGACTATGTCTTGTTTATACAAAGAAGCAACCTAAGTTGTGATTCCGATCACCACTAATTCTCATTCCAGCGCTTTGGTAGTCTTCCCTGATACATTATTACATGTCGTTCAGATATAATTGCTTCTTGTTTTGTCTCGAAGCATTTTACCTGTGATTGAACGTAATGTTATTGGTCGTTCTTAGAAGATGTTAAGTAGCCACTATCTCTGCCCTCATCTCTATTACGTATGAATAAGGGGCTGAACGCATATTCTATTTATATTCGTGATTTGCTTTAAAAATTAAGAAATACATCTCGAAGGAATCCCTAACATGATCCATTTAACAACATTTCGTATATATATTTTAAGCAAGTCCTTATGATACAAAATTCCAATGTTTCTCTCTCACTTCAGGTTTGTACAAAAAATTTATTTATTTCCGATGAAGCAGCATTTCCTCCTAGCGGAATTATCTCATCACAAAATTGTCGTTGGCGGTTTGACACTAATCCAGAAACTGCAGCGAAAAGTCGTAACCAATATCCAATTCATAAGTAGAATTTGTGTAGCGGTATATACTAAAATTCATTAATTAGAACATTTTTTCCTACAATCAATGAATACCGCACGTTAGTTGGTTTCATCACAAAATAAGAGTAGTCTAGCAGAAGGACGATGGAGTGTTAAGAAAGAGGAGTCCCATTATCATTGGAATGATTGAAAATCACATCATGTTCATTTCTATGTGAATATTGTTGTGATGTCTTTTCATTTGTTATGAAATTAATGAACAAAAAGATTATTATATCTGCAACATACTTAACAGATATATAGGGTGGCCGGACGAAACGCTGAAACCCGTCAATTTTTGATCAAAGGGGGCACTTTTTCCGGTATTTTTGAGTTCGGTACTTTCGCCCCTGGCGGAGTTGCGTCACCGTTAAACAGCATTAGGGGTCAACTGAGGTGTCATTGTGAAGCCCTTTCAATTATTTCACAGCAGTCTTCAAATTTTAGTAATTCGGCCTATTACTTTTCAATAAATTACATTTTAGAATTTAAATTATGTTCAGTTGCTAACTTCATCATCACCACACAGCTATATATTCGTCCAGGGCTGGACATAAGCCTCCCGTAAAGATTTCCATCTTCTCCTATCCTGTGCTGCATTTAACCAATTGGTTTGGATTTCTGCACCTGCACGAATGCATTTTGTTAAAAGAAATATTACTTTATATTGTGTTGTTTCGATTTTTTTACAAAATTAGATGCCCGAATGTTGTTTGACAAGACTATTTCGTGAGTAACAGACTACCTTACATACATACATAATAAATATGTAGCTATTAATTTGAAAACGAAAAAACATCAGGTAATTCATTTAATCACAAAATACTACAAACTCAATTTACAATTGAAATATAAATTGCAATTTTGGTACACAGTAGGAGTATATTGTTCGAAATATTTTTTAACTCATTGGTAACGTTGGGTGTTGGTAAATTATTTATGTTGTTAACGGGTCCAGCTGTCGAGTGAGAAGCTCGAGGAGTGCCTACAGTTTACTGTTTTTTAATTTGAGGTTATGAGGCGTCACTTATAAGGGTGTTTACGATGTTGGAATAACCCTCATTAACCATTCACAGATAAGGCTTAATTGAGTGGGCTGAAATGTGGCCAATAATTTTAATTAATTGTTATTCACCCCCCTCTCTTTTAACCAGGTTATTGACTGCTGTCGACTGCATAGAGCGGTTTGTTTTTTTTATTTCTTTTGTAGTTAATCCTGCCTTCTCTGCTACATCTTTAGACTATTTCGAAAGTTCGTTTTTTCCCACTGGAGTGTTTTTGTACCATCCACTTAATTGTTTTTGTTCCATGATGAGTTTACTGTTAAGAATAATCGATCAGTTGCTTTTCTAGCTGACCATTCAACCATTAGAATTTTAAAAAGACGGAGTGGACAAAAGGTAAGGTTCTTCGTGTTGGGGACCAGCCATTTACTATCGGGCCATTTTTTTTCTCCACCCTGTGCTGTTTTATTGAATAGAGGATTATATTATACTCTTCCTATTAAGTAAGATTTGTGAAAATCAGTTATTTTAAAGAATATATGAGTATGTTATCTACCTGTTTTAATCCCAGAGCTATCCACTTCCTCTTTAAAATAATAAACTTTGCAATTGACTGCTTCTCCACCTCTCTAGGCAAGTTCAACAGAAGCGATTTAGTAAAATTTTCGTTGCAGTCCCGCCAGAGTGTCTTCGTCCCATAATAAAACCATGCGTAATATTCTTCCAATTTTAATGACGCAGAGCTCGATTTATTGGCGCACATTTGCTAATTCCTTCGTTTCGCATTACGAGCTTCCCTACTAGACGGAAAGATAGTATCTTTAAACGGATCAATAATGATTTTCCACTTCATAGAATACATCTTTTGCATTTTTTTGCTACGGTATTCCACATTGTCTTCACAACTAGTTCTTTGTAATTTTCACCGTTTTCTTTCTTCATATTCCACGTCCAATCTTTCAGAATTAGGTTTAGTTGCTCTAAACTGGTAGTTTCTAAAAACTTGTATTTCTTTGCCTCGCAGAATCCGGTGAACTGTTATCCTATTGACGTATGGGTTTTAACGATATTGTACGATACAATTTTTTCAATCGCCGGATCATTATTAGTCATATAATCACTTCCGAAGCGACTCATTTTCACTACATACACTGTTTAAAAACCATATTATAAAATTCATTGATTAAAATTAATAAAATCAGAAAAATTGTCTAGCATCGTTTTCTGGTATCCTAGGTGACCATAATTAGTTGTTATATCAAAGGTATAGACCAAAAAAGTGTGACGTCAGAACATGGCCCTTGACAGTTACTGAGGGAAAACAAATCAATTATTTACCTTATATCTTGTCTTGGCCATTCTAATATTTTAGAAGTTAATTCGTTTTTTCATTTGTAGAGTGACACCGTTCTGTCTATCAAGTAATTATTCCTTATTGCTTCGCTCCTAAATTTCCATCATATACTCTATATCTACGACATATCCACTGTTTAACACATTGGCTGCGGATTTTTTAGAGCTTACTGAACCTGGGTGCTAGATTTGTTTTCAATGTTTTTGTTTTATTATCTTCTTGTAAATATATATTCACTATTTTTTCAACATATACCGAGTGTTCGTGAACTTTGTAGGCATGACACGGATGCGTGTCATGAGCATACAGTAAAGTTTTTCTTGTTTTTTGCTGACCGACACGAATCCGTGTCGACAAGTTTCTAATGTCCTTTCTGCTCCTGCAGGCAGTAAAAATGCAAGCTACATTCTATTTCGTGAAAAAATTCAACAAATTATTTCAGAAAATAAATATATAAAAACAAATAAAATACGTCATGTCAAACATAAAATACATACATGAAAAAGGCAAAATAAACATGAAAAATGATTTGTTTTCAAGATAAACAGCATTATTTGGCATGGTGTATTATAAAAAAATTTCCTAGATAGAAGCCAGGCGCATCAGGGCATTTCTCGCAGTGATATATAGTGATTTTTCTAATCCTATTTTGATAGCATACCTTACACCTTGGTTTCGTTCTTAATAGCAACGTCAAGAATTTTTGTTGGGTGGTGGGAAACGACTGTTGTGGCTTTGAAATCCGGAGTAGCTTTTGTCTCTATTTCCAACAGCACTTCAATAACCGCCAGCCGGAAACCATATAGTGATATTTTTTCATTTGAAGAATATTTTCCGTACAAATAATAGGCATTCAAAAGCATTAGCTGGATAATATGAAGACCTTATTTCTTGTACCACCGAAGCGTCTTTCTTTCACATGGATAATACGAGGTCATTTGATCTTGTCTGTCAACCCCTCCCATGTACTTATTATATTCAAGGATAGGCAAAGGCTTTACTCGTGCTCTATTTCTTTTATCTGTATATTCAACCATTTCATTTTCGAACTCCGTTGATATAAAAAGAACATCCCTCCTGTTTTGCCATTTTCCTACATATATTTTCTTTGAATATCTGGAAATATTCTCTCCTTTTCCCAGTTTTGCTTTAGCAACTTCCTTTGAATTATTTTTTCGATCGGCACGAAGTGTTCCAGTACAATAGGTCTGTTTTTGTAGTGAAGTTTCTGTTAAACCACAACTGTTGTAAAAGTTGTCCAAGAAAACAGAATGGCAACAATTCAGTTTACCTTCCATCAGATGCAACACAACGTTTGCCGCATGACCCTTTCCTCCTTTACTATCTAGTACTCCAGTGTACACAGCAATATTTGCAATGATACCATTTGGTTTCGAAAGCATATAGAGCTTTATTCCATATTTATGCCGCTTGTTTTTTATGTATTGCCTGAATAACAACTGGCCCCTCCATAAAACCATGGACTCGTCCAGCGAAAGTTGTTTTCCTGGGTAGTAAACTGCGGTCATCTTTTGATTAAAAAAATTCAGAATAGGTGATACCTCATATAATCGATCATTTGTAGTTTCGCCCTCAGTTGGATTCTTTGCGAAATGCAAACATCGCATAATGAGGAGGAACCTGTCACGACTCATACGACTCGAAAAACATTCAAAATTGAACAGTGGATGCACTTTCGAGTAGTCTTGAATTTTGTTTAATTTTATCGTGCCTGTGTGCAATACCAGACCCAAAAATGTAAGTAATTCCGCTGTAGATAATGGTTTCCATCGAACAATTCTGGATTTTTCGGATATACCTGGATGACAAAATACTTCTTCGGCATAAATATTGGTTTGCTCCACTATAATGTTCAGGAAATCGTCGTCGAGCAGGAAACGAAAATAATCAATTGGTTTGTCACCCGGTAAGGGGACCAGAAGCTCATTTCTTCTCGAAAATGGGAAGTTGTACATCCCATTAGAATTGTCGTCCCATAAAAAAGGAATATTTTCGGCTTCAGGCAGTGCATTATTTGATGCTTGGTTATTGGCCACGTTAATTCTTGTGAAATTTATTAGAGGTACATCATCATCTGAAATTAACACAATTGCCTCTTGGGTCCGAGTACAGAAAAAAACACAATAAGCACAATTATCCGAGTCGGATGTGTTAAAACTCATCGTCATTGTCGTCACTAGGAATGAAATCCGACGCTTCATCAGTATCAAAGTCGCTAAAGGATTCATAAAATGCTGCATCAAGCTCATATTCAGTCAATTTACGAGGGTTTTTAAAAGTCAATTTCCTTTTTTTAGGCTCCGAGGGCCCTGCCTCACTATCCGCCATTTTGTTCTTATATCAGCTGTTACGAAAGTACGATACGGAAACGGCGCGAAAAATACGAATTTTCTATGCTTTGGTTTTATGCTAATAAGCGTTCGACTGCTTTCAACCGATGCTCGCGGTACACCACAAATCACTTACTTGTATAGATGTTTCACGCAGATGGATCAAGGTCAAGCTATTTTATTAGTATGTGTTTCAGACAAGCAGATGAAAGCATCATTGAATTTTAGTAGTATTGTAGAATTTCCTGTTTTATCCACTCACCGCTGCCAAATGTCAATAATTTTGATTTATAACCACAAATCAGGGTGATTTGTGTTTATAACTGTGTTATAACGCTTCATAGTTTTATTTTACCAGTTTTCGTTTTCAAATGATATAAAGTCAGTTTTGAGTGATAAATTTCAATTTTTAAATAATAGTGTGTGTCAGGTTTTATGATGCCACGTTATAAGAAATGCTGTGTGCCTAATTGCACACCAACATCTAATTTTAGACATAATTATATTTCCAAATCCAAATAAAGACTCCCAAAAATTCAAGGCAATGCAATAAACTGTTATCAATTGAAGACAATGGAGCCGTTAGTTGTATATCAAGCAAAGAGAGTATGCCATAAACATTTTGAAGTGAAATACACTACAGCTTGGCCCAATAGATTGTACTCAACTACTAGTCCATCCTTATTTTTACCTGGTAAGAGAAAAATGCAGTGAACAAATATTAACGTGTGATTTCTTTTAAAAACGTCAGACCTACATTATGTATCACTGGTAAATTATTTTTTTTTAAACTGCAGTTATGTAACTTGAAAATACACACACTCATGAGCCTTTGTTATTGCCTTGTAGTGGTATGTATTTCTATTATATAATTTAAACAAAAATCAGTAAGTTTATATTATAAACTTTATAACATGGCTACACAATCATAAATTTATTTTATGTTTTATATCTACAGTTTACAATATTCTTGTTTCATTTTATGTCTCTGATTTATTTTAATGAAATTGTAGCTTGTTGCAGTAACAATAGTAGCCAAACTTTCATCATTTTACTGTTGAAAATATTTTGTTGTATCTACATGTACTTTGTACATTGTCCCTATTTTGTGAATATACTTTTTTCAATAAATGGTTTAATAACATACGTTTCTTATTTTGGTCCTTCTGTAAACAGTCAATTGCCAAAAAACTGTTAATTTCTTTAAGTATTGCTTAGTAAATGACTTGATTTTTTAAAAAGTCTAATATATTTATCTACAATGATAAATTGTTTGGCAATTATATCGAATTTACAAGATATTAGCTCCGTTAATGATTGGCAAACAATTGAGTGTGCACAATATAGTAGACTTTTTAGTAAAACCTGTCATTTACTTACAATAAACAAGGATCTTCAAACAAACAGTAGAGATATTCGCAATTTAAATTTAGCGCCGATTCTTCTTTCCCTAGTAGCGACTTAAGGAACTATTTACCCATTAGTTAATTGTGTTTCAGTTCTATAGGTGGCGCTAGTTTTTGTCATTTCAAAAAAGCATTGTCGTGAACTATCTATAGAGTAGGTGATTTGTGCGGTACACTGCACTACAAATACGGGCGACACGGATCCTTGTCATGCGCATGTGGCTACGGGTGAAACGTGACACGGATCCGGGTCGCATATATCAAAACTGCACATTGATACGAAACCAAAAGTTAAATGCTGCGCTGCCATTGGCTGGATTGTGTAGCTACCGTCTTTCAAAGTCGAATTTAAAATGTTCCTTGCAGTCGTTTACAACTTAGGGATATCAATTTTTTTCAATTAGATTTTACTTTACATAATAGCATTTTGCAAAAAAAATGTACTAATACCATGGGATCACCCTGCATAAAAATATTTATAGAAATTTTACTCAAATCTAAATTAATAAATAATTTAGTGATTGTCATTCCATAATGGCAGCGACAGCATAAAACCAATTGATGTATAGGGAATGACGGTGGAAATCCAGCAAATGGCAGCGCCGCATTTAGTTACTGGTTTACTGGGGTTTAACCTCATTACAAAACTGCTCCGGAATGCTCGACAAATTAACAACAGCCATGTTTAAGGATATTACAAATGTAAAATTAACATAAATAAATATTTGTTTTCCCTCAGTAACTGTCAGCGGATATGTTTATGACGTCATAGCTTTTTCGGTCTATTTTAATTTTTGATGGCAACAGCTGTCAAGTTTTGCCGCAGGTAAACTCGCAAAAACTGCTAACAAGTGCTGTCATACAGTCGAGAAACTATTTGTAATTCAAAATTGCGCGTTTGTGATTGGTGTAAATTAAGACGGGCGAAATAGTCGATCCAATATTAGGGTACTTTTTCGATATTAAGTCAAAACAAGGTGAAAAAATAAATATTTCAAATCAAATAAATTACAGTGTATTTAAGACACAAAAAGGTAACTTTTTACCAAATTTCGGAAAAAAATTGTTTTTGTGAAAGATAAAAATAAAAAACCAAAAACGATTATTACCGCAGAGGCGTAGATTGTAGGGGGATAAAAGAAAGTATCCATCCCTACCGTACGCCTCTGGTAATAAGGAAAAACCATCTTTCACCACTGCTTAAAGTATCCTAGCATGTGTGAATTCGTTGCAAAGTATGAACAAAAAATTTTGGAAGGTGTCAATACTATAGGCTATTATCCTTTAGACTGTTTAAAATAAAACATCTTATACCTCGGTTAGGAGGAATATTTTGAGGAATATTTTATCCCAATGTTTCAGCTTAAATCGTCATATGTCGTGCTAAGGTTTCTCCAGTTATTATATGGATAATTATCATTGAAACATCCTGTATATTATTTATTATTCAAAAGCACTACAGTTGGAACTTCAATTTATTCAATTCGGTCATTTCATTCATTATACAATTAATAAAGTTTCTGGACTATTATAATTTCTCCCCTGCCCTTTTGCATCCAAGTGAGATGAGGTCCCACTTATAGTTGGTTGAACATTGTTAGCATGCCTTTTCACTACATTGGTTATATTTCCCCCATGGATGAATCTAAGACCAATTGTTTTTATTTTTATCATTTAACTATTCAGGCTGATATAGCCTAGAAGCTAGGTTCCTGAATGGCTGGGAATTTATTCACCCCTGAACTTACTTCTCTTTAAATTATTTTGATAGCTATGGATTATACAACAAGCTGAGGGTGATTGCATTCCATCTGAATTTGATGATTTTTTGAATTTCATTCAATACTTTAATTCCAATCATAACTGTACCTTCATTCTTAAATTTTACAAATTTCAATTAACTAGTTATACGGGGTGTTTCATTGGGATAGGGCCTAGCTTTAACTGTAGATGGGGACCACTTTGGTGCTTCCAAAAACCTATATTTAATGTATCTTCTGCACTTTATAACCGAGATACAGGGTGTTTTATAAATTTATCCTATTTCTTTCGAACCTCATAACTTCCGAGTTACCCTCTATATTATTTTGAAATTTGATACACGTAATAACCATTACCTAGAAACTCCATCAAAAGCATCTCCAAAAAGATAATGTAGGTCCGGCTTAACAAAAAAATTCAAAACTCGTCTTTCCTAAAAACAACACCCTGTATATAGATTTTTTAAAATTGCTCTCTATAATTGGAAAGAGTATAAAAATCGAACCTACTTATTTCCTTTCTATTTTCCCGCAGACAAATTTACTACCAAAAATTTACCGTCAAAGTTATAATTTATGCACGTTTTGGGGGTTAACAATGGTATCGGAGAGGTTTTTTTTTATTTTTTAGCTTGAAATGAAATCAAGTTATTACATCTAGAGAAGCATTCATGAAATTCAATTGAGTTTGTATGTTTACGAGCACAGACCACTAAAAAATGTGATTACAGGGCCGTACTTAGGAGATACTCATTCAATATGCTTCGAATTGAACACCCTGTATAAGGATATGCATCGGGAAACAATGCACTTCTACATTTAGAATAACAAGAGTGAAATACGTGAAATAAATTTATCCTCCAAAATCGGAGAGATTTTTATTTTATTAATTGACATGAAAAGAAAACAAAACATTCTAGCAACATTGTCCAAACGAAGCAAGTCTAACCTACAAAAATTGCTCAAAATGACCTCCATTCTGCTCTATGCACTTTCTTGCCCATTTTGTAATATTGCGAACGGACCTTCTGATCACATCTGGATTATTTCTGATTCCTCTGCACACATTCTCTATTCTTCGAAGAAGTTCTTCTCTGCTATTGATGTCGGTAGCATATACTTTTGATTTTATATACCCCCAAATATGGTAATCCACAGGATTGAAGTCATTTGACCTTGAAGGCCAGTTATTGGTACCACCTCTGCCTGTCCATGAATTAGGAGAATTTCCATTTAAAAAATGTTTTACTATGACTCTGTAATCCACCGAAGCACCGTCATGCTGATAATACATTCCTGCTACATTTACGTCTGCATCATCTAATAGCACTGGTAAATTATTCTACAGAAAATCCATATAGACTTCGCCAGTCAGTCTATGTGGAAAGGTGTGTGGTCCTATTAATCCATTATCAATAACACCGCACCAAACAGAAAAAAACAGAAAATTTGCGTTGCGAATGGGCCTCTCTTGTAGCAAATGGATTTTCTTCTACCCAAATGTGCGAGTTCCGTAAATTATGAACGCCGTCTCTTGTAAATTGAGCTTTATCCGTGGATAGAACTCTACTGAAAATTCTTGCATTCCGGATGATCCAATTACTAAAATTCGTTCGTGAAATTTCGTCCCCTGCTTGAAGACACTGTACTTCTTGTATATGAAATGGATATAGATCATGTTTTCTTAGTCGCTGCCAAACAGTAACATGAGGTACATTTGTAGCATGTCCAATTCTTCTTGTACTAATCTCCGGATTATTATTAACAATATTCAACATATTTTGTTCCATATTTAAGTGCCTCCTTTCCTGATGTTCATTTAATGTAACCGTTGGAAATCTGCCGTGCTCTCCTAAGCAATTGAAAACACGAATAAATGTTTTACGGTTTGGTAATGTTCGGTAAGGGAACCTTCTTCCGTATTCAGTTTTTGCAGCGGTGCCATTACCATTACATAATCCATAAATAAATAAAATATCTGCGTATTCTCGGTTATGAAATTGATGGGGCTTAATGATTTAATACTCATTAGGCAAAAATAAAATGCTGTAGGAGGTTCAAAACATCAAACACTGTTTGACAGAAACTAGATACGAATGACACACACTTGAAGTATTATCTAGTTTATACGAGTACTTTTAACGTTCTTTGAAGTAATAATATATTTCTCGTATTTTACTCTTGTTACTCTAAATGTAGAAGTGCATAGTTTCCAGATACATATCCTTATACAGGGTGTTCGAAATATTCGAAACATATTGAATGAGTATGTCCTAAGTACGGCCCTGTTATCACATTTTTCAGTGGTCTATACTCGTAAACATACAAACTCCATTGAATTCATGGGATGCTTCTCTAGATGCATTAAATAGATTTCATTTCAAGCTAAAAAATGATAAAAAACCTCTCCGATACCACTGTTAACCCCCAAAACGTGCATAAATTATAACTTTGACGGTACATTTTTGGTAGTAAAATTGTTTGCGGAAAAATAAAAAGGAAATGAGTAGATTCCATTTTTATACTCTTTCCAATTGAAAAGAGCAATTTTTAAGAAAATCTATATTCAGGGTGTTGTTTTTAGGATAGACGAGTTTTGAATTTTTTTGTTAAGCCGTTAAACCTACATTATCTTTTTGGAGATGCTTTTGATGATGTTTCTAGGTAATGGTTATTACGTGTACCAAATTTCAAAATATCATACAGGGTAACTCGGAAGTTATGAGGTTCGGAAGAAATAGGATAAATTTATAAAACACGGTTATAAAGTGCAGAAGACACATTAAATATAGGTTTTTGGAAGCACCAAAGTGATCCCCATCAACAGTTAAAGTTAGGCCCTTACCCAATGAGACACCCTGTATGATTTTATCCTCTAGTCTTGAAACCTAACTTGATTCAATGTTCACCTTAAAATCACATTATAATATTTGCTACTCATTGTGGTCTTGTACACCGGCATATTAACCACTAACTATTAATGTCAAACTTGTCATCATGTTAGACAGCATATCATTCAGTTGATAAATTTCATTTCAACTTTTAACTTGAAACATGTAGCAATAGAATTGTACACCCGTAATACAAGGTTAATTTCTAATTAATATCTTGCAACTGCAAGTATTATTCATAACAAGTAGTTTTATGTTTTAAGAATTTTAACCATTATTGTAGAGCAAGTGCACGATTTTGATGTTTTTGCACACCATTAGTAGTTTTCTTGACGTAAAATATGATTTTTTTACATTGTTTTTCCATTAGTCAACTTTTGTATTTTTATAGGTCAGCTTTGATAATGGCCCCGTGGCAAAGGCGCTTAGCTGGATTTTTATAATAAAATTGCACAATCAGTGTCGTTCCTTACATACAATCAATATTAGTTCAGCAAATTAGAGATACTTATGAATACTTACTAGTACTAATTCTTGACAGTGTCACTTACCTGTAACAGAAAGAGAGTTTGTGAGAATGTTATAAATGTTGTTGATATTGATTGAGATAATATTAACACTGTCAATAGCCTTTGGCCACCGAGACACTAAACTTTGCAAAATATTTCTTGGCTTAAATATGTAAAATAATTATCGCAAATATATACGCACATAAGTATTTCAAGAAATGGTGGCAACGTGGCCATTGAAGTGAGATATCCATATTTCATACGAGGCGATTGAAAATTCTCGATTATACGAGACGTGTTGCCTGGAAACACCACGAGACCGAGGTTGAGTGGTATCTCCTAAAGGCAACTCGTCGAGCATGTCGAGAAATTTCAATTATCGAGTACATCATGAATAAACAATAAATCACAAAGTTTACAGAAAATTTATTGAACGCATTTAATTATTAGTTATATTAAATGTACAATTATTGTATACAATGTGTGTTGCGGTCGTATTTACAGCAGGTGAAGAAGGCGAAGGCTCTTCACAATTTTTCTCGTTTCTTAAGGTGGGTATATTGCCATGATGTATTTAATGTATTTGAAAGTATGTTTGGATCGAGTTTGCCGAAGTATGTCCCGTAATTACAATTATTTCTTTTACACTGGTAGATGTACTTGATAATTTTCAAGCACCCAATTTTGTCTATTCACTTACTTCATTGATAGCAGCTGGTACATGTTCATACCAGCAATTATCTGAATATTTATTCCAATCTGTATTCCCAGTTAGAAACAAGCGTCTAGTTGTTATGTTTTTGCTCAGAGTCGATATCATCCCACAAATAAATATTAAAGTTATGTTAATTCAACATCACATTGTAATATTAATCTTCCTTTTTCTCCTCGTGTTTTCATCACATGCACATCTATACAACCGCTTATGCCCAGCTTGTGACTGTTAACTTTTGTGATGTTTCAACTTAACTTCTCAGCGATGTTAAAGCGCTGTCTTTTTACATTACTGAGATGTTACTAGAACTTCCTCAAAATGATGTCTTTATAACGAACTAAAAACAACATTTCTGTTAAATTCTAAAATGCCTTTCAACATCTTGTCGATGTTAATGCAATATCTAAAAAATAACATCTTCTAAATGATCTAAATGCAACATTTCAAGAACAATACAGTGTATTCTCTTAGATGTTGTATGGACATTACTTAAACCTCTAAATAATATACCTCAAACATTCTAGATGATATTCTTTAGATGCTTCTGTGCCTATTCAGCAAATACAGGGTGAACAACTAAGAACACCGGCTGTCGGCCATATTTCAAAAAATAGTCATGGTACAACTTTAAATAAATACCTTCAGGAAAATGACCCTGAAAAATCGCTGGAAAATATTTTTGAGTTCCTAAAATATCTGCTATGGGGTGGAATGAACACTTAAAAACATAATACTGTGGTTATCTCCAAAAAAGACACACTAAAGGTATCCTAGAAATACAATTTTGGATATATTGATGAGATTATGAAAAAATGTAGTTAGGGACTTTTTGTCCGTATTCTTCAAGTAAGGGGTGGGGGAAGGTTCAACCTAAAAAACAAATGTTGTAACACTTTTTTGTTTTTTAACCGATATCAATGAAGTTTTTTCTCTTTAATAAGATATGCTTAACAAAAATAACAAAATTGTACAATTTTGTCAACGCTAGTGAGAAAGTCGACAATTTTCCCATTTTTCTAGGAAATTTCAAATGTAATGAGGCATTTTTTAAATTCTGATGAAAAGGGGTTAAAAAAATAGGAATCTAATCCAAGATATAAGATTTTCGATATCAGATATAGAAATTAAAAAAATGCTTCAATTTACATTTGAAATTTCCGAGTGGATACAAAATTATCTAATTTTGTTATCAATCTTATTAAACTGAAAAACTCTCTTAAATGCAGCTAAAATCATTATCGTCGGTTTAAAAACGAAAAAGTTATACATTTGTTCATAAGTTTGAACCTTCTTGACCCATTATTTGAAGAATAATGGCAATAAATCTCCTTAATTAAATTTTTTCATAATCTCATCAAGATTTCAAAAATTGTATTTTTAGGACACCTTTAGTATGTTTTTTGGGAGTACTATATTTTCGAGTGTTCATTCCACCCCTAACGGATATTTTAGAGACTGCAAAATATTTTCCAGCCATTTTTCAGGATCACTAACCTAAAGGTATAGTTGTACCACGATTCTTTTCTGATATGTGGCCTACAGTCGTTCTTAGTTGTTCACCCTGTACATTTAAAATGAAACAGCAAAAAAAGCAATGAATGATATTGTTTTATTGGTGCTAAACTTTTAAGTGAAAGTAAAATTGTGACTGTTGAACGTGGTATGGAGTCATGTTCTCTGGCATGTACAAACTGTCAAGGCCGCTCGTGCTCCAATGTTGAATCACTAATAGAGGATTTTGATTCCTACGAGGATACATCGCTATTGACGCAATTCACTTGCACTCAGAATGAAGAAGAAGAAGAACGAGAAGAGTTTGACGGTTACAATTCAGACGAATAAAATTCACCACTTTTTTAATTTACATCGCTTTTTATCTTTTCCAATATTTACAAATTTCCGTAATTTCGCAATAGTTTAAAATTAAACAGGAACACAACTCACCGGTGGAGTAGGCCTACGGGGGAGACCACGTTAAAAAACGCGCTAGGTACATTACCTCATAGGTGGCGTGGAAACGTGTGCATATTATGACGATTGCAGCTTGTACAACTTTTTGAATCGTTATATCCCAAAAACGGTGGCTCGTAGGAAAGAAGTATCAATATATTTTTTGTAGATTATTTTACGATGTACAAATTTTGTCTGAGATATTTTCATGATAAAACTCACCGGTTCGCTGAAAATCGTGAAAAACTCATTTTTTTGACCTTTGACATTGAATAAAATGTTTTCCATACAGGGGAAAGATGGGGAACTTTCGAATTTTATTTTTAATCATATCTTTAACAACCTTACTGATTTTCAGCTTGATGGGAATTTATGTAGCTTCGAACGTTTGAATTGACTGGACTATAAGCCGTTTTTTACCCTTAAAAACCCGCCCCTTCCCCGTCTCGACCTCAGATCACCCGTAAATAATTTTTCCTTACATTTTTATAATAATCTCCTGCTTCTCTGATGGGTTTCATCCCACTACTATTTTTTTTTGTTTCAAAAATAATCGACCCTGGTTTATATGTTTTATCAATAGCCTAAAGTACAAATCAATTGATGTCCTAATGCCAACTAACTGACATAATCTATATAAATTCATTGATTGATGTTTTCCGTGGATACAACACATATACAACACAGGTTCTCTGCACTTTTTGCAGAAATTGGAAATTATATTATTCCATTTTATATCTTTCAAAGATTTTAATAGACTTTTAATATACGTTTAAAACATAATAATATGATAAACAATCATATATAGTCACCCATTTATGATTTTATAAAATATCTCTTGGCAAACTAAATATTGTCTAGTCACGCAATCCACTTTGCGTGTAACACGGCATAATATGTTCCAACTACCCGACTAGAAAAATCTTTGTTGGTAGATTATATTAATACGCAACATATTTTTTATTTTTTTACTCACGAAAATGAGTTATCGGTCACGAACCGATATTATAATTTTCAATATAAAAAGTCTGCTTTCAAAATGGTAATTAATTAATCATTCTATAAAGATCAACATAAATTAGTATTTTAAATGAAACTCACTGTTTCTAGTTAATTCCACAATATAATGAAAATGGTTGAAAATTCTAAAAAATTGACAATTGTTTCGATAAATAAATATCGTCGTCAGAATGAGAAAAGTTACATTCCATTTGATGTCTACCTGATGTTTAGTGGTTATTTTTGGCTAGACCAAGAAGTGACCTAGCTTGTGATTGACACCAATCATTCATTGATACCTAACACAGAACTAGAAGTGCTGCATATTTGTGAAAAGAACTAAGAACTGAATTTCCTTGAAGAATTGGAAATTAGAAGACATTTAAAAAATCCACAATATGAAGTCGGCGATGAACAACTGAATCTAGGGAGTTCTCCACTAATAAACTGTCTTCTTAAGTGATAATTGTAGAGATCAGCAGATATAGTTCTCCTGGTTTTATATAGGGTAATTCCTGGAGAGATGGCGCGGCAGGTGAGATGGCGCAGTTCAATATCTCCCCTCCTATGGCCAAGCCGACTTCTCAGTCAATGCTTAGAAGTTCATTGCGTATGGTTGCTGTGTTTATTGTGCCGCGCTGTTGTAAAATTCCATCCACGAAGGTAAATAAAACAATATTGTATTTAAATATGCTCCATATTTTTTTAACATTTTTACAAATTATTTATTTTTACACCTTGATACATTGTATTATTTTCGGTTTAGTATTTCCAAGGGGTAGCAAAAACTCTGTAGAATCATTCTAACCTTAAAAATCATTAGTATACGCAATCAGTGGGGAGCACGTGACTGCGCCATCTCACCCACTGATGTTGGGTTAGTTGGCGTGAGCCATCTCTCCCGAGATCAAAATTTTCGGTTTTCAATTTTGTTTTTTTTTATTACTTTTGTAGATGCCGATCACCTAGAAACGTAAGGGAAGCTGCGCCAGAGCTACGTGGAGTGAAGAAGACTTGAACATAGCTATTCAAGCTGTAAACAGTGGAAATTTGGGAGTTAATGCAGCAGCCAGACAAATTAAGGTGCCTTGTACTACACTGCTGAGAAAAATAAGAACAGGAGTTAAAAAAAATAAGCGCTTGGGGCCACAATCAGTCTTGGGGAAGAAAATGAAAGAAAAATCGTTGCGCATATTGAAAGGATGCAAAAAAAGGGTTTTGCCCCAACAAGAACTATGGTGCGTATTATGGCTTATCAACTAGCTGAACAATTAGGCATTAAGCACACTTTCAACAGGAGAAACGAAAAAGCTGGCTTTGACTGGGTTATATCATTCTTGCGACGTATTCCTGATTTGACTGTTCGGAAATCAGAGGGTGTTTCACTTGCTCGAGCACGCGGTATGAATAAAGAAGATGTTGCTAACTATTTTAAGTTTCTGGGCCATAGTTTAGAGGAACATGACCTGTTCAACAAGTCTGGGCATCTGTATAACATGGACGAAACCGGCTTACAGTTAAACAACAGACCAGAGCATGGTATAGTGGAAAAAGGCTCAAAAAATGTAGCTGCAGTGACTTCAGGCGACAAGTGGGACACTGTTACGGTAATATCCTGCTGTAATACGGAGGGTGCAGTCATATCCCCTACGTGTATTTTTAAGGGTAAAAATATGAAAAACGAATATGAAGATGGTATGCCTCTTGGGGCCAAAATTTATATGTCAGAAAAATCGGCGTACATGAATACAATACTTTTTCTTAAGTGGTTGCAGTCGGAATTTGTTCCTCGCAAGCCTCAAGGTCCAGTGGTTCTTATTTTGGATGGCCATGCCTCCCACTGTTCCTCCGTAGAAGTTTTAGAATATGCAGAAGCGAACGAAGTAATACTTCTCTGTCTTCCCAGCCATACTACACAATTTTTGCAGCCTCTCGATGGTGCATTTTTTAAGGCTTTAAAAAGTTATTATTATGCTGCCTGCAATTTATTCTTGAGAACTAATCCAACAAGAGCAATGAACAGACTTCAATTTGGGAAATTGTTAGCTGAAGCGTGGGAAAAAGCTGCCACAGTGAAAAATGCAGTTTTAGCGTTTAGATCTACAGGCATCGCTCCATTTAACCCGAACGCAATTCCAGAATATGCCTTCCTCAACAATGAACAAGCTCAGGATGACATTAATCTTGAAATTGTTCACACCAAAAATGATACTGATTCCAACGTATCGAAACGTAATGCTGAAACGCAATCTGCAAACTCCTGGTAAAATGTCAGACGTAATTTCTCCTATTCCTAGCACGTCTAAAGTCCATGAAGTTCGAAAACGTAGTCGACAGCTTGCAGAGGTCCTAACATCTCCTGAAAATATTAGTAAACGAAAAGGATTGGCTACGAAGAATGCTAAGAGAAAGAAAAGAAGAAGCAACATGTAGAATCTAATGTGAAAACAAAGAAACGGCACAAAATAGATAGCGATATTTCCTCTAATAGCGACGAAAGCATTATTTTAGAATATGATTCAGACAACGGTACTGACGATGAAAATGATTGCATTGGCTGCGGAGAAAATTACGAAAAAACTACAAGCAAAGAAGACTGGTTGCAGTGTCTTGGTTGCTACAGATGGCTGCATGAAGGTTACACCACGTTTACAAACCATTGTCTGCAGTGTGGAAGAAAAGAAAATATTGTCATGTAATATTCGGCTTGCTTCTTGTTGTTATTTGTTATGTTTTAGATATATAATCATTTTTTAGTTACCTATATATCGTTTAATACTTTTTGTAACATTAATAACCATTAAAGAGATTCTTTACAGTTTATTTTTCAGTTTACCAACATTTTTCTTTCTATTTTTTTTTGTGCGTCATCTAACCCATGACCATAGGGTGAGTTGGTTTTTTCCTGGAATATTTAGAATTTTTATTATTTGGCAAAAAAACTTAAAAATAGAAAACAAACAATAACCATTCATAATCACACACTAACACTTTAAACAGGTTCTATTATATATTATAATATTGATTTCTAGACTGCAAAACATTAATTTCACATTATATTGAAAACTATTCACTAATAATTTTATTAGTAGTCGCTTATTGAATGCTCACTGATTATTTTTTTCACTTGTCAAAATCTGACATTTTGGTGGTTTCAACCAATAGCAATACATTATTCTAGCCAATTATTCGGTATTATACTGATGAAACTGCTTCCTCATCGATAATACCTTGTTTACATTGAAACGTAAAAATTTTACTTGGTTTTTGTCATTATTGACAACTAAAAGTGCTTCGAAGTTTATTGAAAAATGAACACAAACCGATTCAGTGCCATCACCCAAGAGAATATTAAATTGTTGAAAAAAATATTATTCCCAAATAAAACTCGTTCTTCAAATTTTATCACATAATTTTCCATTTTCATCACTCAAACTTGTTTATTTGAGGCAAAAACATCCAAACAAACCGAATTTAGATAAAATCACTCGTCCTAATGAACTAGTGATTTTATCAATCGGTTTGTTTTCTTATTTTTGCCAAATAAACAAGTTTTCGTGGAAAAGAATGAATTATCGATAAAATTTGAAGCAATCGTGGTATTACCTTTCATAATATTGAACTGTTATCTTCAAGAAGGTGCGACAAGTTTTGTGCTACCATTCTCTTTACTACTACATTAACCATTAAATTTAGCTTCGAACATATCCCTTTCCGATTTGATACAATTTTTTTCAAGTCAATTTTGAATTTCTGCTTTTAGCGATGCATCGAGGATTGTAATTATCAAGTATTATCAAAAATTGATTAAAAATTAAAGATTTTATTAAAGATTATATTTAAATGCATTAAAAAGAATAAAATAAACTTTCCTTTAAAACTTTTACTATCAACTTATTAAGTTATTAGACAATTTATATGATATAAGCTTGTCGCGAGATTTCTTCTTCTTTAAGTGTCGTGTCCTGCTAGAACATTGGCGATTAGTCGCATAATCTTCACTTTGTCCACAGCCAACCTAAACAGTGTCGTGGTGTTACTCCATACCATTGGCGGAGATTCTTAAGCCAAGATGTTCTTCGGCAACCACGACCACGCTTTCCCTAATTTGGAGCAATTCATATTTTGGATACCTCATTACGTGGACAAAATACTTCATCTTTCATTTTCTTATGATATTAAGTACCACCATTTGTTAATTGATGCGCTATAAAACCGATTCATTTGTCAACCTGTCCATCCACGACATCCCATTCTTCGGTATGTCCACATCTCGAAAGCCTCAATTCTCCTGCACATTGTTTTAGTGAGAGTCAACGCTTCCAACCCATAGAAGAATATGCTAGAGACATAGCAACGTAATAGGCGTATCCTTAAGGGAATTCTTAGGGCTCTGTGTGTAACCGCTACTAAGAGTGTCTGTACATCATCTTTATCTGTTCCTAGTAAGACCGTGTCGTCCGCTTATCTTGGATTGTTGATGACTACTCCATTAGGACCGATACCCACTGTTCTGTCTGCGACGGCTTTTCTGAGAATTTTCTCTGCATCTAAATTGAACAGAAGAGGGGAGATCACACATCCTTCTCGAACTCCTCTCCTAATAGGCACTTCTTCAGATGTCTGGTCGGTAATTCTATTATCAGCTGTCTGAATCCAATACAAGTTGGCGATTATCCCAATGTGTCGTCCATCCATGCCTACATCACCCAGTGAAGCTATTAACTTGTCGTGTTGAACAATGTCGAATACCTTCTCGTAATCTATGACACAAGCATATACATCGACGATTACATCTCGACATCGTTGTATTAGAGCCTGGACACTAAATAGCGCCTCCCTTGTACCGAAACCAATTTTAAAACCAAACTGAGACCTGCCAATATTTATTTCGCATCGGGTGTATATTCTGGAATTAACGATTTTCAGGAACAACTTTAGTACATGGCTCATTAGGCTAATCGTTGTGTAATCTTTACAATACTTGCAGTTGGCCTTTTTTGCTATCGCAACGAATGTGGATCTGAGACAGTCTTTAGAAACTACTCCGGTCTTGTATACACAGTTGAGCATGCTTAACAGAAGTGTAAGAGCACTGTCTTTTTCCAACATTTTTAAAACACCTATGTGTGTTCCGTCTGGACCTTCTACCTTTCCGTTTTTAGCACTTGATATAGCCTTAGTAATATCTAGCACGTCATCCAGAGTAATATTATATGAAGGACTCACCATCCACAAAGAGATTTTGAATATATTTTTCCTATTCCTGTAGTTGCTCTACTGTGCTAATAAGAATATACTGTTGCTCTTTCACGAGACTGCTGTTGTTGCTCTTTTCATATTGACCAGTTGTCTGCTTGATTTTCTTGTACATATTAAGAGTCGTGTTTGGCATCCAGCTGCTCTATTTCATTGCACTATCTCGTCAACCACTATTCCTTCGCTTATCTAATCTTAGCCCTAATTTCACTTTGCACCTCTTTGTATCTACCAGGATTTTTATTACTTTTCCGCTCAACCTATCTAATATGCGATAAAAGTATTGGTTTACCACAAAAAAAAGTTGGAATTTTGAATTTTTTTTTTGAGTTATTTTCACGTTTTCCATCAACAACAACACGAAAAAATGGCTTTCAGAGAAAAAATCCTCTGTGTATGTCGTCGTCGTCGGGCACTTTTTCTTACATGTCTTGTTAGCACGATACGGCCTCCGGAATGCAATCAGTCACCAATTTTGTGATTGAATATTGTTAATGACGTCACAGATGATCCCTATTAATTTTCAGCTTACCAGAGGTAGTACAACGGGTGTTATGGTACTTGAAGTACGACATTTTGTCATTTTTTGAGAAATTTCAGTTTGTTAGCACGATACAGCCTCCGGAGTTCATCAAGTCACCAATTTGATGATTGAATATTATTCAGAACATCTCACAGATGACCCCTATTGATATTCAGCTCACCAGAGCGAATACAACAGGTGTTACAGTACTTTAAGTACGATATTTTTGTCATTTTTGGAGAAGTTTCAGTTTGTTAGCACGATAAAGCCTCCGGAGTATATACAAGTGATTAATTTTATGATTGGATATCATTCAGATCGTCTCAAAGATTAACCCTATCGATATTCAGCTCACTAAAGCCAGTACAACGGGTGCTATGGTACTTGAAGTACCAAGTTTTTGTCATTTTAGGAGAATTTTCAGTTTGTTAGTACGATACAGCCTCCAGAGAGTATACGATTGATCAATTTTATGTTTGCATATTATTCAGGGTGTCTCAGAGATGTACCCTATTGATTTTTAGTTGACTAGAGTGAGTACAGCGGGTTCTATAAATCCAGATATACTACATTTTTGGAGAAATTTCGGATTGTTAGCACGATACATCCCCCAAAGTGCATACAAGTAACAATTTTATGATAGAATATTGTTCAGGGCCACAGATGCGAAAAAGTTAGTTTTAATCCTTAAAACCGTTTATTTTTATATGAACTACGGCTGTCCATTAATTTCAGGATGTTATCGATAATCCAAGCTTTGTGTTTGGATCTATTGCTTTTCAGCTTAGCTTGACCAACTTGAACGATTTAATCTGTCGCGTGATTTAAGTACTCGTATTTACTTAGTTTCAAAATTTTAAAAATTAAAATCAATCAGATCAAGTGATTTAATTTACTTGTTTATCTACTCAGATAAATCTTGCGACAAGCTTCAATATCATATAAATTGTGTAATGACGTTATAAGTTGTTAGTGAAAGTTTTGAAGAAAAACTACAATACACCAAAATTTCAGACAGATTGGAGCAACGGAGAGTAACTTGAATTCTTATCCTCAACAATTCCTTGTAGGAAAGCATAAAAAAGTCCGCCATTTCTAGAAGTTTTCCATATTGGATTTAGAGAAACGCCACATTATTCTTCGAAATATTCTCAAAACCATACAAAGTCAAAAAAGGATGGGAATAAAGTTAGCTTTCTAACACATGAAAATAAAAATTGTGACTCTGTTTCAACGTCTCATATGTGTAAAAATTAGGATCTTCTTGAATTTGTGAAAGACAAGAAAAGCGAAATCTGTGTAGCAAAGAAACGATGCAAGCAGAGGGTGTTCGACAAATTACTAATAGGTCTTGCAATCTAAATAATGTGTTATATGTGCCCGATCTAAGTAAAAATCTTCTATTAGTAAGTGCTATAACAGATGTAAAATTTACCAAAGATGAAGTTGTTATTTAATAAAATGGGTTGGGAGTATTAAATGGAGAAAAGCGTAGCAATGTGCTACATGAAATCATTTTTTGTAAAGATAATAGAAGCTTGATTCCTGATAAACAAATAACATGAAATGCTAGTGAATGGCATAGAAAATTGGGACACTTATCATTGCAGAATTTAAAAAAACTCTGAGATATTTCTAACGAAATGGAAGTAAATAAGAATGATTTCAATAATCTTGAAAAAGAATGTGAGGTCTGCATAAAGTCGAATCAAGTCCGAAATCCTTTCTCTACAACAAGGTCAAGAGCTACTTGTCCACTAGAAATATTACATATTGATATTTGTGGTCCAATTGAACCTACAACATGGGATGAAAAGAACTATATTTTAACTATTTTGGATGATTTTACTCATTATTCAGCTGTTTATTTACTAAAACACAAATATGAAGCTACAGATCATCTTAAACAATGTATAGAAGAAATGGAGGCCTATAAAAATGGAAGAGTATACAAGATAAGATGTGATAACGGAGACGAATTCTCAAATTTGAAACTGAGACAGTAGTGTAACATGAAGGGGATCGTATTGGATTATACAGTACCTCATTCTCCGCAGATGAATGGCAAAGCTGAGAGTCTAAACCGAACTTTTCTAGAAAAGGCGCGAGGATTAATATTCGACTAAGGAGTAACATCAAATTTTGGGGCGAAGCTGTTTATGTAGCCACTTATCGACTAAATCGCAGTCCAACAGAATCGAGCATTTCTGGAAAAACTCCATCGGAAAATTGGACAGGAAACCAGCTTATTCTGTCCGGACTCCAATTTGTCGGTTGCAAAGTTTTTGCAAAAACCCTAGAATACCTTAAAAAGGAAGAGCCAAGAACCTAAGAATATATCTTTATTGTTTATGCACAAAATGGCTATAGACTGTTTGATAATCATAAAAAACGAATAGAAATTTCTCGAGATGTTATTTTAACAGAAGAGATCCTAAAATATATGTAAAAAGAAGACGAGATTGAAAAACTCGATTCGACTGATGAAGGAGAAAATCAGAATAATGACAATGGAAATAAAGAAAATCTGAACGATGACAGCGATGATGAAGATAACCAGCATGACAACGATGATGAAGATAATCAGCATGAATACGAAAAGGAACAATTTGAACCAATTATGAGAGAGAGAGAGAGAGGGAGAGAGAGGGAGAGAGAGAGAGAGAGATGAAAGAGTTGGGTCTTCTCTCTCATCTCTCTCTCTCTCTCTCTCTAGTAAACAGACGTGGAAGAAAAATAAATTTGCCAATAAGTTGTAATGATTATGTGATCTTAACATATTAAGAACCAGTCAGCAGCTCTGAAGAGGAAAATTCGATACAAGCAGCAAGAAGAGCTATTTTGTATGAAGTTTCAGTTTCATTCATTATACATTTGATCCGGAATATCATGCATCAACCCATGTCTTGTTAAGATGTTGATTTTTCTTCTTCATTTCCTGTACCATTTGATTATTTCAAACATTTCCTTCTTTAAACCACTTTTTCGTCTTCATCTGCCAACTGGTAAAAGCAAGGCCAAACTATTTTGGCCTTGCTTTTACCATTCAAAATCTAGGTATTTCGAAAGTTTACAAAATACCGAACTGCAGACACAATTAACTTCTTTCTTCGACCAATACCACCCTCATTGTCCACCGGCTAATACAAGATTAAGCATTGAGTATTCTTTTGGTAAATCTGTTAAATAAATATACTTTATATAAGTGTGATGCTACGCATGAAATTAAATACACTAATATTATAGCAAGAAATTTCGCATACTCTACAATATAAATATATCCAATATACTAAAAACTCTGAGGTATGAAGTTGGTTTAAGGAAGATTCCGAGCACTTTGATCTGCAATTAGCCTTTCTTAAATATCCTATATAAATCATGAGGAGAACTGTTATATCTACTATTGAACAGACCAGAAAAATGGTATTCAGTATGAACCAAATAAATCAATGGAAAAAAGAAAAGCTACCTGATAATGTGGTGGAAATCATATCGCATGAGTTACATAAAGTACCATAAGCAGACTTTAGAATCTCCCTCAAGTAATTTTCATGAGCAATTGAGGTCAGCTGCGTGTACCGAAAAGAAAGAAAGTTAGAAAAGAAACTAGTTTTGTATATAGATACAGGTGTTTAATGTGAACAGAGTGCTGTCAGTTTATGAACAAACCGTCATTAGTGCTCCTGTAAGATTGGGAAAATTGATCTTCTAGTCTGAAGATAAAATAAGGAGGATTTAAAGGGACTGAAGCCATTCAGATCCAATTTACATATATGGTCAGGGTTTATTATTAAACCTCACAATTGGAAGACCCTTCAGTAATTAAAGGAAAAATCAAACATTGAAATAGGTCTATATTTAGTAGAGTCCAAAAAAAGTTGAGCTTAACTTCTTGAAAATGGGTCTTCAAATCTCACTACATAGAGAACCCTCTGAGAATGATTTGTATGAACTTTCCATTGAGGTGAATATAGTCAGTAATAACCTTACTTCTAACGATAAATAATTAAGGAAGCTAGTAAGTGATCATTTTTATATTAAATGAAATTGACTGTCTCGACCCTTACTTCGTGGAATATGCTCATATTAGTGTTTTTAAATGAAACTCAAGGTCTCTAGTTAATTCCACAATATAATACAAGTTATTGAAAATTCTAAGAAATTGACAATTGTTTCGATAAATCTGACGATGATATTGATTTATCGAAACAATTGTCAATTTCTTAGAATTTTCAATAACTTGTATTATATTGTGGAATTAACTAGAGACCTTGAGTTTCATTTAAAAACACTAATTTTCATATTATTTTTTGGACCCACGTTTTAATCAGAATAATCATACCAAACTAAATTATACCAACTCCTCATACAATAATTTTAATTGCAATAATTTCTTTAAAAAACTTGACAGCATAATGTCAAAAATCACAATTCAATTTTCACAATAGTAGATAAAGGGTATTATATAGTTATCATAGACAAAACTACTTACATTAATAATGTGGCCACTTCATAAATATATAATGCAATCCGTTGAAAATGTTAATCAAAAGATTTGATGAAAATGTATTCAGACTTTTTTTCAGAATTTACCAGAGCCTGATTGTTAACTATTTTCCATTACCTATCAAGGTCATGTCAACTATCGCTTCTATAGTTTATGTTCAGTAGGTCTTCTAGTTGTGAGGATTTGTTGTATACCATATAAGTAAATAGTATCTAACTGGCTTTAGGCCTTTTTTATAATAGGAAGTCAATATTCTTACTCCCACAGGGGGCACTTTTGGTGGTTTTTAATAAACTCAAAGTATTTTTATGAAACAAACAAGAACTATTACAAATATTTATTGAAATTTTGATATGGAAACCATAAAGTATTTCAGTTTATATGCAGATTCTGAAGTAGTAGGTACAATTTAACTATGACAGTCGGCACGAGTGTAGAAAAATTGGTATAATTAATAAATACTTTAAAAGTTCAGTGAAAACAAAAACAAAAAATTATATATAATAAAAAGAGTGTAAAAGGGTGTATGCCGCGTATAAATGACTGATAATAGCCGGGGGAGCCCCCCGATAACATCGTTACAAGTCCATCACCATGGAATAATAACCCCTTGGGGTTAAAAATGGATATGGATGCTTTAATGAAGGACACTACAGAAAAAAATAAATATCAGGGAAGTAAAAATAATGAACAAATAAATGGAATTCTGGTAAGTGACAATTCAATTTCAACAAAAAATAACAATGAACAACAAAAAGAGAACCAAGAAAAACATCGACCTCGGCCCTCATTAAATTATCAATCAAATGATATGGGCTCGTTCCAGGTATATATTGGAAATAATGAACCGGATTTTGAAGGTAAACTGAATCCAATAAAAGGGGGAGAAATTATATTACAGAATCACAAAGATATCAATAATAAAATAAAACAAATTCAATCAATCGGTCGTAATAGGATTAGGGTAACTTTGAAAGATTATACAAGTGCAAATAATATAATTGATTCTAATTTCTTAAAGGAAAATTATTTAGCAGCATATATACCAAACTTTTTGGTATATAGATTAGGTATATTAAAATATATTGGCACCGACTTATCAGAAACATTTTTTAAAGAACGCATTTCAGCATATGATTATCACAGTAAATTTAAAGTTGAATTCGTAAAAAGAATCAACCGAAAAATTGAAAATGGAAATAGCGTTGAATTTCAACCCTCAACTACGATAGGTATTAGTATCCTTCAAGTGCCAAACTTTACCCAAATACGTAGAAATAAATAAAGTTTTGTATGAGGTCGAAGTTTATCGACAAAAAGTTGTATTGTGCTATAATTGTTTCAGATACGGTCATTCAGGGAAACAATGTAGGAATTAAGTTAGAAGTAAAAAATGTGAGGAAAATCATAGTTCGGAAGAATATGACAAACAATTATTAGAAGTAAAATGCCTGATATGTAAGGGAGATCACTATGTTAATAATTCTCAAGTATGCCCAGAGTATAATAGACAAATTGAAATTAAAAACTATATGTCGAATGCAAATTGTTCATTTATTGATGCAAACAAAGCTATTCCTCACAAGTCCTATGCCGCGGCAGTATCTTCATCCAATAAACAACATTATCAATTTCCCCCGATTTATCCCTCTACATCCTCAACAAATCCACCAACAATAACAAAACATATAGATCAAATCAATGAAAACAACTCAAAAACAACACCAACTAGATATACACAAAAGAAACCTAACACACATCAGTCAATTATACAAGCAAATAAAAACCGAGAATATCGAACCAAGAAAATAATTTACTCCCGAAACATAGATCTATAACATCTCAAATATCAATTACTCGCGTTGAAGGATGTATATTGGCCTCACCACATTATAATATGAATGATGAAATACAAGCTTATATGTGTAAAGTCATAACTAGTTGTGTCGCGAGTGTTATTCAAACATTGAAATAATCAAAAAATTTAGAAATTCAAGAAGAAGATATATTTCAATTAGTAAAGAAAAATTTAGCAAATTTCAACCAAAATCATGAGTAATAAGTACACAGAATCTCAAATAAAAGTAACTTTTAATATTTATTATTAAAAGGAAATACAAATATTGCATTATTATCAGAAACATGGTTTGAGCCAAATACATATATAAACTTCTCTGGATACAATAATATACGAAAAGACCGGCGGAGCGGTAGCAATACTATTAAAAAATAATATAAATTATAAAATAACCGAATTCAAATGCACAACTTAAATAGAAAAAATAAGTGTTACCACAACACTATCTAACAATGAAAATTTAACTTTAGTATCAGTATACATAAAACCAGCAACTAAAATTACTGTAACTGAATGGAATATATTTTTTGAAAATATACCAAAGCCGTGTGTGGTGGGGGGAGATTTTAATTCGCACAATATATCTTGGGGTTGTATACAAACTGATAGTTTAGGAAAAGCACTACTAGATAGCCAAGAAGCAAATAATTTAATTTTCTTAAACGATGGTAGTATAACTTGCATAAACAATTTTAAATAATAGTGCTCTTGATTTAACGATATGTATCCCCAACATACACAATTTATTTGATTGGCAAATTTTGACAGACACATATGGATCAAATCACATACCTATAAAAATAACCGGTCAAGTGAGTATAAAATCTGTACTACAAACAAATTTTAAAAAATGGAATATAGGTAAGGCTGACTGGAACAAATATTATACAGAATGCTTAAATATAATAAATTAAAATAATAACAATAATAACACACTAAACAATAATAATCTTTATGATAAAATTGAAAATGTTATTAACCAAGCTGCTGAAGAAATCTATTCCAAAATATAAAAATAATATAACAAACAAAATAATCAGTGCGATCTACTAGTATCATTACGCAAAAAAGCATTTAGTAAATATTAACAAAATCCAAATCATGAAAATTCAATTAATTATAAAAACGCCGATGCATGGGCCAAAAAAATAATCAAAAAAACAAAGAAAGAAAATTGGAAAACATATTGTTCATCTCTAAATAAAAATGTTCCAATGAAAAAAGTTTGGGAACAAGTAAATAAATCTAAAAACGGGAAAATAAATGATAAATAATTGATAGATTCTTCGGCAGATTGGATTTCAGAATTTCTTCGTAAATTAACACCTGATTATACGAATCACCCACCCGGCAACTTAGAAGAAACAAAAAAACTGGCAACTTCGAAGTTACAAATGGAAGCCGATCATATTTTCAGAAAAAAATTACTCTAAACGAATTAAATACGGCTCTCCATAATAAGAACAACACCAGCCCAGGTAAAGACAATATACACTACTCAATGCTACACCAAATAACAACAGTTGTAAAAAAACCACTAATGGAAGTATTCAACGAAATTTACTTCAATGAGATAGAAGTACCGGCAGACTGGATGAATTATATTGTATTTCCACTGTTGAAACCTGAAAAACCAGATTCTTACCACAATTCGTATCGACCAATAGCATTAGCCTCTTGTAACTTAAAAACAAATGAACGAATAATGAAATGCAGATTGAAGTATTTCACAGAAAAAAACAATTTATTAGCAAGATCCCAATATGGTTTCAGAAAAGCTGAATCTACACAAGAACTACTATGTGAACTTACAGCAAATATTTATAACCAATAAATAAACAAGCACAATTTTCCTGGATATAGAAGGGGCGTACGATAATGTAGACTTATGCATATTGAAATTAAAGATGAAGAAACTAGGAATCCCAAACTGGATAGGCGAACACACCTCCAAACTCTACAGTAACAGGAATATATAATTACGAGCAAATGATAAATTAGTAGGCCCTAGACAAACTTCCATAGGATTGCCACAAGGAGGAATCTTGAGTCCCTTGCTCTACATAATTTACACCTACGATATCGAGAAAATGTTAAGTAGCCTTGAAGTCAAGATATATCAGTCTGCAGACGATTTTGTTATCAGTTCCCAAAATAAAAAATAGAAAATTGCCATAATCAACTCAGCAAGGCAACAGAAATAGCAAAAGGATGGCTAGAAGAAAACGGAACAACTATAAACCAACTCAAGTCCTCAGTATGTACATTTACTAGAAAGATATATCAAAATGACAACATCATCAAGTTAGCAAACCTCGAATTTCCATACAAATCATCAGTACCGCATCTCGGCATTCTTCTAGACAAAAAACTGAATTTGAAAGATCAAATATCACAGATAATTAAAAAATGCGAGAATGCAATAAATATCATCAAAGTTTTCAATCACCATAGATGAGGTGCAGACCCAAACATAGGTTAATTATTTTACAAATCATTTGTAAGATCAATTATTGATTATGGTAGTATTCTATATGGATCTGCAGCCAAATGTCACACACAAAAAATTGAAAATATTGAAAATCGTTGCTTAAAACTATGTACAGGAGCTCTACAGAGCACACCTATAAATGTATTGGAAGCAGAATATTCAGAACCACCATTACACATTACAAGAGAAATGTTAATGAACCAACTAATGTTAGAAATAAGTGCAAAGAAAACAGATAGCAAGAGAAGTTTAAACAACCCATTTATATCTTGCCTAACTACTAAATATTGGGAGGTTACCTAACTTTATAGAAAGCTACAACTGGGTGAGCAACTATGAAAACCAGTTATTATGATATGAAATCTCCCCTTGTTACACAATTCCTTATAAATGTTATTTAAATCGACCAAAAGTTACGTATACAAAATATATAAATGAACATGCTGAAAATAAGGCGCTATATCTAAAAGACTTCGCAGAAAAATGGGATGACTCTGAACTTATTTTTACAGACGGTTCATGTTTAAATAACAAAGTAGGGTTCGCCTTTTACCAGGAAAATAATAAAAAATATTCAGAAATATACTAATTACCCCCTCTAGCATCAATATACACAGCAGAACTTATGGGAATTAAACAAGCACTAGAATACTGCATGGGGTATGAATACAATAACAAATTTGTAATTTTCACCGACAGCAGAAGTGCAGTAATGAAAATTGAAAATAGCACTCCTAGGCTCACAACCTGGCTTATTACTAACCGAACAACCAAGTAGTCAGAAGGTTTGAAATATGTTCAACTTTTCATGAGGGTATAAGGCAAACTCTGTATGAAGCTTTATTCGGAAGAGGAATGAAATTGGGTTTGAAAACATCAAATTTACCTATGGGATCTGCTGAACAGCTGGAAACAGAAGAAGAGTTAGTGAAATTACTAGAAGGTGTACACACAGGCAATTCACCACATAGCAAAGTCGCAGAAAACGATGAATTTCCCATTGAAACGTTAGACATAATTTTGTATGATGGTTTATTATACAACCAAATTGAAGATAAAGATGGAAGTTTTGAGTCAAATTCTGTTTTAAACGAGAAGAAAATTTTAATTGATAATGATCGGAAGAAAGCAAGGGAAAATTTAGAAAATAAAGCTATCAAAATGTGTAATCTTTCGAAAGAAGAATTTCCTGCTGCTATGATTGGTGACAATGTTAGAGTTTCCATTCCAGACGTTGATCGTGGTAACACGGATTCAAAAAATTCGATACGTGTTGTTTTGTCTAGCGATGACTATGAAAATTTATATAAATTAAGAAATGAAGAGGAAGTTTAAAAACAATCTTATTCTAGGCATGAATTCGCCATTTGAGAAAAAATGTTTATATCATACGAAGATGTTCCTCAAGATGTGAAGAAATCGGTAACAGAAATGTTTTCGAAGATGCATCTGTAAAGGAACATGTTCCCCAAAAAGATGCAGTTGTAAAAATGCTGGAATATTATGTAATTCCAAGTGCCACAATAGCAATTCTTGCTCAAATAAATAAAACTTATTTCATTAGGGAATTTCTATATGTTCCTTTATAGTTCTATGAAATTTGACTGTCATAATAAAGAAAAGTATGTTATTATTATTATTTGTTTCATTCCCATCTTATTGATCCTGAAAAACTAGGACGAAAATTGTATTTATGAATATTGGGATCATAACCTACGACATATTATATAATATGCAAAGAAATATATGTTTTGTTTGTCATTTACATTTTTTAATTAGAATAATTATCGTTATTAAAGCCTTTTGTAATATGTTTATTCAAATAAATACTACTTTATTGCAACAACATTTCTAATTTATTTGTATTCCAACTTTTCTTGAAACATGAAAGTAAGAGTATACATTTACCAAAACGTGAAGGCAAGACTACATATTTGCCGGAAAATGTACATATACATTATATTCAGTTCACATATTCCTAACTTTTTAGGAAATGTACATATTTTACGGTGAAAGTGTACATTGCCCAAGAGTGTACATTTACCGTAACATCTACACTTCGGAGGCTGTAGCGTGCTAACAAACCGAAATTTCGCCAAAAATGTAGTATATCTGGATTTATGGTTCTCGTTGTACTTGCGCTCTAGAGGGCAGAAAAACAGTAGGGTTTATCTGTGAGATACACTGAAAAATATCCAATCATAAAATTGGTCACTTATGTACACTCCGGAGGCTGAATCGTGCTAACAACCCAAAATGTCTTCAAAAATTACCAAAAATGTTGAACTTAAGGTACCATAGCGACCGTTATACTAGCTCTAGTAGGCTGAATATTAATATGTTTCATCTTTAAGATGCCCTGAGCAATATCCAATCATACAATTGGTCATTTGTATACACTCTGGAGGCTGTATTGTGCTAAGAATCTGAAATTTTCACGAAAATCACAAAAATCTCGTACTTCAAGTACCATAGCACCCGTTGTACTGCCTGCGGTGAGCTGAAAATCAATGGGTTCATCTGTGATGTGTGATGAATAATATTCAATTATGAAACTTGTGACTTGTTGCACTCCGGAGGCTGTAGTGTGGTAACAAACTTAAATTTCACCAAAAATGTCGTACTTCAAGTACCATAGCACACGTTGTACTGGCTCTGGATAGCTGAAAATCAATTTCTTCTGTGAGATATTCTTAACAATATTCAATCATAAAATTGGTGACTTGTGGCACTCCGGAGGCTGTATTGTGCTAACAAGACATGTTACGAAAAGTGGCACACAGGATTTTTTTCCGAAAACCCTTTTTTCGTGTAGTTCTTGATGAAAAATTAAAAAATAACTCATATTTTTTTCCCAAAATTCCAACGTTTTTTGGGGCAAACCAATACTTTTTTCTCACATTAGATAGGTTGGGCGGAAAAGTAAAAACCTATCCTTCCAATTTTGGAATGTATAAAACGGCCATTTATTGCAAGAAAAAAAGTACACAGAACTCAAAAAAGTGAAAAGATCTAATAAATTAGTTTAGCTTTGTATTTTGACCATGTGTTGAATAGATATTGGAAAAAACAGTTACTTCAGAAATATTCTTGTGGACCATTTTCCTATAGTGGTAAAGTTTGCGATTCCCTGCTTTCATGCTGAGCTTTGTAAATTTAGTCATGTAAACTAGAAACTGAAACACATGATAGTTATTCTCATCTGAGAATAACACATACTGACATGAGAAATATGTTCCATTTTTTAGTTTTGCACGTTCAGTATTGGACTTGCTTTCTCGGTCTTGGTAGTATCTGAATGATCCTGGTCTTGGAAATTCAGAAGACCGATTAAGCTTATCACTAATAAATTCTGGAGTTCTATTGCAACTAATTGGTTTCCTATGTTTTTTAATGTTCCATCTAAAATCGAATTAAGCTTTAGTATTGTCCTAAAAGTCTTACGAACTCCACATAGTAAACAAATTGTATCAAGATTTTTCAATGCATCGTAACTAAATAACAAACTACAAATAATAACACATTCATAATTTGAAAAAACATTTGTACGTCTCCAAGTTTTGAACATGAGCCCCTATTAACCCTCAAATGCCTATGCGGGATCCCATTGGGACCCCCAGTGACCATTTCATCTAATATATTTTTTATTTGAACATATTGGATCAGTACGTATAGGTAAGTGGGGTCCCGTTGCGACCCCTACTCGACATTAAGGAATGCCAAAATATTGCATTAATAAATAGTATTTTCTTTAAGTTTTCAGTCAGAATGAACCGTTGGGAGAAAACCAGACCACTTACAGAGGATGAACTTGAAGAAATAATAAATAATCAAGAGTTAGAGGATGAAATGGAGTATGAAAGTGAAGAAAATCGCACAAGGAGGACGATCAATATTTTATGAAGGAGGATATGTCCGAAACAAAGGATTATCTAGAAAAACAAAGTGAAGTGGAGTCGGATGCAGAACCTACCGAACCCACGGAATCTCAAGAAGATGTCGCTAAGAAACATTTAAAGGGAAGTGGTGTGGTGATTAGTGAAATGTTGTCCTCTGAAAATCGAAACTTATTTTTGAAAGTGCGAGAATCTGTCGGTGCCAGAAATTGTTGGACATATGAAGGTAACATTTACGCTTTTCTGAACAACGCGAGAAAACTTATCTTTAAATGACTTAAGTCAATAAGATTTTCATTATTGTTGATCCTTGCTGTTACAATGTATAATGACGTGTGATGTTTAATATACCTAACAATTTAATTCACCTGACAATATATTCTTCAAACATAAATTTCTTATTGGGAAAATTTCTCGTTTCTTAAGAATTCATTATTGTGATCATCTCTGAGCGCGATTCAGACAACGTATTACTTTTTGTTTTACTTGATTTTTCTTTGTAGTAGGTACACCTATATTACATAGTGTTATTATATTGGAAGGGATATACATTATTATTTATCACTAACACTTGAGTTTGCTTCTTCTACTTGGCTTTTATTGAAGTGAGTTAGGCATATTGAATTAACACGTTAATCGTTTACTGTTCAACTTTTTACAATAAGTTGAATAAAACTCGTTCTGGTCGAAGCTGATGTATTATAATATCTATATGTATAATGTCAATTTATTATACTTTCAATTCGTAAGTATGCACACATTATTGCAATGTGGTCATCTCAATGCTCGTTCATTGGTATCTCATTTTAATGAAGTAAAAAATCTAATTTTGCATCTTAATTTAGATTTACTCGCTGTAACTGAAATATGGCTTAAAAGTAATATATCGAATGATGTTATTGGTATACCAGGTTATTTTTTTGAGAAAGCGGACCGTGGACGAGATGTCAGTGGTGGAGGAGTAGGTATTTACATAAAAACAAATATAAAATATTCACTTATTCCAAGTGGTAAAGAAATTGAACAGTTGTGGTTGAATATTTCCTTTGTTTCTAAGTATTGTGTATTAGGCGTATTTTATAACCCTCATGTAAGACATGGTAATTATTTTTTCGAACATTTTGAATCTGTGATATCATAGATTCAACCTACAGTAGACTATATTATCTCTTTGGGTGATTTTAATGTGGACCTTCTTGATATTAATAGTGCCCCATGTGAATTAGTGGCCAATACTCTCGAGGGCCTAGGGCTAAAACAATTAATAAAGGAACCAACACGCATTACCTGTCATTCAGCCACTCTACTGGATTACTTAATAGTATCTAACGATAATACAACAAAAAGTTAAAGATATTCCAGAAATAGGAGACCATGAAATGATTTTGTTTAATATTACAGTAAAATGAGAAATAAATGAACCGAAATATATAACCTGTAGTAATTTTAAAAATTTAAATTACAATCAATTTAATAGTGACCTACAATCTATACACTGGAAAATTATATTTGAATCAAATGATGTTCATAGCAAAATGCAATTCTTATCTAACAATATCATTTATCTCCTGGGTCTTCACGTACCTTTTCAACGCTTTAGAATTACAAAAAATTACGCTCCATGGTTAACTGATGTAATCAAGGATATGACTTCCGATAGAGACAGAGCCCTGAAAAAAATCAAGTTCACCAAAAGTAACACGGCTGGCAATTTTATAAACAATTGCGTAATTTGGTGAATGTTACAATTAAAAAAGAAAAAAAGCATATATCAAATGTAAGCAGAAAAATCAATCACTTAAAGAGAGGTGGTCTAGTCTTAGGACTATTCTGGGATTAAATAGGGATAATAATGATGGGGATTTATCAAGCCAGTGGAATGTGATTGAAATTAATGAATTATTTTCAAATGTTGTTCCTAAACTGCCTCCTGATCGTGATACAAAACTTTTTTATGAGCATAATTTAAAAAAATCGGTACATACAACCCTAACATTTCAACCAGTATCTGAAATTGATATTCTCAATTTAATAAAAGGTTCTAAATGTGAAGCTGTTGGACCAGATGGCATCAATATTCTTACTTTAAATCTGTGCATAACATTTTTGTTACCGTATATCACCCATATAATTGATTATTGTTTATTGAGTTCTGTGTTTCCCCAAAACTGGGAGAAGTCATTTGTTATTCCCTTGCCTAAAGTGAGTAATCCACAAATGTTGCAACAACTACGACCGATCAGTGTATTGCCGACTCTATCAAAGTTTTGGAAAAAGTTATTATTATTCAACTATATAATCATTTAATTAAAAATTCAGTAATACCCTCAGAACAGTCTGGATTTAAAACACAGTTGTACATCAGCACTATTAAAAATATCTGATGATATCTTGGCAGCTCTTGATAGGAGTAAATTAACTGTGTTGTTCTTATTTGACTATTCGAAAGCTTTTGACACTGTCAATCACAATCTACTTTTTTCGATCCTATCATATAGTGGTTGGGACATTAAAGCTGTAGATTTATTCAAATCTTATCTGTCCATGAGAAGTCAAGCTGTAAAAAATCGAGAATGTGTATCAAGTTTTTTATCTGTGAGTACGGGAGTGCCACAAGGATCAATATTGGGCCCAATACTCTTCTCTATTTACATATCGAATTTTCCAGATATTTTATTTTCTTGTATACAACATTACTACGCTGACGATACTCAGTTATATATGTCTTTTTCCTTGGATGAAGCGAATCAAGCGGTAACTGCTATTAATTATGACTTACATAATCTTTATACATTTTCAATCAATCACTGTTTACAGATAAATGCATCTAAGACTAATGCAATTATTATTGGAAATAAAGTTGATTCGCAGAAGTTCAAGCGAAGGTTCTCATTGGATATTAAAATTAATGGTGATACTATACAATTTAGCGATATAGTAAAAAACTTGGGAGTGTGGTTTGATGAAAACTTAAGATTTTCGCACCATATCAGTAACTGTTTACAAAAAAAAAATTGACTGTCTCGACCCTTACTTCGTGGAATATGCTCATATTAGTGTTTTTGAATGAAACTCAAGGTCTCTAGTTAATTCCACAATATAATACAAGTTATTGAAAATTCTAAAAAGTTGACAATTGTGTCGATAAATCAATATCAATCAATGTTTACAAAAAGCTTATGCAGCTCTAAAACTTATATTCCAGTCTCGCCACGTGGTGGATAGATCTGTTAAAATCCTTCTATGTGAGTCATTAGTATTATCTAAACTAAATTTCTGTGACATTTTATATGATTCTCGCTTAAACTCATTTGATATAAATTGAATACAGAAATTGCAAAATTCATGCCTTAGACTTATATTTGGTATTCGCAAATTTGAGCATATCAGTCATACATTCAAAATGACAAAATGGTTAAACATGAAAAATCGTCGTTAATTGCATTCTACTGTATTGCGTATTGCCCAGGTAAGCCCAAAGGAGACAGAGTTCGATTAAATTAACTGATTTATTGCTATAAAAAATATTATTTACAAAGATAAAATTAAACTAAAATACAATATTCTATATATATGACTGTGGTACGTAATTATATTGAAGATCACGTTCCGACGGTCCGTACTCCTCTGTCGATCGATGTGTACTGACGAACTGTAGGTAGGTAGGTATAACGATGCGAAATTTCCACTGTGGTATACGGGATTCTCTCTGTCCTATGAATTGTTCAGACAGCCAAAGTTGAGAACAGCCGATAGATCAATACTCTTTCGGTTATAGTCTCTAGATGTGAGTATATCGTTTATAGTTAGTCAATTCCCAACTTAACGACTGTCTCGATTTTATAGGGATGTAGTTATTCTGACGCGTCAGTACCACACCAGAATTATACTAACATTTGGAGCGATCGTATACAGACGGTCAATACCCATCTCAACGTTTGCAAACCCTATAGAGATACTGCAGAGTTTTCGATGCGTCAATACCGCACCGAAATTATTCTAACAGTTTGAACAATCGTTTTCGTTTCCGACAATACCAGAAACCAACTGCCGTTCAAGTGAATGATGTATAAAAGTCGAATCAATACTTCGACTTAGTACAACACTCCACGGTGAAATGTGTAAAGCGTATAAGGTCAAAGTCAGTACCTTCGACCTACGCTTCGCACTGGAGGCGGCTGAACTTGTAGGAGCTGGAGTCCGTGAACCAAGTTATCGTCTTGTCAAAGAGAGAGAGAGAGAGAGAGAGAGAGAGAGATTCGTGAATGAGTTTGGGGTGGGTTGGGGTTTTCTTGGTTGGTTTGTCGTTTTCTTGATGCCGCCCTGGTATAGGATAGGTTTCCTCTTCAGGCCTGTGTTGGGGGTGTGTTGGGAGGTTTAGTGCGCGTTGACCGAGAAATTAGGTTGGGGTTTAAAAGTGTCTAGTAGAAAAAATTTTTAAAAGTGTCTAGGAAAATTATGTTTAGAAGTGTCTAGGATGAAAGTTATTGGGTGGGCTTTTCGCCAGAAGGTGACTGGAGGGTTGTGCTGCGTTGGGGTGAGTTGGGAGTTGGTCTCTGGAAGCAGCGAAGCCCAGAAATGTGCGGAAATGATTCGACAAAAAGTGTCTAGGATGGGAGTGTAAGTGTTGAAGACCATGTATCGTTGCCGATACATAGATATATGCGTTGGGCTGGCTAGGTGTCAGGAATTATGAAATTGAATGTTATTTATTAATTTTGAAGATTCTTAAATGTCTCCGGGTATTTGAGAGCGAAGTATTAGGGGTACTGAAGATTTTTACTTTTTGGATTTTTGTTATGTGAAAGGTGTATAGGAGACATTTTTTAAAAGTGTATGGAATTTAGTATTTTGTTGAAGTTTGGTAGAAAGTTGCGGTGACGTGCCTTCGGTGGTTTGGGAATGTTTTCGATGGTCGGTGGAATAATAACAATTTTAAATCTAAAGATGCGGGTGCGTCGATCGTCGGTCCATTTGGCTAGTGATTATTCACAGAGTGTACAGGAAAACCGCAAAAACCTGCAACACCGACGTGGGTGGTGTGGGGGCAACTATAACTATAGGGTTAGTCCAAAGTGTTGAACAAATATGGGAATGTGAGGTTTTGGAATTTGTTGAGATTTTATTATGATGGTTTTGGACTTGTTGCGGAGGTTGTTGAGTAGAGAATTAATGACCTAGAATGTTGTAGGAAATAGTGAGTTTTTACGATTATCGTAGAGAGATTGGGGAGCTGTCGAGGTAGTCGATGTATTCGTCGGGGAGGTCGTCGTAAGCCGTGGCTAGCAGGCGCAACGGAGGAAATGGGAGCTTTCTCTGGGGGTACCTACCGAGGGGTCGTCTATTGGCGACCCACGGTGTGAGAAGGGTATTTTTGGCGATTTCGCTGCCCGATTCGATAGTACGACTAACGTATCGGGCTTGTAGGTTATTAAGGCGTGGTAGAATGGGCTCGATGTCTATACTGACATATACTGTGTTGGTGGGCGAGTATGGAGCCTTGTATTGGCAGTATCTAAGGATTGACTGCTCACAAGTTCGAAGTCGTTTAGCAAGATGGTTGGGGAGGGTGCAATAGACGTTTGCTCTATAGTCGATTATTGGACGGATATATGTTTTATACGTATGAAGTAGGGTGGTAGGGTGTGTGCGTCCGAATGTGCCGCCGAGTGCCTTGAGAAGATTAACTCTCCGTCGGACTTTATTTAAAGTGTCCATTAGGTCGGGCGTCCAGTTGAGAGTGTAAGTGAATTTCACTCCCAAATAGACGACTTCCCTACGGATTTCGAGTCGATCACCCCAGAGCATGAGGCGGAAGTTTGTAGGAAGAAGTCGTTCGCTCCTGGTATCAGGGTGTTGGAAGACGATGGCTTGTGTTTTTTGAGGATTAAAAGTCACCCGCCATTTCCTGCACCAATTAGAAAATTAGGTCAGTAGATTTTGGGATCGAATGTTGAGAGAGCGAATATCTGTGGCAGAAATGATTAGTGCGGTATCATCCGCATATAGTTGGACGTTATCACGAGGATGTCGTGGGACAGGTGTATCATACGTATAAATGTTATATAGTAGAGGAGCAAGTATCGAGCCCTGCGGGACGCCAGATTGAGGTGTAAAAGGGTCGGATATGCTGTAACCAACTTTGACGCAGATCGATCGGTCGGTGAGGTAAGAAAATATTAATTTGACAATTTGGTTGGGCAATCGGATGCTCAGTAGCTTTCTCACTAGTCCGGCGTGCCAAACTTGATCGAAAGCCTTCTGAACGTCCATGAGTATGGCGGCAGAACAGCGTCGTTGCTTTAAAGCTCGGGTGACGATTGTTTGAAGACTTGTGGTGGCGTTCTGACAAGAGTGGCCCGGCCTGAATTCGAATTGAAATGCCGGAATTTTATTATTTTCAGTGCAGAAGTCCCAGATTCGTTCTTTCAACAAGCGTTCAAAGACTTTACCTAGGACGCTGATTAATGAAATAGGGCGGTAAGATTCAGGCTTTGTGGGGTCTTTGCCGGGTTTGGGGATGAGAACCACGTTGGCAGATTTCCAACAACGAGGAAAATAAGAAAAAGCAAGGCAGGCGTTCAGCAGGGCGCAGAGCGGAGGGAAGATCTCTTCTGGCAGGTTTTTTAGTGCCTGCCTCGAGATTCCGTCGTGCCCTGGGGCACTGTTTCTCCCCGCTCGGCACGCCAGCTGAACTCCTTCGATGGTGAATGGTAAAAGAAGCGGAGAGTTCTCATCAGGTGGGATGTGTATATGTGGACTTCGAGTAATATTTTGAGTCATGAGGTCGGTTTCAACGGCAAAGTCCCTAAGAAATTGGGGGTTATCGAGTGGTGAAAAGACAGTTTGTAGGTTATTTTTGAAGGCGGTGGCTTTGTCTTCAGATGTGTAGATCTTCTGTCCTTGCACTTCGAGATGTGATTCAACCTTTCTCTTGAGACCGACGAGGCGGTTGAATTTTTGCCAAAACACGCGCCCTTGTCTGAAGTCCAGTCCGGCTGTTTTGGCCTTCCATTTTCTCTGCTTTTTATATACATTTTAGCGGTGGTGGTGGAAGTCTCCTTCCCTTCGTTTGTCGATTCTTCGTGCGCATCTTGGCGTGGGGTACTTGCTGCTCTGTTGGGGTATCGCGTCATCACAGTGTTTAACTGGTTTATTGGATCGATATTTCTAGTAATGAATTTGTATCATTACACTACCATGTTTCATCTTGGGCTCATAAGGGAAGGCCATACCTGTATCATAAAATAAAATACAGAACTGATGTACATACTTTAAACTTAAGATATAGAAATATTCTCACTATACCTCGTCACCATACTGAGTTTTTCGAACGATCGTTTTCTTATTGTCTTTCTAAGCGTCTCAATAACATATCTCACTATTTCAGTTACTCATCACTACATAAACTCAAACGAGTTCTTTTTGGCTATTATTTTTCTCAACAATAATCAAGTTTTTCATATTAAAATATTATCCATCCTTTGTTATTTAATTTGCAAAACTAATGTTCTTTGTCTATTAATTTAATTTACTTATGTATTGTTCTTTTTGCTGTATGTGGCTTCTTTTTAAGGTTAAGTGGAAGAGCAGATGTATGTTGAATGCTAAATATATATTACATATTGTACTTTATTTATTATTACATACAAACTGAATCTCGCCCTATCTGTATAAACAAAATGTAACCTTATTTTTTAGTAACTGGTAATGAAGACTTTTATTATTATTATTATTATTATTATTTATTTTCCTTTTTGTGTCACCGGATTTACACCCGGCGTGTTTCAACGACAGTCGGCCTCAACAGCAAGACTTTCGTTGGGTGTCACTATTCTAGAAATGACCTAACAATGTTTGTCGCATCCAGGATTACAGATTTTTGCATTAATCGGTAGGTTGACTCAGGAATATCAGGAATGTCTTTGAGGGAAGTACTTAGTTTCTTGGGAATTAGCATCATACAGGATAAAACAACTGGAATGATCTTGACTTCTTTAAGATTCCACAATTCTTTTATTTCGGTCCTTAGCTCGGCGTATTTGCTTAGTTTTTCATTGTATTTGCTTTCTGTGTTAGAATTATTTGGGATCGATATGTCAATAAGCAGAGCTTGCTTGGATTGTTTATTAATGACTGTGATGTCCGGCCTGTTGTGTCGTACTGTTACGTCCGTCATGATAGTTTTATCCCAGTAGATCTTAACATACTGATTTTCGATAACTGGAGGGGGCTTATATTTGTAATATGGCTCGTTGTTTTGTGGATCAAGGTTAAGTTTTTTCAGCACTTCTAGGTATACTACTGTGGCAACTTTGTTGTGTCGTTCCAGATATTTAGTTTCAGCTATGCTTTGGCAACTAGAAAGAATGTGTTCAATCGTTTCTTGACTTCTGTTGCACTTTCTGCACCTATCTGTTGGTATTTCTTCCTTCAAGATATACTTTTGGTAACTCCTCGTTTTTATAACCTGATCTTGTATACCAACCATAAAACCTTCAGTTTCTGGGAACAGCGTTCCAGTTTTAAGCCATTCAACCGATTTAGCTTGATCTATCGTGTCTTTTTGTAAATCATGGATGAATCTTCCGTGCAATTCTTTTGAACGCCAATTTCTAATTTTATCTTCCTCATTTCGTGTATTAAAGGGCGTAAAGTTTTCCATGCTTAGGTTTAAAGGTGTATAACCCGTATCAGTTTTCACTATGGCTTTATGAAGTTGACTATTTTGGTGGCGGAGAAAACTCCTCAAGCCTGCAATTTGCTGAGTGCAAGCTTCCACAACATCTTTTATTCCTCTACCTCCTTTTTCTCTAGGTAAATTTATCCTTTCGACGGACGCTTTTGGATGGTGTTTTCTATGTTTTGTTAGCTCGGTTCTAATCTTTCTGTTTACTGCTTCCAGGTCCGTTTGAGTCCATTTAATTATTCCGAAGAAGTACTGAAGAGCGGATATGGCGTAGCTATTTATGGCCGTGGTAAGGTTTCTTGAATTAAGCTTACTTTTTAAGAGGTTGAAAAGGCGTTTTTCGAATTCGGTGGTTAATATGGCTTTTATTTCTTTATGTTCTATCTTGTGTGTCTGAAGAATTCCCAAGTACTTGTAGGGTTTGTCTGTCATGGCTTCAATATATTTGCCTGGCTCTAGTTCTATAGGTTCTCCTTCTTTTAGCTTTCCCTTTTCAACCGATACAGTTTGGCATTTTTCCATACCAAACGACATTCCGACCTCTGTGCTCCACTGGTGCATGAGTTTTAAGTTGGATTCTAGGTGTTTTTTGCACGCGGCATATAGTTTCAGATCATTCATAAAGAATAGATGACTTATGGTTGTTGAGTTTCGATCCGCTCTAATAGTTGCTCCATATCCTGTGTGGTTTAGGCCACGTGATAATGGGTTTAAACACAAGCAGAACCATAGAGCGGAAAGTGTATCTCCTTGAAAGATTCCTCTTTTAATACTGATAGATTCAGTTTCTAGTTCTGTGTGATTTAGGTTAATTTTGAGTTTTGTTTTCCAATTACTCATAGTACTTTTTAAAAACCTAACCACCACAGGGTGTATATTGTAAATTTCCAAAGTTTTTATTAACCAACTGTGGGGCACTGAGTCGAAAGCCTTCCGATAGTCTATATAAGCCATGTATAGATTTCTGTTCTTCTTTCTGATTTGTTCCAATATCACATTATCGATTGTTATTTGTTCCTTGCAGCCCATATATTTTCTTTTGCACCCTTTCTGCTCCTCAGTTAGAATATCATTAGTTTCTAGGTATGCGTACAGTTTATCACATAGTGCTGCAGTGAAGATTTTGTACATTGTAGGAAGGCACGTGATGGGTCTATATTGAGAAGGATCTTGGGTTTGATCAGATTTTGGAAGAAGATAAGTTACACCATTTGTAAGGAAGTCTGGTAGTTGGTCAGGGTTTCTTAGAGCGATAATAAATTGGTTGGTTAGGTGATGATGGGTAGCCGTAAGTTTTTTGTACCAGAAATTTTGGATACCGTCGTTCCCTGGTGCTTTCCAGTTGGCCAAGTTTTTTATTACCTTTTTTAGATCTTGTAATGTTAATATTATTTCTTCCATATGTAGTTGGTTATTGTTCTGAATTTCTGTTTTGATCCAAGGTGTATTTTCCTGGTGTTCGATTTCCTTCGACCACATTCCTTCCCAAAATGTCTGTAAGTCCTCCTTCTTTGGAGGTTGTCCTTTAGAACCAGGTTGTTCGTTAAACGATCTATAGAAGCCCTTCTGATTTTTTGGAAAGAAGTTGTTTTGGATTTTGCGTTGGTAGCTCTCCTGATATCTTTTTAATCTTTTAGAAGCAACTGCAAGTTTTTGTTTCCAGGTATCTAAGGTATCATCTATAATTGTTTTTATTTCATTTGTTGTTTTTCCTTCCAGTTGTTGTTTAATCTGGACCGGGATTTTATTTAGCAGCTTTTTGGATTTTTGCCCATTTGCTATTTGTTGAATTCTACCAATTTCCTTTCTTAAATTCTCGATTTTGGTACTAAGTCTTTGTTCCCATCTTGGTTTTTGAGGCGTACGTGTCTTAGGTGCTTTTAGTATTTTTTGTTTGTTGGCTTTGATTGTTGCTAAAGCTGCGCAATACACGTGAAGATGTATTTCCTCGAGGTTCATATCTGCATCCAATTGACATTCCAGAATTTGATTAGCAATCCCTAAGAGAGAGTGCGTGTTTGGAGTATAAATGAGTTTTGGTAGCGCCGGCCTGCTGGCAGGGTCGGATCCTCTGAATTCAGTAAGATGTTGTTGGTAGTTTTCTTCCCATAATGTTTGACGGTTGATTACTGAGGGTCGAAGACTTAATAGTGGTAGGTCAGCTTCAGGTCCTCTACTTTCTTGTTCCTGAGTCTCTGGGGTCTCATTTATAGGCTGTTGATTAATCTCCCTCTCCACCTCTGCCCTTATTTGTTCGATTGCAGGTAGAGGTATTAGGTTATTTCTTATGATAGCTCTACGTTGATCTGCTATTCGTTGTTCTGAGAGGTGATTTAGGTGTGGCATTTTCTCAATGAAGTGATTATGCAGTCGCATGCGGTACATCGTCATATCAGTCTCCAGTGCCGTAACTGTGAAAAACGAACGTATTACTTGTTTGTTGGTTTCATTGTCCCATTTCATACGTCGTCTTTCTGATTGTGCCTGATTTGGTTCAGTGGGTGCGACAGGCTGTCGCACAACACGTCTCCGAGGGGCCGTAGGTTCAAGCGGTTGATGGGGTACGTTTCGATGAGCGGTGCCCCCACCATTCTCATCTACATGCTGGACATCCTGACGGTTCCGATTGGAAGGACCAGCATCTAATCCTTCCCCGCCCGAGTAACGATTTCTTCGTGTGTTGAAAGCACTTTTTCTTCACACCATACGGGATGCTACCCCGCGTGGTGGTGGTTCTCCCTCTCGCGTTAGCCCATCTGCTGCAGATCCGCCACCGGGGATGGTTACCCGATCCCGAATCCCCAGAGATAGTTATCGGGGCTACCGACGTGGAGGTGCGAGCAGGAATTAGTAGGAGAGGCTATAAGAGACGCTTCACTACCATTTAATTATTATTATTATTATTATTATTATTACCATTATTATTATTATTATTATTATTATTATTATTATTATTATTATTATTATTATTATTATTATTATTATTATTATTATTATTATTATTATTATTATTATTATTATTATGTTCAGGATTGCAGTGGCCCAATATTTACGGCAAAATCGGGTTTGCAGTGGAATTGTGGGGCTTTTTTTGAAAAATAAAAGGCTAAAAAGAATATTATAAATGCGCTTCCAGGTATGACAAATTGCAGTAATGAAATTAACTGTCTCGACCCTTACTTCGTGGAATCTGCTCATATAAGTGTTTTAAATGAAATTCAATAGAACTAATCAAAAAGTTGAAAGCAATTCACTTGCAAGATAACTATAAACTCATTTCATTTGATGTAACTAATATGTTCACTAGAATTCCTCCTAGAGAATGTCTAATACTTGTAAGAAAATTACAAGAAGATAAAAATATTAATCCAGGAATAATATCAGATATACTTGATTTATTTGATGTATGCATTAATCAGAACTATTTCACTTTTGACAATAAGATATACATTCAAAATGAAGGTTAACCAATGAGAAGCCCTATATCACCTATTTTAGCAAACATTTTTATGAACAATTTAGAAGAGAAGATCTTTGAAAGTAATATTTCGAAAAATATTTTATTATTTTATTTTGGTATAGATATGTAGATGACATATTAGCTTGTTTTATGGGTAGTGAACGACAATTATATGTATTTTTCAACTACATCAATAATTTACACCCAAAAATTAAATTTACATTAGAAATTGAAGAAAATAGCTCAATGAATTTTCTAGGTTCAAAAATGCAAAGAGTTAATAATGTACTTGATTATTCAATTTACCGAAAACCAACACAGACTGATGTGACGATTACATTCAATTCCAATCACCCCATGTCACACAGACTAGCGGCATATAATTCAATGATACATAGAGCTTTTTCAGTTCCTATGAACAAATGTAATTTTGATAGAGAGATTAATACAATTAGACAAATAGCAACATCCAACGGTTATCCATTAGATATAATGAATAAGCTAATTAGTAAAAAAAAAGAAATAGTGGCATTACAACTAATATTTCCTAAACAAGCTGATGAAATAAAAACTTATAAAACCATCACATATGCAGGAAATATTTCTAATAATATATCAAAGATAATATCTTCAACAACGAATACAACAATTTCTTTCAAAACAGAAAGTGACGTCAGTACAAAATTGTTAGATGTAAAAACAAAAATACCACTATTGAAGAAGTCTGGTATATATAAACTCAAATGTCTAGAATGTAATGCTGTCTATTTGGGTCAGACTCTTAGGAACTTTGAAATCCGATACAGTGAACACTTACGAGCATACAGATTAAAACAACCAGATAAATCCCACTACGCTAAACATCTACTTGACACCAATCATTCATTGACACCTAACACAAAACTAGAAGTGCTGCATATTTGTGAAAAGAAACAAGAACTGGATTTTCTTAAAGAATTGGAAATTAGAACACATTTAAGAAACCCACAATATGAAGTTGTCAATGAACAGTTAAATCTAGGGAGTTCTCCACTAATAAACTGTCTTCTTAAGTGATAATTGTAAAGATCAGCAGATATAGTTTTCCTGGTTTTCTATATCATTGCACAGTTATACTGATCATAATTGGAAAAATTATATACAGGATATCACCATAGGGCTAATAATATCTAAGTTTCAATATTTGTAATATCACATCTTCTTCTTTTTTCTATAAACATATATTAAGTCAATCACAAGTTAGGTCACTTCTTGGTCTAGCCAAAAATAACTACTAAACATCAGGTAGGCATCAAATGAAATGTAACTTCTGTCATTCTGACGATGATATTGATTTATCGAAACAATTGTCAATTTTCTAGAATTTTCAATAACTTTTATTATATTGTGGAATTAACTAGAAACCGTGAGTTTCATTTAAAACACTAAATTACAGTAAAACTTCTATAACGTTCCTAGATTTCTTCCACCTATTTTTGACGATGGAAATGAAAGATATCATTTGTCGTCATACCAATGAAGAAGCTTCTTCTTCTAGATATTTTGATGAGTGGAATACCAAATATCCAAGCAATAAAAAGGAATGGCTGGTTCTTGAAAAGGATGAAATTGATAGTTTTTGGGAGTACTTATAAAAAAAGGTGCACTCAGATGTAGAAAGGAATCTACTCGAGAAATGTGGTCTACTGATACCTCAATACGTTGATCATTTTTTACAGCTGCTTTACCGCGGGACAGGTTTGAGCAAATATCAATTTTTTTGCGATTCGACAACAAATCTACAAGAGCTGAGCGAAAGGATCAAGACAAGTTAGCAGCAATAAGAGATATTTGGGATATGTTTGTTGAAAATTGTAGAAAGGCATTTGAATCATATGAACATGTTACCATTGATTAGGAGTTGTGTTTTCGAGGAAAATTCCCATTTAGGCAATATATAAAGTAAAAATCTGTACAATATGGTGTAAAAATTTGGGCATCCACTGATGTTAAAACGTCATATTTATGCAACCTTCAAGTTTATACTGAAAAATCTCGCGGAGGTGTAACAGATAAGAATCAAGGATTTCGTATCGTATCAGATTTGGTAGTACCCTACCATGCGAGCTGGCGAGGAATAACGACCGATAAATTTTTCTCAAGTGTTTCTTTGGCCAATTATTTATTGACGAAGAAACTCACATTACTTCTAACTGTTCTTAAAAATAAGCCAGACACATCAACACAGCTAAAGCTAACATCCAGGTCTATAGAATCATCTATGTTTGCATTTACGAAAGACCTATCGATGTCCTCGTACATTCCCAAAAATAATAGGATGGTACATGTAATATCAAGTCAACATGAAGTGAATAAAATTTGTCCAAACATCCAAAATAAACCATATATGATTTTGGATTACAATGCAACTAAGGGTGGCGTTGACAATGCTGATAAGCTTATGGGAGAGTATTCGTGTAGCCGAAAAACAGCTCGATGGCCATATAGGCTATTTATGAACATGGTAGATATTTGTGCCTCAAATGCTTTTATTTTGTTCATTGAGAAAAATCCTGATTGGCATAAAAAAATTACTCGCGACGACGATTGTTTCTTTTGCAATTGGGAGATGATCTTGCACGTATCAATATGGAGAGAAGGTCCCAATAAAAAAATCACAAGGTACATGTAAAATCGGTTTTACGAGATTGTGGACTAGTTGTAGAAGACCAACATATTCCTCAAGCAGTAACTCCTGTTATAAAACATGCTAGATGCTATCTGTGCTCTCGAAAAAATGATAAGAAAATAAACACAACGCCTGGTCTTTGTAAGAAGTTTGTATGCGGAGTCCATAGAAAAAAAATAACAAACAATTATATGTTCCACTTGTATGTCAAACTAAAATTTTAACAGACATAATTTTGTATGCATATTATATAATCATTTTGCCTCTTCCAATCATTTTTTTGTCATGGAGTGACGTTTTGTTTAGTTTAGTTATTAGATTTTTCGATGTTACCAATTTTTTTATAATATTAGGTATTTTATTTTCATTAAAATTAAAAAAACTCTTTAAAATGTTTTAGAGCGAATAATTTTTTAGAAATATTCGTAATATTTACAAAAATTTATATATTTATATTGGGTCTCTGATGGACCCGGTACCGGTATGTAGGTTAATTTGTAGGTCATAGGTATTTAAGGGTTTATCTTTATTTTCATCAAAATACACATTCAACTTTAAAATGTCAAAGATATGATGGGACGAATACGACTAAAACGCGTCCTCTCCCTTTTATTACATTCAAATCGTGTTGGAAAATTATGAATGCCCTTACTCAGCAGAATGAAACCACTAGTAAAATAACTGGAACTTTGACATTAGGAAGTATTGCTTTGGGACAAGGTATAATGGTAGATATTCAGAATTTTCCTGCGAGACCCATTGTGTTCTTCAAATTTGTCATTGCCATGTCTTGCCGTAAATTACGCAGAATAATCCATTTTTTTTCATACGATTTGTTAGACAGAAAACATTGAAATCTGAATATTTCGTCAAATTATTGTTTTGTACAGAGAGTATGTGATGGAGAATTCAATTTCAGTGCAGCTTATGTCGTTAGAATTAATTTCGGAAACAATTCATGAGAAAGGTCCCCATACAGTGAAGTAAAGCTAAACTGGTAGTTCCGCCAGTGTTTACCGAGAATTACATAAATGTCGGACCAAATTAAGTTCTCTGCACTTTGTGTGAATTGGAAGATGGCAGAGAATAACGCCGCTAGCGTGGTTTCCAGTTTATGCACTTTGAGGTTCGAGATAGAGAATTCTGCACGAATGCTAGCAACAGCCCTCAACAATAACACATAACGATTAATCTTATTATGCAGTTTACGTAATTAAGTATTGAATAATTTCAATCAACAGCACGTTCTAAACTGAAAATATTACTAACTATCATTTGAGTTATAGAACTATATACAGGGTTTCTAAAGTATAGACATACATACATGTGTAGACCAAATATAGTTTTTAACTACGATCTGAGGTTGCATATTCTCATTTAGTATCTCTGCGTTGAGCAAATCAGTAATTGACAAATTCAGGGAGGCTCTGTGAATAATCCGATTTTATCAATAAGAAACCAGACATCTCCTCCATTTCAGTTTTTGTTGGGCTGGTGGTTACATCATATCCAAACGTAATCATTTACAGGGTTCAACTACTCTACAACCTCAAGTAGTAGAATTCCAAAATGCTAATCTGCATTTGATTCTCAATGCCTATGTCCTCTGTACTATTCATACCATGTCACATAAGAAAGTAACAGTTTCTCCGAGAAATAATATCCAAGCGTCCTAAATGTGGATATCTGGAATTTTCCCAGCATTTCAGATTTTGTGAAAAACAAGTTAAATTTCCTCATATATTCTTCTCACTTGATACTTGGTCAGGACAGTTGTATTCTGGTTGGAGTTACCAATCATAACTTCTTGGATATCAATATATTCTTTAAGGTTTATATATTTACCTTCAAAGTATTCGATACTAAATTCTCTCAAGTGGCATCATTAGATATTACCGTAGGATAAGTCCGGGAGAGATGCCGATTTTTCATATCGACTTTGATTAATGCTTCCAAATTAACATGTCATAATCAAAAAATACGTCGTTAGATTCAACATTCATTTATCAAAACAGAAACATAAGTTTTATTACGCAATAAACATGTAACAAATATTATAAAAATATTTTTCAAAACTCTGCAAAAAGGCATCTCTACCTAACCCTGCGGGAGAGACGCCGTCAGATCAAGGTAGAGATGCAACTACACTGAACGCCTTTAGTTGTCTTCGTATACTCTTCGCCACATCCTGTGCAGGTTGCGTCATCATGATTTTCTAGATCTGAAGTGCTATCATGAAGAGATAAGCTTGAATCTTAGTCGCTGGACTCCTCTACCTGCAGTTTTGAGGTGTTCTTTTTTTATTTTGGCACCGTTTTCGCAGTAAATTTCTCCTTCTTAGATACTACAGGTGTTATAGCTCTCTTTGTGCTACGTTTCTTTTTGTTGAGATTAACTTGTTCGTGCTCTTGAATGCTTTTGCGCCTTTCTATGGCTTCTACATTATTTAAAATCACTGCGAGTTTTCCTACTTTTCTTTTAGCGTCTAGCACAGCAGCAGCTGGAATGGGATATACAATATCCAAGGCTTTTCCAGGCGTAATTTTTAGAGGAGTAGATGTTTGGGTTTGAACTATACACTCATCATCTAAATCGGCAGCACGTGAAGTTGAAGGTAGGGGTTTGGTAACTCGTTCCTCCTCTTGGCACCGCATTATCGCAGACGTTTCTTGTATGCCCCCATCGGTACCTCCATAGGCATAGTCTGGGATACTTTGCGGATTAAACGGGTGAATTCCAGCCGCCTTAAAACCTGATGATGCATTTTGAACAATTGCAGCCTTTCCCCAAGCAACACCTGGGAGTCATCCGAACTGTAGCCTTCCGATTTTTCTATCAGCATTGGATTTAACCCAAGTATCGCAAGCTTGATAAGATGCTGCCTTCAACGACTCAAAAAAGGATCTTTCGAGAGGTTGGAGATAGTGAAGGGAATGTGGGGAAAGGCAAAGCAGGACTATGTCATTCTCATCAGCGTATGTCAGAGCTTCCACTGAGCTGCAATGAGATATGTGGTCATCAAGAGTTGGGAGCACTTTTCCCGCAGTTTTTCTTGGGACGAAATGAAACTTTAGCCATTCGAGAAAAATCTATGTGTAGATGTAGGCTGACTTCTGATTCATGTACACAGTAGATAGTAGATCCTCGAATTCTGTTTTCTTATTTTTACCTTTGAGAATGCACGCAGGCGGCAAGAAAGTACCTTCCTCGTTGCAACAGCTTATAACTGTTATTGTTTTGCCCAGTTCCGCAGCCGTCAAAGTAGACACAACTTTAGAGCCTTTTTTGGCAATTACTTCGCCTAGCTGGTGCCCCGTCTCGTCCATGTTGTAAACACAACTGGTGTTTCTCCATTGTAGAAGCTAGCAGTTTAAAGTAGTTTGTAACTATATTTTTAGCCATGCTGAAGCTTCTACTGCGGGATAAGGCTTCAGCTTTTCCTAATAAGGCCAGTTCAGGATGTCTTCGTAAAAAGGACGTAAGCCAGTCGTAATCTGCTAGTTCAGCTTGTCTATCATTTTTATGGCGTATTTTCAACTGCTTGGTCAGGTGAAAAGCCATGCGCCTAACTTCAGTTCAAGTTGGTGTAAATCCTCTTGCTTGCAGTTTATTTATATGAACAACCATCTTTATTTCAGCTTCTTCACCAAGTAAACTGTCTGGTCCCATTCGTCCTTTTTTGGAATTGCCGGATGTAACTCTACGTTTTAAAGTTCTTGGTGGAATGCTAAACACCCTAGAAGCCCCATTCACATCCATTCCTTCTGCCACACTTCTTATAGCCTCTTGCAAACTTTCTTCGTTCCATCTACCCCCATTGGGACACCTTCTTTCGTATTTGCTTGGCATTGCTGCAATTAAATAGTTTTAAATTAGCGACGCATCTCACCCATACTCAAATCGGCATCTATCCCTATTTTCTGGGAGGGATGCCGACAGCCGTATCACAGTTGAAATTGATGCAAATAGTGCACAAATACAAGGACGTATAACCTCTTCATATGGTTTTCCACCACGAGCATTTAAAATTTTTACCAGGGCAATAATTAGGTATATAAGGTCTACTTACTTTATGCTCCGAAAAACTTTTCAGTGCACCAAAATAAACCATATTAGGCTAAATCGAAATACTTCAAGATTGCGCAATAGCGACGACCGGCTGTGACAAGCGTTGGTACATGACTGCCGTAGATCGCGACTTCGGTCTTGTAGGCTAGTACAGTCCGAGATATAAGCAATCGGCATCTCTTCCATACCGGCCTCTCTACCGGACTTACCCTATACTTGATAGTTATAATTACCACCACTCCCGCTGATACTAATTGGGCATCCTTTGATAAAATTGCACTGAATAATGGTGCAGTCTTCAAATTTTACTCCAAAATTTACTCCTAGGGCATTCAACAGGTAGGATTTGGCTTCTAAAACAGTATTGACAATAGTAGTCGACGTTGAGGCTGTATTTCCACCTTCTACTGTTATTGCACCTTCTAACATCCCAACTAAAAATTTGCTATTTTATAATAGTCGTGAAAATGTTTGGGCGATAAATATTATGAAACTATGTTAGTCTCAGAAACGTTTTCAAAATGTTCATAAAATATCTATAAACACAAAATGGAAACAATTCATGAAACATTATTTTTGTATAATATATTTTATAAGTGCTATAGCGACTACTATAAAACAGATATACAATGTTTATAAAAATACAATTGAATTGTTTTATGAAAGATTTATAAGTGTTTAATAAATGTGCTAGAAACTTCGTTAAATTTCAGTATGTAATACTTATATAATAATTAAAAAATTATTATATAAAGATTGCATATATGTTTTATAATTGAATTACATGCCACATTATTGTTATTGTAGCCGTATTAATAAATCAACTTTGTTTTATTAATGTGTAAAAAGGTAAATTGTCGTTAAATAGTTATATTGCAGAGTTGCTGGTGATAATAAATAAATGCATACATGAACAGCACCAACTTTAGAAAGATAATAAAAATATTCGACTGTTTTAACTTAATTTTTTTGTTCAAGTATTAGTTTCAGACAGAAAGAAAGTTCTGATGCGAAAATAATTTTACTGTGATTTATATGGTATAAAGGCAGTGTATTTTTCATGCGCTCTAATTCTATCAAGTTTTTCCAATGATTTTAGAAGATAAAAATGAAAAATATGAGTTTTAGTAGTAATATTTGAAATTACTAGTTGTTTTCATCTAAATTTGTTTATACTCGATGTTATTTTGACATAAAACTATTTGAAATAGTGAAATATATTTTAATCTTTAGAGATACTATTAAAATTTTATCTATATCTGATTATTAACATGGCTGCCAATGATATAACAGTTTAGTGAACAAAGAAGGTTTTATAAAATAATTTTCCAACGTTTGTGATAATTTTGAAATTCTTATAAAATATACTTCATTTTTAAAATAGCCCTATAAAACAGGACCGTATTAAAAAATATGATGAATTAAGGAATTGAAAATCAAATTTTACAGGATTATATAATATCAAAATTTTTGATTACGGTCCTGTTAGTTCTGTTGTTTGGTGTATCAACGTATTTTATCGATGTTCATAAAATAAATCACCAACTTTCGCGTCAAAATCAATTTATAAAAGGATCAACTAACTCAACTTCAAGCAGACATTGTGCTCATTCTTGCACTTAAAAAACATTTTTAATATTTCTGTTAACTTCTAACCTATGAATTTGTTGTTTATATTTGGTGGATGACGTCATAAGGATGATGAAAGTTCAAATTACGTTATTCCGTCAGGTAAGTGATTTTATTGGTACAATTAGGCATCATTTTGAATATTAGCATTCAAGACTTGTTTTGCAATAGGGAATGAACTTTTCTGTAGTTTGCTACAGTTTAGTTACCATAGGTAAATGCTAGGTTATAGTTAATAATTATTGTTTTCTTGGTTTTAGACTGTTGAAAATCGTTCAAACTACCGAAAAAGGTTTGTATAATTCAAATATTGTTCCTACTGCATGAGAAGAAAAAGTATAGTTGGTATGGCCAAAGATTATGCTGATAAATTAGTTTTAAACGCCAATTTTTCTCCTGGGGTTTGATGGTTTACAAAGTAATGTAAATTGGAACGAAATTACCTGATTAATGACGAGGTAGCCGAGGAAGAATTATCAAGAATGTTGTATGAAGCGGACAGAGATCTGGCCGAAACAGAAGTTGAGTCAAATCAAGACGACTAACTTAATTTTATAAACAATAAATGTTTTATGAAACCCTTACATAACACATATAATATTACTTTATAAATAGTATATAATTTTGTTGCTAAAATGTTCCTGTGATAAATTTATAAAACAATTTTGTTTCAAAAAGCTCAACTTGCTCTCATGGAACCTTTATATAATAAGTTGCAATCTTGAAAGCAACAATGAATGAATATTAAAATAAAATTATCATATAACCCGAAAGTTATAAAACAACATTGCTAGTTGGGATTAGTGCAATTTTATTATTCAACTGGATAATATAAGCTAAATAACCCTCAGCTACGTTAGAACGACGCCATCTAAAATAAGTAATTAAATGGGTAATACGCAAAAATAGGTACTTTATGCAATAAATGAATCTTATCAGGTGAATTCTGCGAAAAAATTACAATATCGTCACGACCAAATCTTACAGATTTTCTAGGCTCATAACTTTTGCTTTTTGTTTTCATAAACGCTTCCAATTCCATAAATTGCTTATTGTCGAGTTTGTTATGGAGCAATATCATGTGTTTCAGCATGGACCATTTGATCCACAGGGAATTCTGAGAATACTTTTCAGAGTAGAAATTTAACTGCATATACCTAATTATGTGCAATTACTGGTATCAGATATTATGAAGGTTAAATACTGTTATAGATATCAGACGATGATATTCAGTTATCGGAACAATTGTCAATTTTTTAGAATTTTTAATATTTTTCATTATGTTGTGGAATAAGTTAGAAACGTTGAGTTTCATTCAAAACACTAATATGAGTAGATTCCACGAAGTAAGAGTCGAGACAGTTAATTTCATTAAATACTGTTTCTTGAAAGTAAGCCAATAATATTGTGCCTCAAATGGTTTCAATGTCATTGTTGCTCTACCACCCTTGAAATATTTAGCATTCTTTTGGCTTCCAAGTGACCATAAAAAAGCGAGCTTTATCGACATTATGTATTATTTATTTATACTCTCATTTTCAAGAAAATTAATTTTTTCAACGAAAACAATAACAATTAAACAAGCGTCATAAATAAATAACTTCTTAGTAACCGCGAAAATTGTTAATTACGGATGCAATTCGCTCCTTTGGCAATCAAATACAAATAAAAAACTCTTCGAAAATGTAGTTCACCTTGTTACATCGTAATGTATTCGTGAGAAATGAAATATTGTGTACACCACGGGAGTTACTAGATGTGAATTTCCTCGGGAGACTTATTTTATCTCGTGCTAATAACCTGTTTTCCTTCGGGAGTTAACATCATATTAAGTCTCTTAATGTATAAATACAATATATCCTATGGACACACAAGAATACCCACCCCACTATATACGCTATATTGATTTTCCGTTATATTTGTGTCTCATAAATACAGGATAGATGCAAGCCAATAAGTGTAAACTGGACTAGATATGGCGTGACCTCATTTATATGTTCTATGAACGAAATGTTATATGACGCATCTCAAGTTTTTAATTACTAATCATTGAATGAAAATTCCGAAAGCGGTTTCTATAATAGGAAGGAGATCTTTACTTTCAGGTGTATCATTTTATAATTATCAGATATGAATTCGAAATCATTATTGTAGCTTCAACTTCAATTCTTCTGAAATAAAATACATTTATGGATGTCCTCCAAATCATAATAATCATATCAACATACTCCACAGTATATATAGCCTATCCGACTGGCACTCAATTACGTTAAATCAGTCAGTGGTTTGAGCTACTTCGAATACTTTCAGTGATATTAAAGTAGTCAGAAAAATTGCCATAACTATATTGAACTCACCCGAAAGTTCCAGTCTTTTGATGGTAATTATTTATCGTTTCAACAATGCTGCATATACTTATATATAGTTGGGGAAGAGGAAATGTTGGGATAGCTTTAGGAAATAACAAAACTACATCATAATAACTATATTAATCACTATAATTTATTTTTGTTGCACGATGTAATTAATCTAACTATAATTTTGTATAGACTTTGGTGAATCAAAAAGACGGATTTTTTATAATGGACGATTAAACACGAACATATGGAAAACCTTCTTGTTCCCTACTAAGGGGCATGATCGAGTGAGATTACTATTTGCACAAAACAAACAAAAGTGTATTTTCTACAGGTCCTAATTGTTTACATCAGTAGTACAAGCAATGTGAGCCCAACGTTCACAAAGCTGGCAGCGCAACCAAGCTTCTGATGATGTCTAAAAACTAGGATAAATAGAACTAAATACAATCGCATTCAATAGCATTCTCATGATTTCTGCTAAATACTTTATGGTGTGTGTGTGAGGGTGTGTGTGTGTGTGTGTGAGTTAATGACACTGGTCAATAAACTTATATATGGTTTTTTTTCTCATTTTTTCATTTCATTAATTTTTTTTGTGCTTATTTACTTTTTTTTTACCTATATATGTTTTTTTCCTCATTTTTTCATTTCCTTCATTTTTTTTGTGCTAATTCAGTTTTTTTTCTACAATATCATGTTAGTACTTTTAGTTAAGTTATACAGGAGTCATTTTACTTCTATCTCTTCTGATGCTAGTATATTTGAAAGATTAGCTGGTAATGCTATAAACTTGGAAAGTTTACTGTGAAATGGTTTTGATGCTGCTTCATTGAATGTACACTCAAAAAGACAATGTTCCAATGATCCGATCTCGCCACATCTGCAGTTCTCGTTTTCTGTTAATTTAAATGTCTTCATACGTTGTGGTGTGAGGCAATGTCCTGACCTTATTCTAGTAAGGGTTCTAAGAAATGATCTATCACTTTCTTTGTGGAACCAGTGTTTGTGTTCAACTGTGGACTCAATAACTTTATATGTTTGTCCCCCAATGTATTCTGAGTAGTGCTTCTGCCAATCCTCTTTTAATTTCATTTTGATTTGTTTGTTTATGTCTGATATCGGTAGCTTGAAATTTATTATATTTTCTCCTTTTCTGGTAGCACTTTTTGCTAATTTGTCCACGATTTCGTTTTGAGGTATGCCACTATGTCCTCTTATCCACTATTCTAATCTCCTTATTTGGGTTTGCTAAAATATCCAGAAGCTCCCAAATTTTTGCTACAATATTATGTAAATCTGAGCATATTTTGAAAATCTTGAATCGCTCGCTTTATCGAGCCCTGGCTTTGGGAATGGCGGGGCTTCCCAGGTATTATTTTCACACCATCCCACATATTTGCTAATTCTTGGATAATTTTATTTGCAAACTTCCTACCATTATCACATTGGAGAATGGATGGGGCTCCCAAAAGAGTGAAAATGTCCATAAGTTGTTTTGCTACTTCTGTTTTTAATGTGCGCAGTACAACAAATTTGGTCAAATGATCTTGATAGGTAATTTAAAATGAATTTAAATTAACTATCTGGTTGTGCGTGTAAATCTATAAGATCCACTTGACACCTAGAATTCATTTCACTCGTCAAAATTGGTTTTATCACATTTCCTTTTTTCTTGCCCTTTGCCTTCTCTGACATACTTCACAATAAGATAAATACAACATAACTGCTTCAGTAGTAATGTTGTTGTATTTGTTATCAATTTATTTCACTAATCTGTTTCAGCCACCATGGCCAGTTGCCAAATGAGCATCGTGTATAATTCCATAAGTTTCTTCATCAGTTGCAAAATATTTTATGCTACCCCCTTCTTTTAATGGACTTGTTAATTTTTCTTCCTTTCCTACCACTATTATATCGTATCTTTTTAGCCAGCGGTGATCTACATAACTTTTATTCTTTTTTTTTTTAATTTAGCTGCCTTTACTTCCAATAATACTTTTTCATACTGATGTTGGTGTAAATAAATAGTATTTTTGTTTTTTTGCGATACAATCTGTTCTAGTTGGTTTTTAAATTTTTCTTTTCATTCCATTGTTTTCCAAAATTTTTAACTAAAAAAAGACGTGTGGCACTCGGAGATTGCCGCGGTAAAGCTATTGCATAGAGTTTTACACTTTGACATTCACAATTTCTTTTTCTTTTTAGTTTTTTTTTAGCTCTTTATGCTTTTCTTCTCTATAAAAAGAAAATATCTAGGTATAAATAATAGGTATGAATAACTAGGTATTAATAGTGTAATTACACACCAAAACAATTATTCATTCAAAAAATTTGAACAAAAATAACGATATCAAGAGTTTGATCATCGAATTTCGCGCGATGTACATTCATATAGATATAATATCATATATACTTTCTCTGCGCGGCATGAAAAGTGTGTGAGTGTGTATATATAAAAAGGGTTACTTTTAATATCGCTCATCTTAATATCAAAAATTTTGGTTATCTTTATAGCAGTATTATATATAAATTAACAAAACAAAAAATAAAACTGCATTTGTGAGAATAATAATAAAATGTATGTATATAGAGTACTCACTAATTTTCTTTCACTATTTTTTCGTGACTTTCTTCATTAATAAATGCACGTTGTTTAATCATATTTAAAACAAATTGTACACAAATTATACGAGTACAGATATTCACTGTTGTACATAGACTATAAATACTTATACACCAATGGCGAAACTAAATAGTATCACCACTGTGCCGGTCGAAGTGAGGGGTGTTAGGTTATTTTTGTTACAGAATTTCTGGATTCGGTCTCCCCGCTCAAGGCCCGCGAAGAAGCTATGCAATAGCTTGAAAATATTGTTTTTTCAAGAATTAAAATTTTAAATCTATAATTATGATAATTTCAACTTAATTGAGTCTAAATATCCTAAATTTTATCCAGAAATCTTCAGTACTATGGCATTAAATTGTAATGTAGTTATTGTAGGGTACATAAACATAATAATACGAGTATAACCATTATAGATAGAGCACTTGCACGAAATTTGTAACGTGAAATAGCAGCGCCTACAGAACTAGGCGAAACGGTAGTTCGCGTACCACTACAAGTGCGCATGCGCACCACATTACTAGCACTTGCGATTTCGTATTTAGTATGCTCACATTTACCAAAACGACATGGTGATTGTGAATTCAATGTACATTTCCCTTCTTTGAAATTATAAATGTTAGTTGAATGCACATTACCCAAACGAGGAGGCAAATGTGCACATTTACCGGAAAACGTGTACATTTGCCGCAATATCTACTTTCACCGTAACATATACAAGTAACAATTTTATGATAGGATATAGTTCAGGGCGTCTTATGGATGCGAAATAGTTAGTCTTGTTCCTTAAATCCGTTCATTTCAAGTTTTATTAACACTCACAACTTTGCATTCCATTTTTTTGAGGGAGGTTTAATATCATCGTAAGCATCTTAGACCATTTCATCGTTTCGCTATTTCATATGTTATTTTTGAAATTTAAATTTTGATTCCACATTATTAATTCCTCATCATCCATGTTGAAAGTTCAGAAAACAAAATCAAATCCTCAAGGAACATTCGAAATGTTATCGAATAATACTTGACAGTCCGGTTGAAATAGAATTAACTGTTCTAAAGAATCAAACTTACTTTTTCTACAACTGCTATTAAAAGTAACATATATCTCATAGCTTACTTAATTTCGAAACCGTATATTGCTCACACGGTGAGAAATATCATTTCTCACTGCCCTGCTCACACTACATACATTTATACGGAGAATCCAGTAGGGGATCCTCGATGCCCAGCCAATTTCAAAAACTTATACTCGATGCCCAGTCGTTTCCGGTGGGTGGTCCTCGATGCTTAAACTTTTTCTACAAAACTATTTACTTGTATTCTTCAAATTTGTGCTGTTGTAGAAAAAGTATAGTGTGCAACATGTGGGAAAAGTACTTTTTTTCACTCGTGTGTTCGCGGCATTCGCCCTTGGCTCGTACTACTTCCACACTCGTTAGAAAAGTTGAACGTTTCTCACTTGAAGCACAATATACCATTTTCTCCGATCGTGGGAAAAGTGACACTATTTTGACTTATTTTCTATGCGCAAAGCTCAACATTCCAGAATAGTGGGCAGTTGCTAAGCAATTAGAAAATAACAGTGCGGTAATATTCTTACCGCACTGCTGTAGCGTGCGGTAATGTTACAAATGGATTATTACAATAAAATGAAACAAAGTATGGTTTTAATTTTTATAGGTATTGATAAAGTTGTTATAAAAGAAACATCTAATTTATAACGATATTCTTGAACACAAATTAATTGTAGTTAATATTCACATTTATTGTACAGTTTGTACAATTTGTAAATTGTACTGGAGGGCAACGAGTATTTATAGACGTTGAAGCTGCATGGCTAATTGTTTGGTTTATCTCGTTTCGATCATAGAGAAACCTATCTAAACTTACTTGATTACATCTTGAATTAAATATTTTCAATTAACTTTTTAAATGTAAATCAACGATCGAAGAATGAATAGTATGTATGATTCGTGGGAAAAGCATATTCCCAAACTCCTGTGTTACCAGACTCTGTTTCTGAAAAGATTATCAAGCTATATGCTGGATAAGCTTATACATCAGATACATGATTTCTTTTCGTTCACTACCATTTATAACAAACATATAACAAAAGTGTCAATATTTCCACACCCATGAGCATTCGCTATATGTACACCTCATGGTAAGGTGAAATACCTACAAATGAGACAACTTTCTATATCTAGATTATAATAAGTGTATTTTACTTGGTATTATTGCAAATTTGATCACGCTAGATTTCTTGCCAAATGTAACTACCAAATTAGGATTGAAGGTACTTTCTCATTTATGGTTTTACACATTTAAGTTCATTAGTCACTCACTATTATGAACTGTGACGAACAACAGCGCATCTAATAAAAATTATTCTCAATTGGAACAAATTTGAACATGATACTTTAATTAGCAGAACTGTTATATATGAAGAGTTACAAACCAAACAATAGATGTAGGTTTTTTGTTATTATGAACAAAAAAGTTTCAGATTCAAGTTTCAAGTCAGAAAAACATATTATGTAGTAAATCAACCTCACATTTGGGTTACTTATATTCAGTCTATTTAGGATGAATGTAATTTGAAACTTCCGGATAGAAAAACAATCATAATTTTCTCCATACACAAAGATTTTTTTGGTATTTTGAATCATAATATATTTTTTTATTTACTGATTATATCTGTAGTATATTATTGCGTGACATATTCAAAACGTTGCGTTGTGGAGATTTTAAGAACGATAGGTATGTGCACCTACTTTAAAACCAAATGATGAAGATGAATCTTAGAAACGTGGGAAGAAAGTGCGTGATCTAGATTGGGCGAAAGAGTCAGTGGCGTCCATCCATTACCGCCGTAAAGTTGAAATAACATCTTAATAACGTATGGTCCTAAAGTTTTTGGAAAAATTTTAAATGTTAATAAATTTTTCCAAATTCTTTTAATTGTAAAAGCACATGTGGCAACAATAACCAACACTAATAACGAAAAATAATTACAAATTACATTATGGATAGTGGCCCGTTATCCTCAATGAGTCGTAAGTTTCTTCGGACTTGTCCCATCTTCCTTTGGACAAGAGCAGGTTCTATTTCTCTAATCTTTTGGAAAATGCGACGCCGCAATTGATCTTAATTTGTAGCTTCCCATCCTTTATCGTACACTTTCCTCGATAGTATTGACCAAAATTCCTCTATTGGCCTAGCCTGAGGTACATTAGGAGGATTGTCCAACTTAGGTACAAAGTCAATGTTATTTTCACTCAACCACTGTCTGGTAATTCTAGCATAATGGCATAAAGCTAGATCAGGCCAAAATATTATATTATCGTTGAGATGATGTGTATTTAAAAAATTAAGTAATTTAGTGAGACATCTTTGAATATAAAGTTCCGCATTTAAGGCTTCTCCCCAAACACGACCAACATACGGCTGTGAGATAAATCCTGCTTCAGAAATGACACACCACGCTAAAACTTTATCCTCAAATTTCGATTTACTTTCAAATTTAACATTGTCTGGTGTATTTTATATGTTATCGGTATAAAACCCATCGTTTCCTTTAATCTCTGAATGGGATAAAGTAAAATATTTCTCATCATCCATAACAATCAATTTATTGGCAAAGTGGATACGCCTTAATGCGCGGCAACAACGCGGAATTCTTTCTAGCTGGTCTGCGGTGTATTTTGGTGCCTTTCTCCGTTTCCTAAACACTGGGTTTGTGCGATCAATTGTTCTTAATGCAGTGGTTTTTGAAATACCAAATCTCCGGGCTAATTTTCTCTGAGAAACTCCAACTTTGTCTTTAGCAGCTTCCATCAGTCTTCTTTCTCTTCTTACACTCAAAATTCTTGGTCTACCGCTTTTGGGTAAATTAATGCACGGTATACCCTCTTCACAATTCCTTATAGTGTTGTAAATGGTTGACTTACTTTTATTTTGCTCTTGGTAGATTGCAACAATATCATGCTTAGGTATTCGTCCAACTAGATTGTAAATGCCCTGACGAATATCTAATTTTTAAGACATTTTGCTACAATCGATTTGCAAAACTAAAGTCTCATAATCAAACTTGATTACGTGTGACGTTTTAGTTTCAATGGCAACTTGATTAAACGACATTGGGTACAAAAATAAATAATTTAAAAATTTTTCAAAAACTTTAGGACCATACGTTACTCATTTATACTAGATCTATTTAAACAAAATTGTCTGATGAAGTTAACCAAGAGGACTAAAAATAGAACAGAAATAACACTATCAACAACACTATTACTTTCGATTCTCATGCTAATTTTGATTACCTTTAAATACCTCACTTGAACTGAAACTATTGATGTTCTTCTTCCATGATAATACGTTGTACCTTGCGAAGTTGTAATTCTTTTCAATTTTGCATAATCCATTTATACACTGTTTGGTATTGCAGATATTTTAAGTGCTTGAAATATATTCTTCGAATAAATAAATTGCTTTCAGTTCGATTTTAAATATTGACATGTTTATGTTCTCAGCAGAATTTGATGAAAGTGCTGATTCCTAATTATCAAGATCAAAGTCTCTAACTACCGAGGATTTGGAATAAACTCTTTCAACAATAATATCTCGAACATCAGACACAATGACACCTGAAATGGGGACTCAAAGCCAATGTATTTACATTACTGTGTACCGAGCTCGGTTCTAGATATAAAAGGTATAAGACTCCTTCACAAGTTATTAGAATGAACCATTTCATTCATAATTCATCCTCAATTTCACATCAAGCAAAACAATGTATCTTATTTCTTCGGACGAAGAAATGAAGCAAAGTCTATGAAGTATTACAAACGTATGCAAAGTTTTCTCAAAATAGAAAATTGCAGTTTCTAGGAGAATTTTCCATTTGTTTCCTTTTCTGAAAAAAAGCAGATGAATTCAAGAATTCAAAAGAGAAAAGGAATTTAAATATTGGAAATCAGAGGATGCTCCTTTCCATTCATACATTATTGTAAGTCATTTGCTTAATTATGGAATTCCACATAAATAAATACACAGAAACAATTCCGTTTACATTCAGACATCCCTCAGAATAATATCTTCTCTGAGTCTGCCTCAAATATAAGTACAATGGAATTCAAAGTTGTTACCTATTATTTGGAAGGATCTCAAAACACATCCAATTGATTAATATAATGTTCATATACTGAGTCACTATGCCAGTGGTTAGTTGCCGGGTGGATTGAGTAGCTCGGTGACGCCACTGCCGGTCCCAAGCCCGGACAAAAGAGGAGGGTTCCTAGGTCAGGCTATCAACCTACCTAGGGAAAGAAATACAAAGCTCATAGAACCGAAACTTTGCCTTGGAACAGGATTGGATGGAAGGTGACAAACTATGATGGAAAAAGGATTAGGAATTGGGAAAAAAGGGACATTATACGATTTGCAACCTGGAACATAAGGTCTTTCGATAGTAAAAATCAAGAATTGATAATAGAATTAAACGATCATAAAATTGACATATGCGCACTACAGGAAACAAAAAAGAAGGGAAAAGGTCAGAGAGAATACTTCTTGATATATAGCGAATTGGGTAGAAGCGAATCTGCAAAAGAAGGAGTAGCAAATGCTGTACACAAAAAATACAAAGGCAACATAAAAGGATGCCAGTACATATCTTCAAGAATATTGATTATACATTCAAACACAGGAAACCAGGAACTGTTCGTAATTTAGGCGTATGCATTAGAGGATCAGCTAGAAAGGGAACAGTTTTATGATCAACTCCAGAATGTCATTGAGTCGATACCACGGAATAAACCAATGGTAATGCAAGGAGATTTTGATGCTTGTGTTGGCAATGATACACTGCCGGTAATTGAACAGCGGTTCAACGAAAAAATATTGAACCACAATGGAGAACTTTTAGTTAACATTTGTGCACTTAATGAGTTACGCATCAATAACACTTTTTTTGATCACAAGCCACAATACAAATATACTTTCGGTAACACGCGAGGACAGAAATCAATGATTGATTATATAATAACTTATAGAAATTTGCAACCACCCCAGATAGTGGACATAAGAACTCTTAATTCAGCTAACATCGGTAGCGACCACAAATTGGTACTTGGAAGGATCAAAATGAAATGTATACTTTGCAAAAGCAAAGAATGTGGCATAGTTGTGGAGAAGATATGCATGGAATCGTTGTATGATGAATCAACCCGGAAATTATATCAAAGACGACTCACGAAAAAATTAGAGAGGGAACCAATAGATGAGACAGATCACATTAACAACAGCTGGGAGAAATTGAGACTAAATATTAGACAGGCAGCAACTGAAGCACTGAGAACAAGAGAGATAAAACAAGGAAATACTGGTCCCAACAGGACGCCCTGGTTCTGTGAAGGAATCAAAGAGCAATGTGAGAGGTAAAGAAGAGCTTCTGTGATATATAGATGAACAAAGTTCCTGGAGGATTACAAATAGTATAGGAGAATAAGAAACATCACCAATAAGTTAGTGAGACATGTCAAGAAGACACACTGGGAAACTTTTTCGAAGAGGATGGAAAGCGACTTCTACGCACTCCAATAACAGATATGGCGGCTAATAAGGGACCAGAGAAAAGAGACACATGAGCTGATTAACAGTAATCGTATACCGAAAAAGGATTGGTTGAAATATCTGAAGAAATTGTACAAGAAACAGAACATTGAAAATGAACTTAACACACCTGAAATAATTATTACCGACGACATACATGTGAGCAAAGAAGTCATAGAATCTGCTGTAAAAAAGATAAAAAACAGGAAAAGCGCAGGACCCGATGGTATTACCAATGAGCAATGAGACGAACAGCAAGAATTCCGCTCAGGAAGATCATGCACGGCCGGGGACAAATAACCGGAAAGTCGATCGAATATAACCGCCTAGCCTTCATGTGTTTCATCGATCTAGAGAAGGCGTTCGATCGCATACAGTTGGAGGATGTGACACAACTGCTCTACGACAGACAAGTGCCTTAAAACATCATTAAAAAAATTGAAAATACATATGAGAGCAACACGACCCAAGCTAAGAAAGAGGGTGAATCAACAGAGAAAATAGAAGTAAATAATAGCATGCGACAAGGAGACTCCCTCAGTCCCATGCTGTTTAACATTATTATGTATGAAATAATAAAGTAGGTACGCAAACTGAAAGGGTACAAAATGGTAGACAGAGAAGTCAAAATACTATGCTACGCCGACGACGCTGTACTCATAGCCGAAAGCGAGGACGACTTACAAAGACGTGCATAGATTCAACACAACAGCAAAGAAGTTCAGAATGAATATATTAGTGTCATAACCAAATGCATGACTACATCTAGAACAACACTTATATGTAAACTTGAAATAGACAACAATATTGTACAGCAGGAAATGAAATTTAGGTATCTTGAGATAGAAATATCCGGGTACGGTGATGTTGAGACGGAGGTGAGAGGGCAAGGCATGCAAGCATCGAGAACAGCCGCGTGTCTTAATGATAGCATATGGAGCAACAAACACATAGGAATAGAGGCTGAAACCAGAATATATAAAACAGCTATTAGACCCATTCTAACATATACTGCGGAAACCAGACCAGATACCTCGAAAACAAAACAAATACTGGAGACAACAGAAATGGAAGTAGTGCGTAGGATGGCAGGCAAAACACTGTGAGATTGAGAGAGGAGTGAGAAAATCAGAAGAGCATGTAAAATTGATAATATCAGTGAATGGAGCCTGCTAAGAAATAGAAAATGGAATGAGCATATTAGCCGCATGACACCCGACATATTGGTAAGGATAACAAGGGATAAGTCACCAATGGGACGGAGGAACATCGGAAGACCCCGCAAACGATGGAGTGACTATCTTACAGTGGACTAAAGAGAACATAGAGACGAAGAAAAACAAGCAAATTTGGCTTACATATAAAAAAAAGAAGAAGAAGATATACTGAGTATTTTTCATAGTAGACATCGGTTTTTCACCAGAATTTGACTTCTTTTACTAATATCAGCAGAAGTTTCAGTCGAACTTTGTCGATTTCAAAGAAAAATTTGCTGCTGTTTTAAAAAATGTTCTTGACAGTATTGATAATGAAGAAGCAGCGTATTTAAATTGTTTCAGAGCTTGCGAAACTTTAAACTCTTAAAACGAGGACAATAAAAATTTAAAAATATATTCCAAAGATGAAAAAAATTAGTAAAAATCAATGTCTTTGATTTTATAAAATATATAGAGAAGGAGTTAAGACCGGATCTTCTGAAGCATATTCCGGCAAATAGAAATGTTTGAGTAGGACTCATAGCTGAAACGAGTTTATTTTATCTCTTGAAAGATTTGTGATTAGAACTTCAGCACCTCTCGGTAGAAAACGAACAACAATTCCAAGAAAATGACAATCATCAAAATAAACAAAATAATAGTCATGGATAAATCAAGATGGTAAGAGTGCACAAAGATGAGCCCGATTCTTATAAAGTGCCTACCCTTCAACCACATTATATAACTTCGATTGATATATTCACTAATGCAGAGTTGTATATAGCTAATGGTTAACTATCAATGCTGAACATTGATTTATGAGAAACACCTGTTATAGTAATACCTCTAGACGAAAAGGAATGTTCAAGCTCTTGTCCAAAAATTCCAAAAAGAAAACCAGCAAAAGTCGAGTGAAAAAATCCAAATAATGAAAGTTGAAAATTTAGAAAAAGGTAACATTGAGACTTTTAATTACGAGTTTCTAGAAAACAGACTACCAAACCCGACAGAACATAACCAAAGTGTAGAAGAAAATAGAACTGTCTGTGGGTATGGTGTACACACTTATATAAATTGAGTGAATGGAAACGACGAGTACTCAGTGTGTATATGTTTATTAATATGCAGCTAAGCGCTTTCGGCCATTAGGCCATTATCAAAGCTGTCCTATAAAATTACAATGCTTGTCAAATTTTTGAAAAAAACAGTTTAAAAAGTTGAACTTACGTCATAAAAAGATCCAGATTGGCCATTAGGCCATTATCAAAGCTGTCCTATGAAATTACAATGTTTGTGAACATTTTGAAAAAAACAGTTTAAACAGTGAACTTACGTCATAAGAAGATTCAATCTGGATTGTTTTTTTCAAAAATTTTACAAACATTGTAATTTTATAGGACAGCTTTGATAATGGTCTAATGGCCAAAAGCGCTTAGCTGCATACTAATAAACATATACATACTGAGTACTCGTCGTCTACATTCACTCAATTCAGAAGAAAACATACTCAAGTCGATTCAAAACAGATAATTTTAACGATTCACTACCAATGTTGAGTATTGATTTACTATAAAAATCTGATATGGTAATACCTCTAGATGAAGATGATCATCAAACTCTTGTCCAAAAAAACGCAAGAAACCCGCTAAAATGTGTTGAAAGCATCCAAATAATGGAAGTTGAAAGTTCAGAAAAGTATAACATTGAGGCTTTTGAATACAAGTTGCAAGAAAACTCACCACCAAACCCGACAGAGCATAACCAAGGTAGAGAAGAAAAAAGATCAATTAGTGAAGCAAATGGAAATATTCCAACACCTTCGAAAAAGTATTGTTTCGGTTTGATAAAGGTAAAATTGAAACTGTTAAACGGAAGCTGAAAGCAAAAATTCCCACCGCAGCATCTCTACAATAGCAACATTACCACCGGAAAAAAGGAGACACAATAAATTATGAGGAAAGACAAAAGTAGAAAGGAAACAAAAAATAATTAAAAAAGTTAGCACGAAGCCAGACACTACAAAAACATCAAAACATGAGTTGGAATCAGATAGTATTTTGGAGGTAGGAGAGTACTGCATTGTGAACTATGATGGTACTCAGTTTCCTGGTGAAGTTTTAGATAAAAATCCAAGTGGAATGAAAGTTAAAGCTATGACACCCAGCGGAAAAAATTGGAAACGGCCAAAGTGTGATGCTTTTTTGTTGTATGACTTAACCTGTCTAAAAAATTCAGAAACTAAAACCAGTTAGAAAGCGGGAAATTTATGAAACGAGTCGTATTTATTAAGTGAACGTGTTTTCAGGCCAAATATCAAATTGGTTGGGCTGTTTTCCTTTAATTTTTTGTTTATTTTGTGTCCAAATTCATTTTTCAAAAATGTTTATTTGCTATTTTAGTTTTCTCTTAAAAAATACAAACAAAACTGTTTTTTAACACAAAATGAAACGAATAAATAATAAATTCTCCAAACTATGTATAATTTTCGAAAACGGTCAAACACTCACAGTTTTGAGGTCAAATTCTAGATAATTTCGGTCAACTAATATAATCAAAGTGAGCAAAGACTAAATGACAAATACCGTGTATTTTTATTATCTAAGGACTACTTTGTCATGGAATATTTATTAAGGGAGGTGAGTAACTTATAAACGAATTACATATATGTTTAATAAGGTAGCGCGGTCAAACACTGACATAAAAAAATCCTTATCCGGTCAATTACTGGTCTTAGCCTGAAAAATATAAATTGTAATAATAATAAGCTCAATAGAAAACAAATTAATGGTTTTAAGGATTAAAACTAACTTTCCGCATATGTGAAACGCCATGGACAATATTCTATCATACAATTGTCACTTGTATAGACTTTGGGAGGCTGTATCGTGATAACAACCCGAAATTACTCCAAAATTGACCAAAAATTTGATACTTCGAGTACCACAGCACCCGTTGTACTGGCTCAAGTGAGTTAAAAATCAATAAGGTTCATTTAGAAAATTGGTCTCTTGTATTCACTCCGGAGGCTGTATCGTGCTTACAAACTGAAATTTCTCCAAAATGACAAAAATGTCGTACTTCAAGTACCATAGCACCCGTTGTACTAGGTCTGGTGAGCTAGAAATCGATAGGGTTCATCTGTGAGATTTACTGAAAATAATAAAAGGAATCCAATCTTTTATGGGAAAACAAATACTTTTCGCGCCTATTAGATAGGGTTGAGTGTAGATAAAGTAATAAATATTACTGCCTAGTCGTCCAATGGAATGTGACTTTTCAACGTTTCCAAATTTTTTGACAGATTTATTTCCGTTTAACCTAAGACCGTGAATCGTACCATCAAGTTTCACCCATCATTTTTATACCTCAAGCCCTCTCATTATAAAAAGAATATACTAACTGAGTTAAGAGTCTGTCAACGAAACACAAAATATGTTTCTGACAACCAAACTCTATGCATTACCCTCAAAGAAAACTCCTGTGGTCATATTAGGGGAATACGGTGGTTGTTGAATACGTTTTTTATGCTGCATTATTGTAATGCACAAAGAATAGTTTGAATTAGTATAAATTGATACGTGGAATGCGCAAATTTCAGTGACCGTCTCCCTTTGACACAAACGACGATTCTCAATTATCATTTACTTCAATTTAGAGGTATTGAGATCAATTCGTTGTTCTTCAGATTGGTGTTTGTTGAAATTAAAATTCCTTTTGAGAGATAATCTACTTTTATACACTAAAGCAAACTACTCCAGTATTCTTATATTGCGCAGTATCATAGACATAAAAGATTATCTCTTTAAAAGCACTTCATCCAATCAAGAACTGGCCCATAACAGAATTCTGAGAATACTATGGAAAACCCACGCGACGAGTATCAGTATGTGACAGAAGCTGAACAAAACTAGTAATCCTACAAAAATTGGGATCACGTTATGAAAATTGACAGCGATATAAAATATCACAATTTGTGTTTCAAGGTGAAGATCCTGGTAAGAGGAGATTATCCTGGATGAAAAATTTGAAAACATCTTACTACATACTACCACTACTAAATTTTGCAAGAATATGGAGGATAATTGTGCCAACTCAAAAACAAAATCGGTGATACCTCTAACCAGTCGTTTATAGTGGTAACTAACCCACTATGATATGGCCATTCGTAAGATTCAACCTTTTTTTAAATCGATCATTCTCACTTGAAATACGGGTAAATCCATCAAAATAACATATAGTCAGTGACATAGAAATCCGAACACCCGTTAATTTTTGGCATTGGTCCGAGATATTACGCAAATATCAAGCTGTTACGATTACTTTTTAAGCACGATACATTGACAATGCTGTAAGATATTGTGCAGGGAATCAGGTGATATCAAATAAACATATTTTATTAAATTGTACGTACAAAACCAATCATAATTACATAAATTTATTATAAAAATGGTGTGAAAAAGAAAGAACCTGTGCATCAGAAAATAGTAGAACTGGAAATAATGATCGGAACCATTCCAAAGTAACGAAGGGTAGTTAAATAACATAATAAATAATTACCCATAATGATAGACTCAGATGATTATACGACTGATTATGGCAAGAGGAAAACGGATGTAATGGAAAAAGATGCATTCAGAAGATCAAACAATATCGAGAACGCCAAGAATAGAAAATCAAAATGCAAACAAAATGTCGGATATGTGGAAACTAATGAATCAACCAGCAGCCGATATGAAAGAAATAAAAGAGCAACAAGGAAAATATATGGAGAGCATCAAACAGGAAATCAAAGAAAAACAGGAGTATGCGAAAGAAATCAAAGATCTGGAAAATGTTATTGACCGAACTAATGAGGAAATTGATCAACTAAAGAAGCAAGTTACTCTGTCAGTGAAAAACTAGAGAAACTCTAAAATGAAAAACACTTAAATAAATTCTGTATTCGGATATCGAAGTGGGCCGGTTCGTACTTACCGCAAACAATAATTGAAAAGAACAGGAATGTCCAACAGATAGCGCTCAAATTCTAATATGGTTTTAATATCTCTATAATAAACATGTAACTGAAAAATTTCTGAAAAAAAATAATATTTACTGGGTGTTCGGGTTTCTATGCCACTGATAATACACGACGAGTTTATACTATCTATATATTAGAAACTAATAACACGATTTTGATAAAAATTGGTACAGATACATAATAGATTACGGCCAATTTATCGAAAATGTTTTGACTGTCACGTCCGGTTAAAACGGAAGTAAATGACCACTTTCTTATTTTAAACACCCTGAATATTAATAACTTTTCGGATTCTACATTAAATTTGAATGTCACCTTATATAGAATACCCTTTATCAAAAATTTATACCTATCGAGATATTAATTATTTAAAAAAAACATTGACAGGTGCAGGCCTTTATTGAAAATTCTATTTGAGCATCTCCCCCAATAACAAATAAGAAACATCTTGTCGGGTTGATTGGTAGGACGATTAAGGTAATTGGTAATATGTCGAAAACTTATTTTCTGTATACAAGGTTGTTAAAAAAATTATGAAAGTTTCATGTTAAAAAATGTGAAATATATTCATTTTTTTAAATCAAACAACAATATGGTTATCATATATATTTTTAATGACCGGTAATATGTTTATCCTTTTACTTAATTCTAAGACCAAAAATCAGGGCAGTTTATAAACATGATATTTATTCTATAATTTTATCAGGCTGTGTATTTACCTGTCATAATTAAATAGTATTAATTGTCACTCGCATCGTACAGTGATAGAAATGGCTCGTTTGGAATTAAACGATGAATATAATCGAAATTTACTTTTATTACACGATGAATGTGACAGAGTTGTTACTAGAACATGTCCTTTATTTGCTACAAGATATCCAGATCGACCACGACCCACTCATTACACAGTGAAGAGAATATTATTCAATGTAACACAATTTGGTCGTTTTCAAGCAAAAGTTAAGAGATGGAGGGAAGTATGTTACTGATGATAATGAAAAACGTTAATAATATGCAGGGTGTTACAATTAAAATAACAAAGTATAACCGGAAGTGGCATGTTTGTCAAAATATTTTCAATACATTCTCCGTAGCCTGTTATGTTTCTATACCAATTTTTATCAAAATCGTGCGAGTAGTTTCTAATTTATAGATAGTGCAATCTCATCGTGAATATATTCAGTAATTTTGCACCTCACAAATTTATATGATTTTCTCAGAGTCTTTCACTTAGCTATCTTTAGAAAGTAGATAAAAAACATCGTTTCAAAATGAGAATAATAATACAGATTTTGAATTGACAACATGGCATATATGTAATTGAAGAATGTTTACATTTAGTTGAAGAAATGTGTGATTATTTCGGTCCAAAAAACATACATATTTTTCAAAAGTTGAATTGGTGCATTTCGCCACCCCGAGTTTAGGAGTTATTATTCCTCCACCAGCTTTTAAATTGATTTTAATCAATATATCAAGTAAGACATCTCAATGAAAAATTAGTTCAAAACAAATCGCTTGAGTTACACATATTTTAATGGTGATTTTGTAATTTTCTGAGACTGTTGATTATAAAAGGAAATAATATAGAAATCGGATCCAGTTATTACTCCGAAATGTAGTTGAGCTTAGGTCCGTCAAGCTGCCCCCTCCCCCCCCGGATAGATTTTTCTTACCAAAATGCTAGCACACATAAAGGGCACCTAGCACAACAATTTTCATAGAGCACACCAACAGCTCACAATAAAAATGCTTTTGAATTCGGGCGGGGCCAGGTTAACGCTAGCCCCCCCTCTGGTTGGAATTTTTTAGCCAAAATGCTAGCACAGATAAAGGACATCTAGTACAACCTAGCACACCATTTTTTATAGCTAGCACACCAACTACACTTCTGGGGAGTGGGGGTCAGTGAAATAACGCTATACTTACTTGATGAATAAATAAATGGATAAATGAATAGGTTGAATATATATGTAAAACGGCTGGTTCAGTTGTTTCTTACTGTAGTTACAAAAAATTTTCGGAATATTCCACTCATATGGTAAAAATTCCAAATGAAGCAGGATCTTCTCGGAGATAACTAACCGGCATGGCCAATAATTTCCCTTTTAAGTCCCTATCTAAGTAACTTTTAAGTAACAATTGTTGTTATTATCATAATTTCAATTTAAAATATAATAAAAATGTCACGGTTTGAAAACGATTGTTCAAGTTTCATCCAAAAATAAGTGATTGAAAAATGAACCAAAGAGGGTGATTAAATACCATGTAATGTTGTATAAATAATATAAATTTCGCAATAATACAGTCTTATGTCCTCTAATCGAGAAATATTCTATCGAATTACACTCGTGAAAATAGTTAGACCAATAGTTTCACTTATATAGTCCATGTTGCTTGTAATATTATTAGAGAGAATACATATTATTACAACCATCAGCCCTTTCGGGAAACCCTTTCTCAACCCAAACATATGAATCGGCCAGTTTGGATGTACCTATAAGAAATTTATTTACTCTTAAGACCCATAAAAACGGAATTATAAAAATAATTCAAATTTTAAGGATAGACATGGTTAAACGACCCTTTTAAAAAGTCCGATGAGAATTTCAGATGGATTATACCTAGTTTTTAGAAAAATACAAATACCTATGTCATCAATTTTGCTGCCTTCAATTTCATACACATATTGTATGAAAGCATAAAACAATTAGTCCACTTCCTTTAGTCCTCCAACTTTGGTGATCCGCCATGTTGGATTTAGAATGACGTCACATACCTAGTCATGGATTGGTATGCAAACTAGACGTATATACAGAATTTCAGCTCAATCGGTTGAAGATATCTGCTTGAAAACTGAGTTGCAAGATTGCAACCGAACAAACATACATTGCCAGTTGCATAGTAAGAACTTTGAGAAATACATAGTGGTGTTGGTATTTTATGATATTCCACAGAAATATTTGAGGCTGTGATCCACCGGCTTTAAGAATTAAAAGCTGCACGTTCTAAGTAATCTTAGGAATTTAAAAAAAAATCTGATGGTGAAAGGCAATATTTATGTTATCATTACAATCGTTAATTAACCATCAACTTCGGCAATAAATATTCTGGCAAATTTGAATATAAAGTTTGTGTGTTTCTTTTAAATAAGAACTACAGTGAACGACGATCAGTCTAAAATATGTATTCTCAATATATTGGAACATTTTTAGGGATCTCAGCCGCCCCTTCCCAGATTACACAATTTGTCCAAAGGATATATCCAACGGCTTCGCTTTTTTGTACATTAATTTATCCCACATGTCTGTACGCAAACGTTTGTCGTTGCCTTTTTTATAGTGTGACGTAATTGGCAACTTATTTGTGCACGGGTTGTTTCTGATTCCGTAACTAAATGGTTCAATTTAATTATTTTGTTTTATTAAAATTACTATGATTTAAACAAAATAATTTTTAAAAGTGAAGGCTATTTGTATTCTATCGTTTTTTAGCATTAATTGAGAATAAATAGGTAATTCTTAATTAAATAATAGTTAATTATTAATTAATCAAATACCCCGCTAGATGGGAAAATATAGATATCACGCACAATCCGGCAACAGCTGACAACAATAATGCTGTTTAGGGGCCATTTTTTAGCGTTAACCTGGCCCCACCCGAATTCAAAAGCATTTTTATTATAAGCTGTTGGTGTGATAGCTATAAAAAATGGTGCGCTAGGTTGTACTAGGTTGTGCTAGGTGTCCTTTATCTGTGATAACATTTTGGCGAGAAAATTCCAACCGGGAGGGGGTCTAGCGTTAACATGGTCCCACCCGAATTCAAAAGCATTTTTATTGTGAGCTGTTGGTGTGCTAGCTATAAAAATTGTTTTGCTAGGTTGTGCTAGGTGCCCTTTATGTGTGCTAGCATTTTGGTAAAAAAACCGGGGGAGGGGGCAGCTTGACGGACCTGTTGAGCTTGACGCTACAAACTTCGATGAACTATGTGTCTGTAATCAGTGTGTAATAAAGACCATAACCCAGTTGTTACACACCATTTCAACATATTCTCTTTAATTTAGTCGATACTTGGTGTAGTGGAAAATAGAGATCGTATAATTTTCATATTAGAAAGTAACTGCGAAGTAAATTTGTATCACATTCTCCTCGCATGATTATTGTTTGAAGCAAATGTCCTATCACAAGTTGGAAGCGGCAGAATCAAATTAATGAAATTATTGGTCTTGATATCAAAATGTTAGCTTAATGATGTATTAGTAATAAGTAATAACGTTGAGTTGCTGATGCGTTCAACATAAAATCTATAACTCTCATTGTCAACATGAAATTATCGATGTTGATGTGAATTATTATTAACAAAATGTTATTAATGCGAGTTATTAATACACCAAGCCAATGTTAATACCACTCTACATACCAGAGAAAACAAATAATTTGTTATTCAAATACGTTATTCCGTGCATTATAATGTTTATAAATGAACAGAAAATGAACCGAATAAAATTTTGCGATGCGGATATAATGTTCACTTCAATTTATTTCAAACTATAAAATACATTCCTGACATTTATCCTAGGAGTTATAGACACAGATGGAAACATAGTAGACATTTTAATCCAAGCTGAGCGAAACTAGATATTATTTACTACTTGCGAAAATTGCAATGGTTTTTACAAGTTACGATTCAAGTGGTGTAAAATATACTTCATTCATGGTAGGAAAAATTTATGAATCTTTTAAAAAATTCAAAAGATTCAAAATTTTGAATTTATTGAAACTATATAGGAAACATGCCAAATAAGTTATAGGCTGACAAAATAAAGTATGTTCATTAAGATGGAGCCGAAAATACAAATACATAATTTTTTATGTATTCAATGGTTGCCTGAGAGATGTTAATTTTTCAGCCCTTCGAATGCCCAGTTGTGTATGTCTGAATGTACCGCTTCACAGGCGGAAAATTTTCAATCACGTCCCGGGGAAGAGACCACAGCTGTTGTTAATTGCTGGACAATTTTTTTATTCTCTTCACTCATATCTATGATCGCAAATGCAGAGAGCCACCATTCTATATCAGTAAATCATACCATATTTTCATTAAATAATGGACTGTTCTTGTCATAAGGCACCTGACCACGGTCGAATTTTAAAAGAATAGGAATTGTTCCTCGACTATTTTCAGAAGATTTGTATTTTCATTTTCTGAAAGTACAATTTTATGCTCTCTGTTAGGACTAATCATAGGTGCAATAATGTGGTACGGAGTTATAGCCAATAATGTGGTAAGAAGTTATAGTCTGTTCTTATCGCTTTTGTAACATTTTGCATGTTGCATCGTGCAGTTTATCTTTTAAATTATCTTTCTGATTATTCCACACTACAAAGCTTTTTGCTGTGGCACAGGTGATCTTTTGAACTATATTTAAAGCTTCTGATATTGGTTTCAAACAATGGAATAAATCCTTATATCTGCTTATAACAGCAATGTTATTGTAAGGTTCAGTTGTAAGCAGCACCCGCTATATACCCGCCTATGGTGGACATTGTCAGGTGGCCATTTAATCGACCAATTATTTTTTGTAATATTTTAGTTTTTGAGTTTGAGGTTTTAAAGTTGTTATTCAGATCACCACTAACACAAGCATTCATAGATTTAGAGTCTTATAGTAATGACGTAAAATAAATCATTTATTTAGCATTCGTCAGTTTTGTTCATCGACAAAATCAATGAATCATAATTCACACATATAATCTTTGATTCACAAACTCAACTATATCGTCTATTTTGAAACATCCAACATATTTTTGTCTTCGAGTCACATCATACCACAGGAAAGCAAACATCTCGTTTTCATCCAAATCAAGTTACACTCATCTCGTCTCTCTCGTCACAACAGAAAATTGGCTGTCACACAAGTCTGATTAGAAAGAAGTACATACGAACAAAATCAGAGGTATTCTCATCAATCTACCCGTGTGTCTTTCTCCATTTTCCATTTCCTTTATTTTGTGCAACGTTTACTACAGATAGCATTTTTGACGCATATTTTCGTTTTTATAAGCAAACAAGTACATATATTTCCAACGATTTATTTCATAATGACCGATTTAAACAATCTGATAGGTAAACGGTGGCAAATTAAAGGTCAAGTTACTCGATTTGTGACGTTTCTTGATGAATTTCATTCAACAAAAACCATTCGAAAATTCATATTTTAGTCGGGTACAAGTACGATCATTATACCTTCACAGTCGGCGCCGGTTAGTGGCGTTACAATACAAAATATAAAATTGCCGATTATTCCAGTTCCTAATTTCTAAGGAGATTATCAAGAATGACCTGATTTTGTTGGCAAATTCAACCTTGCGTCAGGCGCAGTTCTTTTTACACCTGTTCGGGCGTAGTGTGTCTGACAGAACCAATTCGTTATTCAGAGATTCTAATTCTACTAATTTAAAAACAGCTGATGATGATAATAAATTATAGGCATTGATATTAAAAATTATTGTATTTTATAGCACAAAACCAAAAATATTAAAATTAAGTCTTTTGAAACATGTTAAAAAATTGAAGTTATTGAAGTTGTTTGTTATTTAGATCAGTAATCAAACAAGATGCACATATAAAATTTGCGTGTTGTAGGCAAAGTGATGTTTCAAAGTTTTTGCACTGATATTTGGATAATCGTCTGAGACCACTTTCTGAGGCGCAAGGCAGATATCTTCGTTTCTTCCGCAAAGGTTCATCATCATTTTGCTGGAGTGCTGCTGACACGTTGAGTCTGAATCTCTTTAGTTTTTCTTGCAGAGCAAAGGGAATTCCGCTGTTTTTTTGACTTTTTCTACTTAAATGTTCTAACACAAGCTCATGGGATAGCTTCCTTAGAAAAAGTCGTTTTCTTATCTCGGTCAAACCGTTCCCAATGTAATCTACTTGTGAGTTGATTGCAATTATATTTTGCATGAAAAAAACACCACCATTGGCCAGCGTTTCACATTTCTAGATACATTTTATCAGCGGTGTCAACTCAACCCTTTGTTCCATTATAGAATGTTATTATGGATGGCTTCATTCGGATATCGGTGTCAGGATCTATTGATTTGTCATTATGTAAAGTAGATATAAGAATAACAGTTTTTCCTTTCTTTGGGATATATGAGACACAAGTTGTGGAATCATTGAATCCAAATTTACTCGAATAATATTGTCTCCCAGCTGTTGAAACAAAATCAAGTGGTGACGCTCTCTTGTTTTCCTTCGCAGTACCAACAAATGAAATTTCAGTCAAAATCAGTAAACCAGTTGTCAGCAGTTAGATTCCGGCCTGTGCCTTTTATGGAATCTATCATCCGTTTTACAACGTCTGCTGGCTTATTACTGACATTATATAGGCCTTCAGGCTGCTTTCCAGCATAGATTTCCAAATTATATAAATAGCATTCCTTGGCATCTCCTAGTGCGAAAATATTCAAACCATACTTCGCGGGTTTTTGAGGGTATATTTTGGCGCAAAGAACATCGCCCACGAAACGCCTCTAATTTCTCATCCAAGGTTCAATTTTCTCCCAAAGAATTATTTTGCTTGGCAGTTTTCAACAAATTTGGTAAAAATGTTCCTCGCTGCTGCCAGCCGGTCAGTTTTTTTCATTTCCTCCCTTGTCAGGCGGTCCTCAAATCTTAGACACCGAATTATAAATTTAAACCTTTTAATACTCATGACCAGTCCAAATTTTTTGAAACCCTCTCCATTGGTTCCCCAAAGTTCTTCCAGACTTAGTCTATTGCTTTTATACACTCATTCTAGTAATAACAGCCCTATAAATGCTTTCAGGTCAATCAAATCTATGAGTCGTGCGCCCCTTTCTCGTTCATAATTATCTTTCCTATGTACTGGTTTATATATGTAACTATGGTTTCCAAAATCTCTTTTGTGAAAAATCAATTCCAACATTCAAGACACCTGGTAGATGCCTTATCAGATTCTGAGCTCTAGCGCGAACTCTATTTGATTTAAGGTTTATATACCATTTTGTAACTTTATCTTTTCCAAGAAAATAATTGTTTTTATTGGGCTCAATTACCTCTTGATCTGATTCATCCTCTTGTTCAGTTTCAGAATCTTCCTCCTGAATTTCTACGTGATCTTCTTCATCACTGTTAGTTTGCTCGGCGAAATTTTCTTCAATATCGGAGTTTTCATCGTCTAAAAATTGAAGTAGGTCATCTACATCTTTTTGATTCTCCAAGTTATAGAATTGTTTGATAGCCATGGTATCGCCTGAAAATCGAAAATAGACATTGTTTGGACGCAGTGTATCCAATAGATTAACGGTTGAAATATTGCCAAATATGGGAAAGTCGATATACCTAAACATATTGTTTTGTAAAAATATATAAGAATAAATAAAATAAAATACTTACAACTGAAAAAAATACGACATTTGAAATTAGTTCATTTTAACGTAATACGGCGCAGTGTATCCAACGGATCAAATTATATGCCGCGTAGCTATGAAATGACTGAACACAAACTGCTGCGGTCGTATCGAGAGGTGATCCAAAAATAGGAGGCAACTGATGCGGTGGTGGGTATAGCACTAAAAGTGGCCACACGCGATGCAAAATAAAGAGTGTTGTATCTGGTAGAACAACTGCGCTCTACGGAAGGTTAACGGAATCGTAAGCAAAAATACCGCATTGTCTTATGGACAAAAGATTCATTATTTAAAGGATGCATTGTGCGGTGAAGCTAAACAGGTAATAGAATCTCTTGAAGTTTCCAAAAAAACTACAACGTAGCTTTGGACCTGCTCAAATCTCGATTTGATAATAAGAGGCTCATTAAACCGTCTCATATTGCATATATTTTTAATGTCAATGCACTTACAAAAAAATCTTATCAGTCATTTTTGGACAAAGTAAATAAACACGATCGAGCACTAAAAGATCTAGGCGATTGATACTTAGGACTCTTCTTCTTCTTTCAGTTTTTTGGCCACAACACATTGAGTATTTAGTCAGCGCAAGTTTCTTTTATTTATTTTCGGGAATAATCCTTTCGGATGCCTGGAACTGTCCATCTTCCCTTTGATACGTACTGCTGTATAAGGCTAGACATATTATAATACAAAACAACACAGGTAAAGAACTTTTCTCGCTTGGGGTAACTGATGAGCATCACACAACTCCGGAATGTTGCCTCGTATTTAGGATAAGGAACCCAGGATTAACAGATAGGCTTTCTCAGGATGTAACATCTATATATTTCAATTTGGAAAGTATTAATAAATTTCATATTTACTTCAATTACTTTTACGTTAATTTGGTTTACTACACTAGGAAATGGAATGGGGTTGGATAGCCTACCCACTAAACAAGAAACATAACAAGTCTTTTTTGTGATGTTCCTTTTAGAGACTTTTGGTGATGTTTATTTAAAACGTTAATAAGATATCTCCTAGATGTCTTAATTTTATTACCAACTCTATGAACATCCATGTCATGTAAATAAAACATATTTTTGATGTACACAATAATACTCGAATTCGCAGTTACAAATACATCCTATGAACTTCTTTATAGCAACTTCCCATAGGAAACATTCATACGATGGTAATTTGTATACTTCTCATTAATATCACATACAGAACGTAACTGTAATATTACAAATTAACATGTTTCTAAGATAATCACATGTTGCAGTTACTTTCACATATTTCAAAATAATTTTTAGTAAGTTCATGTGATTACGTCTTCACAATGTTAGTTCATAAAACTCTCAGTAATATATCATATTAAACATCACAGTAACATAAAAAAAGAAGAAAACAGAAGAGGAACTGACGAACGAACATATCTGTGGAAACAAATGACAAGCGTGAAATGGCGGATGGTTTTCAGTTGTGTGTTATATTTTATTTGCAAAAAGCACATTTTTGGCAAGTACTTGAATCAAGTGGTCTTCGTTTTCGTTAGTTCCTATAGTTCCTACTTAGCTTGAGTTTCTATGCTTAGTTATAATTCTTGTTATAATGGACGAACAACATCTGTTATCGGTAAGTACATATTCCAAAATCATAATTATCAAAATTTAATACTCATTCAAGACTTTAATCGGCTATTGTACATTGAAATTCCAGGTGGCGGAATTGTACACTAACATTATATAATGTTAGAGGTTACAAAATAAGGGTTTCTTCATTTGTTTAAATATTTTAGTTAGTAAGTATATTTTAAAAACTATTCACAATATTTTAAATCCTAGTTATGCATTATACCCAACAAAAAACTTAATATTGCAATAGGGTAGATATTATTATTATTAATAATAAAACATGCTCAAATGTTGGCAGAGATTTTAATCTAGTAGAAAATATTTTCAATGTTCAAGATGTTTCAGAAGCTACTTACGTAAATAAAATAAAAAACAAATAGTTGGTAATTATGTGAAGAAAGGGGAATAACTATTTTAGATAGTCTGATACAGACATTGTATTAAACAGTACAAAAAATATTGTATCGAGTATCTCTAGATCTAGTTTTTGTAGGAGCAGTTATAGCCATTGATATATTATTGCAGGTTAAGAACATTTTAACATTAATACTAACCATTCTTGTGAACAATTAGAGGGTGTTTAACACTTTAAAAACAGAAATTTCTGTTGAAAAGCTCATTTCCATTTGAAAATACACTGAATACAATAAAAATCCGTAGTTGTCCCTTACAATGGTACCTATATTTATCTAGTTAAAGAATATGTAGATTAGATTAGATTTTAACGGTGTTACAGTGCACTGAAACCAAAGGTTTATTGTGCCCCGAAGAAGAATATGTAACATATGGCACTGAATGCTCCAGTCAACAAGCAGAATTCAATTATTTATTATTGTAGAAACGCAGCTATTGGATACTCAATTGGATACAATTAATTATAAACTCATTTAACTTGACAATGTGTTCATATCTCTCCTTCATAAGTAGTTTTTTTTTTGTTTACAGTGTATTAATAATGCTTAGTTTTCATTAAGTCACAATTCCACGATGTTAATATACAATATCTTCCAGGATGAAAATAACAAGATGAGAATAGTATATTATTTTATACAGAAAAGAAGTATAAATTTTCATGGCACCAGCGAAACGGAGTGAGGCATGTAATACGAGTAGAAAGTAAATAATGAAAAGTCACTTCTCGAAATAAAATAATATGCTGTTATTCCTTTGAAGAGCTCTGTATGTATCTTGTGGAAAATGGGTCCCAGCCAATTGGCTGAAAATCAAGTTTGATGTAGTTTATGATGATCGATCAAACATCTCCATGGGCACAATTTGATCTAAAGTAATTGTTTTCTTAGCTGCTGTTCAGAGCACCTTTAAATGTTTCACAGATAAGGATTTTGAAGTGTACGTTATGGAATGGTTGAGGCACTCGAAACAGCGACTCTTGCGTAATAAAATGTAATCGTAAGTAAACGATAGAATTTTCTTTAATCAGATTGGATTTCTGTTGTTTTAATGTAATGTTTCATAAAATCTTTATGGTGGGAAATTTTTATTAGTTTTAATATTATTAAAAAACTATTCTAACAAATTTTCTATAAGCTAGCTGTAGTGTATGTGTATCCGTTAAACTTTATTAATTCAGTTTCAAAGTATGTTACATTATGGCAACTACAGATTAATATACCTTTTTTTATTCCTTGCTTTGACTGAATGCGTTCCATAGTTTCCACTTTCCACACTTGTTATGTAATATGCGAACACAATTTTATTTTTTTTAGGTGGGATTCCTGGAGAAGATATTTTTTTCTAATTTTGTAACTGTTTTTTCAAATTAACTGTACTGTTCATTAAAAGTGAATAAACGTTTTAATTCCTCTATTGCTTTTTTTGCTATTTTATTTTAAATGTACAGGGTGAACAACTAAGAACGACTGTAGGCCACATCTCAGAAAATAATCATGGTACAACTTTCAAAAAAATTACCTTTAGGTAAGTGATACTGAAAAATTGCTGGAAAATATGTTGCAGTCTCTAAAATATCCGCTGGGGGTGGAATGAACACTCGAAAACATAATACTCCAAAAAATCATACTGAAGGTGTCCTAAAAATACAATTATTGAAATCTTGAAGAGATTATGAAAAAAATTAATTAAGGAGATTTTTTGCCATTATTCTTCAAATAATGTGTGGGGAAGGTTCAAACTTATAAACAAATGTATAAATTTTTCATTTTTCAACCGATATTAATGATTTAAGATGCATTTAGAAGAGTCTCTCTGTTTAATAAGATGGATAAAATTAGTTAATTTTGTATTCACTCGGAAATTTCAAATGTAATTGAAGCAATTTTTAATTTTTATATCTGATAACGGGAATCCCTTTTCATCAGAATTCAAAAAATGTCTCATTACATTTGAAATTTCCGAGAAAATGGGAAAATTGTCGACATTTTCACATAGCGTAGACAAAATTGTCCAATTTTGTTATTTTTGTTAAGCATATGTCATTAAAGAGCAAAAACTCTTTCAAATGACGCCAAAAACATTGATATCGATTAAAAAACAAAAAAGTGTTACATTTGTTTTTTGGGTTGAGCGTTCCCCCACCCCTTATTTGAAGAATAAGGACAAAAAGTCCCTAACTACGTTTTCTCATAATCTCATTAATATATCAAAAATTGTATTTCTAGGATACCTTTAGTATACCTTTTTTGGAGATAATCCCAGTATTATGGTTTTAAGCGTTCATTCCACCCCATAGCAGATATTTTAGGAACTCAAAAATATTTTCCAGCGATTTTTCACGGTCATTTTCCTGAAGTTATTTTTTTAAAGTTGTACCATGATTATTTTTTTAAATATGGCCGACAGCCGGCGTTCTTAGTTGTTCACCCTCTATTTGCTAATTAGGCACAGAAACATATATAGGATGTCATCTAGAATATTTGAGGTATGTTATTTAGAAGTTTAAGTAATGTCCATACAACATCTAAGAGAATACACTCTATTGTTTTTGAAATGTCGCATTTAAATAAACGATAAGATGTTATTTGTCAGACATTGCATTAACATCGACAATATGTTAAGAGGCATTTCAGAAGGTAACAGAAATGTTGTTTTTAGTTCGTTATAAAGACTTCCTTTTGATGAAGTTCTAGTAACATCACAGTCATATAAAAAGGCAGCGCTTTAACATCGCTGAGAGGTTGAGTTAAAACATCACAAAAGTTAACAGCCACAAGCTGGGCATAAGCGGTTGTATAGATGTGCATGTGATGAAAACAAGAGGAAAAAAAGGAAGAACATTATCACAATGTGCTGTTGAATCAACATAACTGTAATATGTATTTGCATAGTGGGTATTTTTATTAATTCTTTGTATGTATCAAAATTTGCGGTATGATTCAAGGGACATTCGAAAAATATATTATGTAGATCCTCGGTTTGTCCACATTCAGAATATTCATCCTCAATAACTCTGATTTTGGACAGTTAAAAAGATGAACTTTACTAAGGGTATACCCTGTTTTGAACCTTATTATTGTTGTTGTTTTGGTGGGATTTCATAAAAAACGAAGGATCAGAAATCATGCTTTTCACATCTTTATTGCATAACTTCAACTTGTTACAAACACACTTACTTCACTACATATTTGCAGCTCACTGTCTATCTTACAATTTCTTCTAAGACTACTGCATTTGTACATTTCTTCCCCCTACATAATGTATGATGCAGTCATATATTTATCTGACTTGACCCAATAAGTCACCTTATTTTATTAGACAAGGCCCATTAACAAAGCATGTGTTTGTGAAGTATTAAAATATTCTAATGTCCAAACTATTACACGTGGTATCTGGACAATTTAAAAAGTAGGAGAGTGGTTTGATCATTTAGGGGCCCTCTTGACACACATATTACTGACTCAATACAGGATGTGTCATCTCATTTTTGATCAATTTATTTTGCGTAATGCAACATACGCCCCCCTTCGAACGGCAACGGACAAAACTTCGTAATCACACGAGTGTAAACCCTATCACTAGTTTTTATTTTTGCTATTTGAACCTTGGTATCAGATCCCGGAAAAACCTCAATGATACGAGCTAATGACCACTTGAATGGAGGCACATAATCTTCCTTAACTAACACAATCATATCTTTTTCCAAATTTTTTATATTCCTTAAACCATTCAGGTCTATTTTGTAACCTCGAAAGATATTCTACTGACCATCTTTTCTGAAGAATGTCTTTTATTGGAGTGCAAAGCTGTCAAAATTTCGACCTATTAATCGGTATGTTCGATATATCCTTCTCAGGTACCGATGCTAAAGGTTAAAAGTGAAGCGGGTCTTAGGCAACTTAAATCAGCTGCATCTGAAAGAAGAGGACAAATTGGCCTCCAATTAAGTATATCCACAATCTGAGCTAGTATAGTTGTCATTTCCTCAAACGTTAAAATTAATTCCCCAACAACCTTACGCAAATGAACCTTTATTGATTTTATTCCCATTTCCCAGTGAGGGCCTGCATGAGGGATAAATTTCCACTTTATTTCCCTGCTTATCAGAAACTCGTCTTTTTTATCAAAGTTTTTTTTACTTATAAAAAACGTATACACATCCCTAAGTAAATCATTACTACGCTTAAAATTAGTAGCGTTATCACTATAGATAGCACTCGGAGGACCGCGTCGCGCAATAAACCTTTTTAGTGTGTGCGAAAACGCACTCGAACTCAAACTACTCATTAGTTCGATATGAACCGCATTGGTACCCATGCACACAAACAACGCAATGTAGAATTTCGATGTAAGTCAACCGCGAAGCCTGGATTGTTTAATATTAATAGTACCACCAAAATCTAAACCGACTTTAAGAAATAGACGCTCCATGGAAACTCTATCAAGAGGGAGCGCTACGATAAGTTGAGGAGTAGTTTTTACTTTTAATTTAACCCTTAACATAAGCCGGGTCAGAGAGACCCATGGCATAGCCGTTAACCCCACATCTTCTTACTGTAGCGTTGTTTAGCTGCTTGGTCCCGTGAATGTGCAGAACATTCAGTCTACCTTTAGATGCTGGTGAGATAGTGCTGTTGTTTTTTGCCGTGCCTAAGTAATAGACGTATCAGGGTCTCAGAGACCCAGTCATAGTATTAGTGCGACTTCTGAGTAAAATATAAAATAGGTTAATATTTATTAATTTATTAGTTTTGCCAGCTTTTGGTATTAACGCTAAAGCGTAGATTTATAGTAAAAGTTTAATTTCGTTTCAGTTAAAATGGCGAGGTATGGAACGAAATTATCCGAGGAGAAAATAGATGCGCTATTTCAATCTGAAGACTTTAGGACAAATGATTTGGAAGATACTGAGAGCCCAAGTAATTCAACAGAACATTTTTCAGTAACTAGCGATGAAGAAGAAGGAGAAATTGAACTAATTAAGAGGGCAGATGAAAGTGATCATGAAGAAAGTGATCATGAGATTTTCAGTGATCATGATTCGACTAGTGATATCGAATGGCGTCCATCCGAAGATGAATTAGACCAAATAGAAAGAGAAGCCGTGGAAATAGTATCAGAATCTATTGTCTCAACGGAAAACGAAGAACATTCTTCCAATTACTACTAGGGCAAAGACAAAATGAAATGGTCAAAAAGCCCACCATCAAGAACTAAAAGTAAAAAGGAAAATATTGTAACGGTTTTGCCTGGTCTGAAAGGTCCAGCATGGTTAATTCGTCCTACTAGTGCCTTAGAATCGTGGGAGGTCCTTTTCACAGCTGAAATGATAGAAGAAATTGTTACACACACTAATCAGAGAATTGATACGAAATGTTGGTACCGTTCAGGGGAAGATGTAGTTTTCGCATGTACATACCCAACAAACCTGCCAAGTATGGCATTAAATTTCAAATTCTAGCAGACTCAAAAACATTTTATATGTGCAACGCAGAAGTTTATACGAGAAAAAATGAGACTCAACAGAAAAAATTAAATTTCTTACAACCGACGGATGTTGTGTTGCGTATGACAGAATCGATTTATCACTCTAATCGGAATGTCACAGGTGACAATTGGTATAAATCCATTGAACTTGTTCGTGAACTAAACAACAAAGGTCTTACATGTGTAGGAACAGTCAAAAAGGATAAGAGGCAAATTTCACCAGAATTTTTACCCAGTAGACAAAGACCTGTGGATTCATCCATTTTTGGATTTACTTCTGATATCACAATTGTATCGCATGGTCCTAAAAAGGCAAAGAGTGTTATTTTGATCTCCAGTATGCACCATGATAATGATGTTGGTATAAATGATACAAAGAAACCCGACATAAATTTGTTTTATAATTCTACAAAATCTGGTGTCGACTCTTTGGATCAGAAGTGCGCAAATTATGCAACTTCCCGACGTACTCGTAGATGGCCAATGACCTTGTTTTTTGCTGTTTCAAATGTAGCTGATTAATTTATCAATTTGCCAAAAATGGAGAAGAAGTGTTCCGTGGTTTATTTTTGAAACAATTGGGAAGAGGGCTATATTTACCACATATGAAGCTAAGAATCTACAACAATAATGTTCCTCGGCAGATTTGAAATCTTCCGGCAGGAATTCCTGCAATTGAAGTCACTAATCAGGCAAAACCTCTACAATATGAAGTGCAAAAGAGAAAGAAGCGATGTGGAATGTGTCCCCCAAAAAAAGACAGAAAAACCAATTATGTCTGTTCAGTATGTAAAATGTTCCATTCAAATTTGCTCAAATTGTAAATAGTTAGAAATAATTATTTCTTACCATTATATATGATTATGTTAACCACTTAGAAAAATAAAAACAATTTTGACAGTGAGACATATTTTTTTTGTAAAAAAATTATGGGTCCTACAGACCCACTTATAGTAGTACTGTAACAAAAATGCGATGATAGTACTTAATGGTTAAAACGCGTATTACAATATTTCAATACTGATCTCACTTCACTAAGAACATTTATAGGCCAATACATTAACCGAAAATTGTTCCAATCCTATGAGTAGTCTAGTCACAAGATTTTTAGCCGGCAGTATTATTGGAATTTTTTCATTGTAATTAATATCTACCTTTGATAGTCGACCGTTGACCCTTAAAATTCCATCCTTATCAAAAAATTGATTTAACTCCTCAATACAATTGGATTTAAAAACTAATTGATTTTCTCGATTGTTTTCCACTTCTAAGTACCTAATTTTCTTATTATTCAACCTAATTATTGTTTGAGTAGGATGTCTAAGTTCGTCAATAGTCAAACCCCTAGTCGTCCTATTTTTACGTAAAGTCCTCAAACAATACACAACCGTGCGATGCAACCTGGTAAAATTAAAAAATCTATTCCAGTCAATAATAGGCGCTACAATAGTTTGACTTGAAACTACCTTCCTCTGTTCCGGTATCCCTTCGAGAGAAACAATTTTTGAGTCTCCAAGACGTAAATCAAAATTCAATAACTTTTTTAGCCTTTGCCACCACACTTTTTCTGATATCATGATTGAAGTTAACATACCACGGGATATCAAATCCGCAGGATTCTCCTGCGACGATATATGATACCATTTATTACCCGAAGTCAAATCTTGCACCTCAGAAACCCTATTAGCCACAAATGGTGTCCAGCGGTTTGGAGTAGATTTGAGCCAACACAACGCAATACTTGAATCTGTGTATGAAAACATCCCATTAATTCTCAAATCTATAGCAGAAAGATTGTAACCTTTTTACTCAGAAAGGTTATTCAAAAATGTCCTTCATATCTGCCGACCGTCGACCATAAAATTCAAGCAGAAGTGACACTAAATTTAGGGTTTTTACAATACAATATATAATAGTGTGAAACGTGACCTTTTCCCAACTTCCTAACTATAAGATTTCAAACACAATGCGGCAAGATGTCGACTTTAAAAAATGTGCTATTTCAATGCCCAAACAAAAGTATTTACAATTATTGTTGCAAAACGTGATATTCTAAAGGTATTTAACAAAAGTCAAACTGAAAAAGGATCATTTTGACTTGGCGATTATTGATTTAAAGAATTTAAAGAAGTATCTGGGAAGGGATTTCCAAAAAAGAATAAATTGAGAAGATTAGCAACGATTCGACTGCCCATAGCAAAAAATTACCGACATGTTGACAAACAATTCTTCAAAATTATCATTCACTATAGACGGCGGGACCTCTATTAGCGGCAGATCTTATTATGGAATTACAACACATTTTCTTGATGATAATTGGGAATTGCAATCGATCGCTCTAGATTTTGTTTCTGCCCATGGAAAACATACAGGAAAAGACATCGCTCTCACATTTTACAAATGTGTGGACGCTAAAGGCTTGATCCACAAAATTCAAGTAACAACAATGGATAATGCCTCAGCAAATACTTTTATTAAAGAACTTCAGAAACTAATTTCCGATTAAAATGTAGAGGACTGCCATTTTCGATAATTTGGACATGTGATTAATTTGGCCGTGTAAGATTTGTTTCAGTTGTCAAAACTGAATTCTGAGGCAAATGAAGAATCGAGTGATGATAGTGTCAATGAGGAACCGAAGTTGATGAAATTGAAGATAATTCTAATGCACTATGTAAAATACGTTCTATCTTTTCGAAAATTAAATGGTCAAAACAACTTCTACTTAAGTTCCGTAGTGTAGCTATGCCGGTTCAGCACCACTACGAAAAACGTCCGCTAGGTGATGGTGGCGCTGGTGTCGTTGGCGCTGTCGGCGGTGTCGTCCATTTTTTATCCAGTAGATCTCGCTAGATGGCGCGCATTATTTTTGCATATTTCTTTTTTTTAGATGTCTGTGTGTCGTCCATTTTTTATCCGGTAAATTTTTGCATGACGTAACCAAAAAAATTTTTTGTCCCGAGTGAGATTCGAGCCCACGACCTCATCGTTCTCAGCCAACACCGCTACATGTAGGCTATGATGGTTCCAATGTATTTCATTTTTGAAATTGACCATATGCGTAGTATTTTGAAATCTCAAGGATTTTCACGAGGCCTCGTAGAAAATTCTGATTTCACGATGGTTTCAACGTTTTTCTTCAATGCTCCGATTTTGTGACAATACATGAATATGTTCCACGTTTAAAAAAATTGTATTAACTATAAAATCAAAAAAAAATTCACCCCAAGTGAGATTCGATTCCTGTACCTTTATGGTACTAGACTGACGGACTAAGCTGTGCACCACGGTGTCTACTATAAAATATTATCTGATTTCATCATACGATGTAATTTTTTCACTTTTTTCTTCAATACTCCCTTGTACTAATATCGTTTTAGTCGCTAGAACATGTGAATCAAAACCAATGTGTAGGTAACCATAGAAAAATCGCATATTATTTTTAGTGACAATCTCAAGGATTTTTATTGGAACTTCTAAATTTCAGAATGAAAAGTGATGGCTTCGATAAACATACGAGTGTAATCAAAAGTGTATTTCTATCTCAATAATATACAAAGCACCCTTGTGCATTTTCTTTATATACAGGGTGTAGTCATAAAAGATGCAATTTCATACAGGGTGTAGTCATGAAAGATGTGATTTTACACAGGGTATAGTCATAAAGATACAGCATTTTTTATACAGGGTGTGATCATAAAATATGCCATTTTTCTTTATAGTCAAAAAAGATGTGATGTTCATGTATACAGAGTGTAGACATAAAAGAAGCCATGTATACAGTGCGTAGCCATGAAAGATGTGATTTCATACAGGGTGTAGTCATAAAGATACCGTATTTTATTTATATACACAGGTCGTAGTTATAAAAATACCGTATTTTTCATAAAAGATGCCACAGGGTATATAAAGATAAAAGCGTTACAATGTATCTCTGCTATTATTGCTCAAATTTTCATCGAACAAACTGCATTGGTAGATTATTTTCACATACAGGATGTTACTAGAACGACAACGATAACGACAACGACAACATTAACGATAACAACAACGACGACGACAGCGACAACGATAGCGACGACAACGACGACAACGACGACTACGACGACAACGACGACAACGACGACAACGACGACAGCGACGACAACGACGACACCGACGACACCGACAACGACGACAACGATAACGACAATGACAGCAAATCCACTTTATTCGACAACAGAGGAAACCCAAAGCTTTTGCATGCTTTGAGATTTGTTGCTCGTACGACCACATTATAGTGAAATATGCTGTGACTCATTATATTATTAGACGGATAACACACATCAGAAGTCTATAAGACATATAGCAGGGGGGTAACAGAAGGGATAACAAACACACCCCCAGACTCACATCAGAAATCTGTTTGACAGTGCTAGTACTAACAAATTTACTGCAACACTCGGTTCATATGAATAATTTTCCAAGAAACCGACAAAAGAGCAACATATTTACAGATACTTGTATTAACGGATATCCATCGTGATAGAAGAGGACATCTAAGACATCAGGCTTGCAACCATCTAAATTAATATAATTAGGCCGCTCTTCAAAAAAGAATGCTACGCTAATAGAAGAATCTTGAAGCAATGATTTCACAACTTTGTCGTACACTAAATGTCATTTTTATTATAGATGCGATGAAACAAGAGCCAACTTTACAACTCAAGCAGAGGGACAGCAGACACACATCACAGGGTTAGCACACATACACCACAGAGGCACCAGACATGCACCACCGTTATACGTTTCACATTTTTGGGATCAAACAGTACTCTTCGAAACAAAATATCAGGAATCTTGTATTTCCGAATTTCATTATGAATCACCGCAAATATTTAGAGGGACGTATGATACTGATGGCGATATTGATAATTTTCATAGACATTATAGCTATTTATAATTTAATCACTTAATATAATTGAGCCGCTCTTTAAAAAGAATGCTACGCTGATAGCAAAATCTAGAAGCGATAATTTCACAACTTAGAGGTACAGTTTTATTGAATATTATTTTATGTTAAAATAGCTAATCTGAAATATCGGTATAATTTGAAACGTTAATTTTTAATAAACCAGTGATTATGATACCGAAATGTGATAACACTTTCCACAACATGATTATGAACCTAATAATTTTAGTAATGGAACACACAAAATGTTATTCAAATATTGTGATTTGTCTGTATAAGAGAGAGAAATTACGGTCGACGGGCAGGTAACATTTTATCTGAAAAATAACAATGACATTCTCGGAGAGAAAGATTTCACCCGCTGTGTGTTACATAAAATTAGGTTCTTAACAGTAGACTAAGATTTTTTCAATACACGATGTTAAAAAGATATTTGCATAAATATTATTATTCTCCGGGGGAATATCTACGTAAATATACGAGGCATGTTATGATTGAAATTGATATATACATGGGGTATTTGTAATTATTAAAACTGTAGAAATATGTAGATATAAAAGTTAATAATACACAGTTTAGTAATATTTTGATAGAGATGTCTACGGTAAAAGAGTGTTATACTTTACATTATAGGAATTCAAAGCAGACATTAGAACATTGGTTGGTATTGAAAAAAGTTCACAAAGTTTTGAAATTCAAACAATTCACATGTCTAAAACGAGACATCGAATTAAACAATCAATTGAGGACTTTAGCTGTGAGCGACTTTGAACAATATTTACGGATGAACAAAGCTGTGTTTGAAAATGCAAGGAATGTATATGCAAACATAGAATTTGTATCTTCCCATGATGGTCGTTATGGTGCTAAAAATCTCATTCCTAGTCCGCGTTATCGCAATAGAACAATTTTTAATGATAATCCGACTCTAAGGAAAATTAAAAAATCTGCATTTTCAATAAACCAATGTATGTGGATATGGCAATTCTCGATATTTCCAAAACTGGAATGTACGACTTTCACTATAATTTTATGCTTCCAACAATGGGAGTAGTCAATTGTAAGCTATTATATACCGACACTAACAGTTTTGCTTACCAACTACTTGTAACGATGCATATAAACATTTAATTGACGCAAACATTGACAAATTTGATACATAAGACTACTACTTTAATAATCCATACAATATACCTAGAGTTAATAGAATGTATTATGCGTAATGAAAGATGAGTCTAATGAACAAATCATCACCCATTTCGTTGGTCCAAAATGTACGGTTACAAAGTTCAGTGTGGGGGTAAAGTCGTTAAAGAGTATTAAAAAATGTGTAGTAAAAAATAACTTTTGATGATTATGTTGATTGTATGAAAAATTGGAAACATATGACAATTACTCAAAATACGATACGTTCCTTTGCCCATAATGTGTATAGTGTTGAACAAACCAAAATCGCGTTGTGTCCTCACAATAATAAAAGGTAATTACTTAATAATTCTTTAGATACACTTCCGTGGGGTATAGAATAATTTTTAGGAATGACTACTACTACAAGATAATTGCATTGAAAACATAACTTCAATTCTAACTTTTATAACTGAAGTTCATTGACCACATAATTTATTATTAAAATATCGCT